>JBBGZY010003010.1:227500-320533 GCA_037952925.1 Lithobates clamitans | reverse complement strand
TCATATGGTCTGCGGCTACCAGGAGCATTATGGGGGTTTCAGGTCATTAGGGACTGAACTGCTATCTGGCAGACTTGTATGAGATAGAGGGAGCTGCAGGGGGCGGAGCCGGGACTCCACCATGAATGAATAGGATCCCAGGCTCCAGTAGGATCGCTCACACAGTGCGACACGTTTCATCTGGACGCATGGAGTCCACTTCACCCCTCCCCCCATATAACAGACCTATGAAGTCAGTCATACACCCCCTATTTCACCTGGATCAATGGAGTCCATTTCACCCCCCCATATAACAAACACATGGAGTCAGTTATACCCCCCATCTCACCTGTACGCATGCAGTCCATCCCCCCCCCCCCCATATATAACAGACACATGGAGTAAGTCATACCCACCATCTCACCTGGACGCATGGAGTCCACTTCACCCCTCCCCCCATATAACAGACCCATGGAGTCAGTCATACACCCCTCCCTCCCATCTCACCTGGACACATGGAGTCCACCTCACCACCCATACCGGACACATGGGGTCCTCACCCTCCTTCATAACGGACACATGCAGTCCACCCCCACCCATAATGGACACATGGAGTCCTCACCCTCCCTCATACCAGACACATGGGGTCCTCACCCTTCCTCATACCGGACACATGGAGTCCACCCCCACCCATAATGGACACTTGGGGTCCTCACCCTCCCTCATACCGGACACATGGGGTCCTCACCCTCCTCATACCAGACACATGGAGTCCACCCCCACCCATAATGGACACATGGGATCCTCACCCCCCCTCATACCGGACACATGAGGTCCTCACCCTTCCTCATACCGGACACATGGGGTCCTCACCCTTCCTCATACCGGACACATTGAGTCCACCCCCACCCATAATGGACACTTGGGGTCCTCACCCCTCCTCATACTGGACACATGGGGTCCTCACCCTTCCTCATACCGGACACATGGAGTCCACCCCCACCCATAATGGACACATGGGATCCTCATCCCCCCCTCATACCAGACACATGGAGTCCACCCCCACCCATAATGGACACATGAGGTCCTCACCCTCCCTCATACCGGACACATGAGGTCCTCACCCTTCCTCATACCGGACACATGGGGTCCTCACCCTTCCTCATACCGGACACATGAGGTCCTCCCCCTCCCTCATACCGGCCACATGGGGTCCTCACCCTTCCTCATACCGGACACATGAGGTCCTCCCCCTCCCTCATACCGGCCACATGGGGTCCTCACCCTTCCTCATACCGGACACATGGGGTCCTCACCCTTCCTCATACCGGACACATGGGGTCCTCACCCTCCCTCATACCGGACACATGGGGTCCTTACCCTCCCTCATACCGGACACATGGGGTCCTCATCCTTCCTCATACCGGACACATGGGGTCCTCACCCTTCCTCATACCGGACACATGGGGTCCTCACCCTTCCTCATACCGGACACATGGGGTCCTCACCCTCCCTCATACCGGACACATGGGGTCCTCACCCTTCCTCATACCGGACGCATGGAGTTCATTAGAGAGGAAACCTTTAAAGTGGAACTCCAGATAAAACTTGTATGTATTTTGGACATGGAGAGGGCAGAACTCTTCCCTGTGTCACCAGCGGAGTTTTTCCCTCACTTCCTGTCCCAGAGACACCACTGAAGTTCAGGGAATCCGCTCTGCTGGGGGCACAGAGATCTGAAACCCTGTTGGTGAGTGACTGGTCCTTCTGGCCATTACTGACCCGTCCACCAACACATCTATGGACCCCGCTATATATCCATCCTTGGCAAGGAATGGCTAGGTCATGTGACCTCATCGGACAGCCATAGAAGAGGCTGGTTGGACAGACAGAGGGAGAGCACTCAGACGTCTCCTGTTTGTATTTCGTATTTTGTAGGACTTGGCTCAGCAAAAGCAAAACATGAACCGCCTCAAAGACACACAAGGCTTGTCGGCCCTTTCATGTCTGCAAACATTTGTAGAGGAATGTGCGCTGAGGAGGATTCTAATTGTGTCTTCTGTTATTTGTGCTTCAAAGTACCGCCAATACCGACAACGGCAGGGTACCGCGTCACCCCCACCACAGCCAATCACAATCAACCAGGAGCGCTCAGGGGTCATTCCATACAGAGGACAGCCTGTCTGCCACCAATCTCCTGAATTTAGGAAGCCAAAACGCTTCTTCTTTCTTATAGATGGAGCAGGGAATTGTTACATTCACTTCCTGTCCTGGAGACACAACAGGAAGTGAGAGAAAAGCTCCAAAGATTTCGCCAGAACAGGTGTCCCCAATGGAAGATTTTCCCCCTCTCTCTGTTTTGGTGACAACTCAAAACATTGGATATCCCATCCGTTATCTTCAGGAAGAAGGGGGTGGAAGTGACTGAGGACACTGAGGCCAAAAATATAAACATTCTTTGTCCTAAAGTGCACCTGTTCCTTCAAGTATAATTAAAGCCACAACATTTATTTTCATTTTGGGTGGAGCATGGAACGGAGATTATTACGGAGATTTCCTTTCACTTCCTGTCCTGTAGGGAAGAGTTCCCCTGGAACGAGCAGTTAGTTCAGGAAGAGTTACCCCTGGGACAAGTATCATCTTAGCAAGAGTTCCCCAAGGATAAGCACTTGGCTCAGCAAGAGTTCCCCAAGGATGAGCACCTGGCTCAGTAAGAGTTCCTTCAGAAAATAACACCACCTTGGACTATGTTCCTCTATGGACAAGCACCATCTTAGGAAGAGTTCCCCCTGGGACGAGCACCACCTTAGGAAGAGTTACCCCTGGGATTAGCACCATCTCAGGAAGAATTACCCCTGGGATGAGCACCATCTCAGGAAGAATTCCTCCTGGGACAAGCACCACCTTAAGAAGAGTTACCCTTGGGACAAGCACCACCTTAGGAAGAGTTCCTTCAGGAACTAACACCCCCTTAGAAAGAGTTCCCCCTGGGATGAGCACCATCTTAGGAAAAGTTCCCCCTGGGACGAGCAACACCTTAGGAAGAGTTCCCCTTGGGACGAGCACCATCTTAGGAAGAGTTTCCCCTGGGACGAGCACTATCTTAGGAAGAGTTCCCCCTGGGACGAGCACCACCATGGGATAAGTTTCCCTGAGGTGAGAACTACCTTAGGAAGTGTTCCCATTGGAACAAGCACCAGCCTAAGAAGTTTCCATGGGATGAGTTCCTCGCTCAAGAATAGTTCCCTATAACATAAACACCATCTTACAAAGAGTTCCTCTATGGACAAGAACCATCTAAGGAACAGTTTCCCCTGAGACAAGCACCATATGACTAAGATTTTCCCTGGGATGAGGACCACCTTGGGATGAGGATAACCTTAGGAAGAGTTCCCCCAGGGATGAGCACCATGATCAGAAGTGTTTCTCCAGGGATGAACTCCTGGGAGTGATCTCTCAGCGATGAACAGTCGAACACCACCTTAGAAAGAAGAGTTCTCCCTGGGACGAGCACCACCTTAGAAAGAGTTCCCACAGGGACGAGCACCACCGTAGGAAAAGTCCCCCACAGTGGCAAGCCCAATCTTAGGAAGAGTTTCCATGGGAAGATAATCGCCTTGTGGTTGTGGGATGAGCAACATGATCAGGAAGGGTTCCTCCAGGGACAAACACCATCTTAAGAAGAGTTCTCCCTGGGATGCGCTCCTTGCTCAGAAAGTTCCTCCAGGGACAAATGCCAATTTAGGTAGAGTTCCCCAGGGATGAGCACGATCTTAGGTAGAGTCCTCCCGGGACAAGCACCATCTTAGGTAGAATTACACAGGGACCTGCACCATCTTAGGTAGAATTACCCGGGACCTACACCATCTTAGGTAGAGTTATCCTGGGACAAGCACACCATCTTAGGTAGAGTTACCCTGGGACGAGCACCATCTTAGGAAGAGTTCCCCCTGGGATGAGCACCATCATAGGAAGATTTCTCCCTGGGACAAGCACCATCTTAAAAGGGGTTCTTCCTGGGTAAAGCACCATCTTAAGAGGGGTTCTCCCTGGGACAAGCACCTTGCTCAGGAACAGTTCCTTCAGGGACAAATGCCAATTTAGGAAGAGTTCCTCCCGGGACGAGCCTTAGGTACAGTTCCTCCAGGGATGAGCACCAACTAAGGAAGCGTTCCCCCCTGGGACGAGCACCACCTTTCACTTTCTGCAGGATGAAAACCGTCATCATTATATATAACAAACCATCAGCAGATCACCCAGCACTGCTCTGTGCAGTCACTGTGAGGAGCTCTGCTAAACTGGTTAAACATGGATGAAGCGTACTGGGGTGGGGGTGCAAAGATTGAGTGTGCAACGTGAATGCAATTTATGTGCTATTATAATTGCTTTAGTTACATCAGAAGAGAGACTGAATGACATAGCACCAGCTAACGAGGCCTGTCGCCCCCCCCCATTCTATTGATGTATTGAGCAGAAATGGCCAGCTTATTCCTCTTTGGCTTGGATCTCTGCGTGTAGATTGCCCGCTCTGCTGAATATCACACGATTCGGAAATCTGGGATTCCGTACAATCAGCGCGAGAATGTTGGCAAACCAAAAATGTGAAATTCTGAAAAAAGACGAGCTTTGCTAGAAAACAGATGAATTGCACCCGGAAGCGGGTGATACGGCTGGGGGAGGGGGGCTGACCGTGAGGGAATTCACCTTGGAAAGTCCTGTTTTCTCCTCCTTTGAAGTTCGGGAGATTTTAGGATTTAGTCCTCTAAAATAAAAAGCTGCGTGGAAAGTTTTGTTTGAAAGAGAACCTGTACTAACTGATTGCTGCCAATTACCTGGTGTCCAGTCCTATGTAGTTGGGGGGGGTGGGTGGGTCGTCACGCGTCTCTTTGAAGTGATTAATCCTTTTATCTGTTAGTGGCCGGAGGAAATTCTAGACAATGAGTGGCGGAGAGAGGCCTGGAGATGAAAAGACAGGGGGGGGGGGGGGCAATAATACTGGGACATTATAAACCCCCCCCCCCCCCTCCGACAGGAATATAGGTTGCCGTGTGCGGACAGATCATACATGATTCATTTCCTGTATGTAGATCATCAATCTATAAATCCACCATCATCGGAGGACCCCCAAATTCTGACGACTTTTGTAAACGAGTGGCGATCTTCTCATCAAAACCAACCAAAGTCTGAGTGCGGGTTCGATTTGATTGGTTCCTGTAAAGAGATACAGACAGTTCTGCTTCCATTCTTCTACACCAGGTCTCTCCTGGCTGAGGATCGGCGTCACTTTTCTTGGTTGGATCTGCGTTTCCTTTCTCCTGGGGATTTCCCAAAGTTAAAAAAACTCAGGAGCTCCGAGTACAATCCAAAGTGGAAAGATGGTGAACTGCACCAATGATGCAGCAAAAAGGTCTAAAAAGAACAATGGCGCAACCTCGTAGTAGTAAATAACCGATTAGGCCCAATTCTAAATTATCTTCAAAATTTGTGTAAAATTTTTTCAGAATTTGGCCGAATCCATCTAATAAATCAGATGTTGGTGAATGACGTCATAACCTCCGCCGAAATGTGGTGCAAAAACTGTGCCCCAGAGTGGAATTTGATGAATTCTATCAGAAAAATGACAAAATATACATTTGGACCTTTTTGGCGCAGACCCCCCACCCCACCTTTTTCCCTCTCGAGATTCCCAGACTCCCCACCCCTCCCTTTCTCATTTCGGGATGTGAATAGCTCAGCAGGGAGAAGATCTAATGGAAAGTCATTGTGGCCTCCATGGAGACCCAATGTCAGACGTGAAATATCTCAGCAATATCTGAGCCCCGCCAGGACACAAGAGACGGGCCGCTGCTTCATGTAGGGAGGACAAAACTTCATGGAATGCCAAGTACAGGGGAAGAGACTTCTGGGAATCCCGAGCAATAGGTGGTGGGCAAAGGACAAAACGTTCATAAATAATATCCAGATTATACTTTATGTTCAGAGACGGAGAGGAGAACCAATCAACATTAAATGTTTGTTTTATATTTCCATATCCCTAAACAAAGAACACCTTTATTGGTCAGAATAATCCTGAATGGTCCAAACATTATCCAGCGTGCTGGACATTTTACTAGAAAACTTGTGTAGGAAAGAAGGAGCCCCCGGTGTCTGTGAAATTTCAACCTGGTCCAAAAGACGTTCATTGTAGGCAGGGCTTTTTTTCAGCGGGAACGGGGGGGGGGGGGGGGGAATGCAGCTCCGGCACCTCTAGCGCTGAATATATGTAATGACAAGGGGTGCTGGGGCATGATATAGGGTATATTGATACTGGCTGCTGGGGGATGTATTGCTGCGGGGGTAATTGTTGGTGGGGAGATCTATTGTTGCTGGGGGGCCTTGTGTGGCTGGTAGGGATCTACTGTCGAGGAAGAGGTCTATTGCTGCTAGCTGTGGTGGGGGTGGGTAGGGATATTTTGTCACTCAGGGTTTATTGTAGCTGTGGGCCTGGGGGGGTCTATTGTTGCTGGAGTGGATCTATTGTTACTGGCGTGGAGGGGATATTTTGTTGCTCAGGGGTTATTGTTGCTGAGGGTATCTATTGTTGCTGAGGGTGTCTATTGTCGATGAGGATGGTTATTGTTGCTGAGGGTGTCTATTGTCGATGAGGATGGTTATTGTTGCCGAGGGTGTCTATTGTCGATGAGGATGGTTATTGTTGCTGAGGGTGTCTATTGTTGCTGGAGTGGATCTATTGTTACTAGGGGGGTATATTGTTGCAATGGGGTCTATTGTTTCTGAGGGATCTATTGTTGCTGGGGGAATCTATTGTTGCTGGCTGCAGGAGATCTATTTCACTCCTTTCCTTTTATCAATAACGCATTCCATACAAGTTATTTAGCACCACAAGATGATAGTTGGTTCTGCATTCTCTAAAAGGGGCAGTACTGGGGGGTGGGTAGGGGGTGGAACAAGGGACGGTGCTTTGAGGTGGGTAGGGGGCGGAGACAAGGGTGACTTTAAAAGGGGGAGTACCTGCACCTATTCTCTGAGAAAAAAAAGCCCTGGTTGTAGGCGTAAAAACATACATCAAGCCAACACATTTCGAGAGGAATGAACTCCTCCTCCTTCAGTGGGAGAACGGGGGGGAGCCAATTCCCCCGAAACGCGTTGGCTTGATGTATATTAGGAGGGTCCACCACCACCATTGGGCACGACCCATTTACCCACACAATCACCCACAACCAGAGACTGATCCAGTCCGGCGTGGTCTCCAACACAACCTGGACATTTGACTGTGTCGGGAAATTCTGTGAATTGGCAAATCTTCCACCAATCTCTGGAGCCACCGGTCCTACTTTCAGTTGCTCCCCTCCTGAATGCCGTCCATTGGGAATGGATCAAGGAGGGAATGTCCAGCATGCTGACACATCGTAACATCTGGCTGAAAAAGAGTGAAATCCATTGGTGGCCTCAGAGCCGGCCCCTCGGACAGAATAAATGGAATTGTCTCGTTTATAAAGGGGCTTACACAAAGTTGTGCTATTGACTCCAATTTATCTCCAGTCTCCTCGTAGAGGGACGATTGCCCCCAAGATTTCTCCTTCTTCTTCAACTTCAAAGTCGTGTGGAGCTCTAGGAGAGCGTGATTCCAGAGCCCGGGGCCACATACAGCTCAGATAAAATCCGCTCCTAATTATCCACAGTTGGCGTCAGATGTGCGGTAAGGCCGGAGGTCAGCTAGAACGGCTCTTCTGTCCTGGAGACTCCGGTCATTATGGAAGCCTTTCATCGGTCAGTCATCTCCATCCTGCGCTTCCTTCTAGAATGTGCTGCTTTAAAGGAACGCATCAGACAGCTGAACCGGGACACACCCGACCCTCTAATGTTCCTAACGTGAACATGCTCCCAGACATCTGACCGAACCGATGCATGAGAAAAGGGAAGCATAGCACCAAACCATGGGACAGACCTGCAGCCCAACCCAGAGGTCCTGTGAAAAGCCTACTGATTGAAGCACAGTGTGTGGACCTTAATGACTTTCGCACAGTTGCCTTGTCTGCCATACTGGAAATATCTTATTTTGTAACAACCAACACGTTTTGGGGGCTAAGCACTCCCCCTTCATCAGGGCTTAAAAACAGATAATGTAGGCACTTGGGTTGGAAAGGCCTTTCCAATCCAAGTAAAAAACAAACACAAGAGGGCGCCTTCATCTAGGTGTAGCACCAGTTGCACAGCTCCCGATGTCCACAGGACGATGTCTTTTGGCACACTCGGCAGGCAAGCGGCTGGCTGAAGCAAAGTTCTTGGTGGAAGTACAACAGTAGACAACAGTGGCTTCCAGGTATAGCAAGATGGCTGTGGCTCCAAAGAGCACCTCTCTCAGGTTGGTGATGGTGACAGGAAGTGGAGGGGCGTGACTACATGTTTCAGGGCAACAGGACTGCCCCTTTATCAAACCATAGCTCTGCTTCATCCAGCCCCATGCCTGCCAAGCTCTGCAGTCTCACAGTGATCCTATGGAGGTCTATATGGGTTTACGACAAGTATTGATCCACGTTTAACTAGTGAGTGCATTTTTATTGTCTTTTATTCCTTTTTAATAAATCGCTACACCTAGATAGAGGCGCCCTCTTGTGTTTATTAGGTCCCCAAGACCTAATCTGAGAGGAGCTGCATCCACTTCACCTGGTGTTCCCTGCCACTCTCCTGGCCCTCTTATGTGCCCCGTTCAATGACGGTTGGGGTCTAGTCAGCGCAATAGCTTATTCATTTTCTTTAGCTTTCCAATCCAAGTGTCTACATTTTCAGTTTTTTTAGCCCTGATGAAGCCCCGAAACACGTTGGCTGTTGTCTTTACAAATCAAAATGTCAACAAACTCCTCTGGGGGTCCAGCAAGACCCCAGAGTTGCTGGTGAGCAACCTCTAAGATCGTACACCACCCATTGTGTTCTAATGCATTAGCATAAGGTTCAACGCTCCTACATTACAAAGATACTGAAAATAAGTGGAATCCGGTGAAAGTTGTGAAGGATGTGACCCCATGGCCTTCCTCCTGGCCTGGTGCAGGGTGACCACACCATATGGGAGTTGCAGGTAGTTGTGACGTTAGGTCCTCATGCTAGGAGATACAGACAGATGTCACTGAGCGGCAGGTGTATGTACACACCTCAGACGTCACCGGGAACTGTCACGGTGTTTGCTTGGCTCATTGGGATTCAGTGACCCGGCTCGCCCAGGATTACCGGCTCTGTTTTCCCAGGTGTTCCTCACACTCCCCTCCACACAGGAATCCACAGAAACCAAGAGCCACCCAATGACAGGTCAGATCTTCCACCCTGGGGTCCCGGGGCCCCTGCCTGTAACAGGAGCCCCCAGACTTATAGGACACCCGGCTTACTGGCCTCAACCAGAAGATCCCATCACAGGAGACCCACCACCTCCAGACTGACAGCAATGTATAGGAAGATACAGAGACATCCTGTACAATCTCATCCCCCCAACCATGGAATCTGAAGAAGAGGGACACCTTGGGAAGGAGAGGACATGCGGCACACAGAGTGCGCGGCGCCAAATATGGGTGTGGCTTAAAGGAGAATCCCTGGAGTCTGAGCCTACATATTGTGTACACCATACATAGACTGCAATCACCGATATGTGAGTGAAAGTCTAACAAACATAAACCTAAAGGACCAAAACAAAACATATATACTGTATATACACTCTACACATATATGAAGCTAACACAAAACACAATGTATAGAGTGCAGGGGTCAGGAGTATGTAATACACAACATAGTGTATAGAGTGCAGGGGTCAGGAGTATGTAATACACAACATAGTGTATAGAGTGCAGGGGTCAGAGGTATGTAGTACCTACACAGTGTATAGAGTGCAGGGGTCAATAGTATGTAATACATACATAGTGTATAGAGTGCAGGGGTCAGAGGTGTGTAGTACACAACATAGTGTATAGAGTGCAGGGGTCAGAGGTATGTAGTACCTACACAGTGTATAGAGTGCAGGGGTCAATAGTATGTAATACATACATAGTGTATAGAGTGCAGGGGTCAGGAGTATGTGATACACAACATAGTGTATAGAGTGCAGGGGTCAGAGGTATGTAGTACCTACACAGTGTATAGAGTGCAGGGGTCAATAGTATGTAATACATACATAGTGTATAGAGTGCAGGGGTCAGGAGTATGTGATACATAACATAGTGTATAGAGTGCAGGGGTCAGAGGTGTGTAGTACACATGCATAGTGTATAGAATACAGTGGTCAGGAGTATGTAATACATAGTGTATAGAGTGCAGGGGTCAGGAGAATGTAATGCACAACAGTGTATATATAGAGTGCAGGGGTCAGGCGTATGTAATACATAACATAGTGTATCGAGTGCAGGGGTCAGAGGTATGTAATACACAATATAGTGAATAGAGTGCAGGGGTCAGGAGTATGTAATACATAACATAGTGTATCGAGTGCAGGGGTCAGGAGTATGTAATACACAATATAGTGTGTAGAGTGCAGGGGTCAGGATTATGTAATACACAACATAGTGCATAGAGTGCAGAATTCAGGTCTATATAAAACACAATATAGTGTACAGAGTGCAGAGTCAGGACTATGTACTACACAACATAGCAAATAGAGTGCAGTGCAGGGGTCAGGACTATGTAATATATAGCATAAGAGTATAGAGCTCAGGGGATCAGGAGTATGTAATACATACATAGTGTATAGAGTGCAGGGGTCAGGAGTATGTGATATATAGCATAAGACATAGTGTATAGAGTGCAGGGGTCAGGAGTATGTAATACATACATAGTGTATAGAGTGCGGGGGTCAGGAGTATGTAATACATAGATAGTGTATAGAGTGCAGGGGTCAGGAGTATGTGATATAAAACATAGCTTAGTGAGTGCAGGGGTTAGGACTATGTTATACAGGACATAGCAAATAGAGTTAAGGACTATGTAAAATACATCATGGCATATAGAGTGCAGGGGTCAGGTCTAGGCAATACACAACATAGTGTATAGAGTGCAGGGGTCAGGACGTTGTATACAGAGCACAGAGTGCAGCAGTCAGGATAATACAAAGTACAACACAGTCTACAGAGCACAGCAGTGAGGAGTGTGTATCATAGAGCCCCTTATAATAATGGTCAGTGTGAGGAAAAAGTACCACATTGTTTGTGGTCAAAGGAAGAACACTTGTACCAATCGTGAAAGGGGGTGCGGGTCGGGGGGGGTGTAAATAATAGTGCCCATTGGGGTGGGGGGAGAGGGACAATAATGCCCAACAGTGGTTGTGTGGGAACAATAGCACCCAGTGGGGATGAGGGTTAAACAGCGGTGTCAGTGGACAGGTACAACACTGGAGACTGCAACAATCTCAGGAGATGCAACTAGTTCCGGCCCACTTTGGGCCCCTTAGTACCTATTGAGCATGGTTTAATCACCACGGCCTACCTGAGTATTGTTGCTGACCATGTCCCTCCCTTTATGACTACAGTGTCCACCATCTTCTGATGGCTCCTTCCAGCAGGATAATGCACCATGTCACAAAGCTCCAATCAACTCACCACTGGACAATGAGGTCCCTGTCCTCCAATCATCTCACCACTGGACAATGAGGTCCCTGTACTCCAATGGCCTCCACACTCACCACATCTCATCCAAAAGAGGACCTCATGTCACTATGGAGGAAAATCTCTGAGGAACATTTCAAACACCTTGTTGTATCTATGCCACCAAGAATGAAGGCCAAAGGGGGTCCAACCCGCTACTAGTAAGGGGGACCTAATAAAGGGGGTCCAACCCACTACTAGCAAGGTGGTCCTAATAAAGGGGGTCCAACCCACTACTAGCAAGGTGGTCCTAATAAAGGCGGTCCAACCCGCTACTAGCAAGGTGGTCCTAATAAAGTGGCCGGTGAGTGTATGTGACATATAGAGGGGTAGTACTATACCTGTAGATGTCTATAGGACCTCTCATCAATGATCATATGGAAGATGTGGACACTTCTATCTCAGCCACCTCCTGGTACTGAGGGTTGTTCCTTCATGCCCCACCGCTGAGCTGCCTCCATTCATTGCACAGGGGGTCATTCCATCTGCTTGGTTTATCCCTTAACTCTACATTTCTTGGCACCTTTGCATAATTTATTTTCCTGTCTATAAAAGGAGCAATCCTTTTTATCTGCTGTATCTCAGAAGCTTCCTGGAGCTGAGCTAAGCTGTGGCCGGACAGCCCCAGGGCCCAGGGCCATCTACATAACAGCAGCAATCACCAGAAGAGTGCAAACACAACTTCAAATGTTAGAGGGCTGGGGGCTTAGTGCTGATTGAGAGGCCTCCAGCCCCACCTATTAGAGCCTTTCATGTTCTATAGAGAGGTCAGGCCTGGGGTCATGCTGGGTGACCCCTCCAAGCCTCGGCCATTTCACCAGTGACATGCGGCTGTCTGCAATTATCAGCCGGCTAACACCTAAATTGTTAGTTTGTGCTATTGTGTTACTTTTGTCGGCCTCTTGTGATTTACTGGCTCTAAAACTTGTCCCCTGGAGGGTGCAGAGTGCACCGAGGATTCCAAACTTGTAACTAATAGTTAGAAATTAACCTTCTTTTAGCGGGGTGGTGTCAATGGATACAAACGGTTTTAGGGATGGTGGAAATGGTGCTTTCACCTGCTGGAAGATCAAACATTCCCGTTTTTTGCACATATGTGGTGCAGGCCTGGGGGGGGGGCCCGGGGCAGGAGATTAGCTGCACTTTACACTTTCATCTATGGCTTGTTTGTCTTTTGTTGCCCACATTTATCTGTAAAAGGACTCATGTAGGGGCAACAGTACACCAAAAGGGGTTTGTCATTGTATGAAATAAATTATAAGTGAAGAACCGATGGCGCTACACACATGGGATGGTTAGATGTCTACAATTTCTCATCGAAAGTTTGGTCTACGCTTAGTTTTCTTACAGAGATTCAGCCAGATGTATGGTGTAAATTTGCTCCACGACACAGACTGGGTTTGATAACCAATTTCATTCACAGCGATCATTTATCGGGCAGAAGTGGCACAATGTCTAGATCTGTTGTCAATCTAGGACAGGGTTTCTCTCCCAGGGTTCCTCCAGAGAATGCTTGAGGTTCCATGAGCAATTTCTGCCTCTCAGATATGTTCCCACCTATGTGTTTGACACCATTTATCTTTTCAGCTATCCGTAAGAGGACCATCCTTCCCACTGATCACCAATGTAAGGGACATTCTTCTCACTGATCACCAATGTAAGGGACATTCTTCTCACTGATCACCAATGTAAGGAACATTCTTCTCACTGATCACCAATGTAAGGAACATTCTTCTCACTGATCACCAATGTAAGGAACATTCTTCTCACTGATCACCAATGTAAGGAACATTCTTCTCACTGATCACCAATGTAAGGAACATTCTTCCCACTGATCACCAATGTAGGGAACATTCTTCCCACTGATCACCAATGTAAGGAACATTCTTCTCACTGATCACCAATGTAAGGAACATTCTTCTCACCGATTACCAATGTAAGGAACATTCTTCTCACTGGTCACCAATGTAAGGAACATTCTTCTCACTGATCACCAATGTAAGGAGCATTCTTCCCACTGATCACCAATGTAAGGAGCATTCTTCTCACTGATCACCAATGTAAGGAACATTCTTCTCACTGATCACCAATGTAAGGAGCATTCTTCCCACTGATCACCAATGTAAGGAGCATTCTTCCCACTGATCACCAATGTAAGGAACATTCTTCTCACTGATCACCAATGTAAGGGACATTCTTCCCACTGATCACCAATGTAAGGAACATTCTTCTCACTGATCACCAATGTAAGGAACATTCTTCTCACCGATCACCAATGTAAGGAACATTCTTCTCACCGATCACCAATGTAAGGAACATTCTTCTCACCGATCACCAATGTAAGGAACATTCTTCTCACCGATCACCAATGTAAGGAACATTCTTCTCACTGATCACCAATGTAAGGAACATTCTTCTCACTGATCACCAATGTAAGGAACATTCTTCTCACTGATCACCAATGTAAGGAACATTCTTCTCACTGATCACCAATGTAAGGAACATTCTTCTCACTGATCACCAATGTAAGGAACATTCTTCTCACTGATCACCAATGTAAGGAACATTCTTCTCACTGATCACCAATGTAAGGGACATTCTTCTCACTGATCACCAATGTAAGGGACATTCTTCTCACTGATCACCAATGTAAGGGACATTCTTCCCACTGATCACCAATGTAAGGAACATTCTTCCCACTGATCACCAATGTAAGGAACATTCTTCTCACTGATCACCAATGTAAGGAACATTCTTCTCACCGATCACCAATGTAAGGAACATTCTTCTCACCGATCACCAATGTAAGGAACATTCTTCTCACCGATCACCAATGTAAGGAACATTCTTCTCACCGATCACCAATGTAAGGAACATTCTTCTCACCGATCACCAATGTAAGGAACATTCTTCTCACCGATCACCAATGTAAGGAACATTCTTCTCACTGATCACCAATGTAAGGAACATTCTTCTCACTGATCACCAATGTAAGGAACATTCTTCTCACTGATCACCAATGTAAGGAACATTCTTCTCACTGATCACCAATGTAAGGAACATTCTTCTCACTGATCACCAATGTAAGGAACATTCTTCTCACTGATCACCAATGTAAGGAACATTCTTCTCACTGATCACCAATGTAAGGAACATTCTTCTCACTTATCACCAATGTATCACGAATTGTCGATATAGGAATTTTTAGCAGAAAGTTATTTAAAGAGTTCCTCTGTGCTGGGAAAGGCTGGAGGTCTAGGAGAAATGGTGACTGGTATCTAATTACACATCACTAGGTAGGGGTTCATCACCTCTTCATGAAGGATCACTTCAATAACGGGAACATATTCTAGAGACAGTTCCAGGCACACCATACATACGAGGGGTCTGCAGGACACTTCAATAGTTATTTATTACCCGGCAACCTGTTGGATGTGATCCGGGATTATCCTCTAGAAGTAGAGACTGGGGCCTATTCCCAGGAAATCTTCTGCGGGAAAAGCAAGCCTGCCAGTTACCAGGCTACTGACACAAAGCTGGGGAGCCCCAGGAGATGACAGCAGTTGGGAATAGGCACAGATCTAGAGGTAAGAACAATGTTAAAGGGATTTCACGTACCCCGCTGGTGCTCCATCCAGCCTATCCCACGCTCCCAGCAGCAGGCTGACGCCCTCTCGGCGGCCCCTTCTTCACATCTCGTCACAGTGGCCATGGAGAATCTGAGTGAGTGACTAGATCCCCCATCTATAGGGGGAAGCCGACCCCGCTGCCGGCTGCAGCTTTACTCTACACAATTTTCATTTACAGCCAGCCAGCGCTGTGACACCAATTTCCATATGAGTGTCCGCCATCTTTATGTGGTTCATCTCTAAAGCTCATCTTAGAAGTGTTCCCCTATCAGAAAGGTAACAAACTCAAAAAGGTAACAACTCCCCTCCTTGCTGCCCCCTGCCGGCCAGTTCGATGACCCAGGGTCAGTGCAGCAGGCAGGCGCTGTCCAGCCCGACTCCCGCCTGCAGCCCCGGCTGCCCCCTGCTGGCCAGTTTGGGAACCTGAAGTTGGTGCAGCAGGAGCTATACAGCCTGACTCCCCCCTGCAGCCCCGGCTGCCCCCTGCTGGCCAGTTTGGGAACCTGAAGTTGGTGCAGCAGGAGCTGTACAGCCCAAATCCCCCCTGCAGCCCCCTGCCGGCCAGTTTGAGAACCTGGAATTGGTGCAGCAGGCGCTGTCCAGCCTGACTCCCCCCTGCAGCCCCAGCTGCACCCTGCAAGCCAGTTCGATGACCCAGGGTCGGTGCAGCAGGCGCTGTCCAGCCAGACTCCCCCCAGCAGCCCCAGCTGCACCCTGCAAGCCAGTTCGATGACCCAGGGTCGGTGCAGCAGGCGCTGTCCAGCCCGACTCCCCCCCAGCAGCCCCGGCTGCCCCCTGCTGGCCAGTTCAGGAACCCAGAGTCGGTGCAGCAGGCGCTGTCCAGCCCAACCTGCCCAGTGAGCAGTGTACCTGGAGTTGAGCTTCAGCCTGGGATGGGGGTCGAGAGGAGGGAGAGCGGGGGAGGGGGGCCAAGTCGCTGCACCATGGGCCTCCTGGGCCAAAGGTTGCCAGTCGGCTGCTGGTGATATCCACTTATTACTGCTTCCATAAATGGTGGACTGTTGCAGGGGACACCCGAATCGGTGACATCTCTGACTTCCCATCAATGTATGGGTACAGCTGAACTCACAAAGCAATGACCGAAACCAGACATTCCAGAAACATGCTGGAGAATTCTATCAGAAAATATTCTTCCGCCAGCTCTTGTTTTTACTTTTCTGGCCTCCATTTTTCAAGCTGCATCCAAATAAATTGCCAATATTTATGTGTCTGTGTATGAGCGCACTCAGTGACTCCCAGCATCCTCGGCGGCTCCTGACACAAGACAATGGGCACTTTACAGGTGTTGATCTGCTTGGCGTGCCTGGCACCTGGTGATGTCAGGCTCTGGATGAGGATGAAAGTGCCGGCTTTGTTGTCACACGCAGGGAGAGGTGAGAGGAAGGCAAATATTGACTCTGGAATTAAAATTACAGGTCGGGAGATAAGAGGAGGGAGAGTGAAAACACAGCTGGCCATGTGACAGCCACCAGCACCAATCCAGCCTTTCTAATGGAAACGTTCGACTTCTCTGGTCACCAACCACCACAAACAGGGGCAAACCTTCTGTCTGTAGACAGTCTGCGGTCATACGGTGTGTCACATTGCTCGAACGATTCCAGGGAAGCATGCCATGAAAAACAAAGCGGCAAGAGAGACGACGGCTGGGTGCGGGCTTCAGCTGGCCATACACCCGGACAATTCGAAATGTTCCTTTATGAAATCTTCAATTTTCTGATCGTTAAAAGAGTCAAACTGACAGAAAAACAAATGGAAGGTGGAAAGTTCTCCTCCAATGAATGAAAAGCGAATGTGGTTTTCATTCTGGAAATTCTATTCATTTCAAAATCAAATGTTAAAAGCAAATTCAAATTTAAAGTTCTTTTGAAGGACGTTTGTAAAGTCTCTGATGGCATTACCCAATGTACTGATCAGATTTTCCCTACGAATGTTGGTGTGAAAATCAATCGGTGCGTGTTCAGCTTTACCAGAAGTGAATGTTTTCTGGTGACGGGGGGAGGTGCTCTTCTCCGTCATCAGAACGTTTTTCAATCTGGTAAAGCTGGCCATGCAAATTTTCAAGTTTTGGTAAAGCTGGCCATACAATTTTCAAGTTTTGGTAAAGCTGGTCATACAGTTTTCAGATCTGGTAAAGCTGGCCATACTAATTTTCAGATCTGGTAAAGCTGGCCATACTACCGTATATACTCGAGTATAAGTCGAATTTTTCAGCACATTTTTTTGTGCTGAAAGTGCCCCCCTCGACTTATACTTGAGTCAAGCACTTTTCTGCAGCAAAAAATTTCATTTTCCGAACCGACTTTGGGGCCCCGTATCTCTGGACCACTTGGTGCTAGGAACCCCAAATTTGGTGTGCAAACCCAGTGGAACTGGTACCACAACATATCAAAAGATGAAGTTCCTAGCACTAAGTGGCCCCGAGATACGGGGCCCCAAAATTGGTTCGGAAAATGTCATTCTCTGCTGAAGAAAAGTGCTTGACATTTTCTGAACCGACTTTGGGGCCCCATATCTCAGGGCCACTTGGTGCTAGGAACCCCAAATTTGGTGTGTAAACCCAGTGGAACTGGTACCATAACATATCCAAAGTTGGGGTTCCTAGCACCAAGTGGCCCTGAGATACGGGGCCCCAAATCTGGTTCGGAAAATGTCATTCTCTGCTGCAGAAGTGCTTGACATTTTCTGAACTGATTTTTGGGGCCCTGTATCTCGGGGCCACTTAGTGCTAGAAACCCCAGCTTTGGAAATGTTATGGTGCTAGTTCCACTGGGTTTGCACACCAAATTTAGGGTTCCTATCACTAAGTGGCCCTGAGATACGGGGCCCCAAATTCGGTCAACTGTGTCCATCTGCAGCAATGTCATTTCGGGACCCTTTGGGTTCAGAGACCCCAAATTTTGGCTGTAGCTAGGGGGCATCAAGGAACCCTTAACTACCGAGTTTGAAGTTTAGGGGACCCATGGCTGCAAATGGGCACAGTGAGGCATGCAAATGGGCACAGCGATGCTGCAAATGGGCATTGTTGACCCTCTTTTCCACTTACAGTAGCTGTGCATTTCTCACCCTCGTCTTATACTCAGGTCAATAAGTTTTTCCCATTTTTTTTGTGGTAAATTAGGGCCTCGACTTATACTCGAGTATATACGGTAATTTTCAGATCTGGTAAAGCTGGCCATACAAATTTTCAAGTTTTGGTAAAGCTGGCCATAGTAATTTTCAGTTTTGGTGAAGATGGTCATACAAATTTTCAGTCTTGGAAAAGCTGGTGATACACATTTCCGGTTTTGGTAAATCTGGCCATACAAATTTTAGTTTTGGTAAAGCTGGCCATACAATTTTTATTTTTGGTAAAGCTGGTCATACAGTTTTCAGATCTGGTAAAGCTGGCCATACAAATTTTCAGTTTTGGAAAAGCTGGTGATACACATTTTCCGTTTTGGTAAAGGCCATACAAATTTCCAGATCTGGTAAAGATGGCCAGCACTCCGGGAGCCTAATGCCCTTGTACACCCGAGCGGACTTTTCGACCGTGTGTGGGCTTCATCGGACCTTCAGCGGACTGTTTCTGTCGAAAATCTGACGGACTTTAGATTTGGAACATGTTTCAAATCTTTACGTCGGAACTCCGCCGGACCCAGTTCCTATCCAGAAATCCGCTCGTCTGTATGCTAGTCCCACGGACGAAAACCGACGCTAGGGCAGCTATTGGCTACTGGCTATCAACTTCCTTATTTTAGTCCGGTGTACGTCATCACGTACCAATCCGTCGGACTTTGGTGTGATCGTGTGTAGGCAAGTCCGTTTGTTCGAAAGTCCGTCGGAAGTCCGTCGAAAGTCCGTCGAAAGTCCGTTGGAAAGACTGTTGGACCTTTGTTGCCGAAAAGTCCGCCCGTGTGTACAGGGCATTACACGGCCAGAGGCAATACTAATGAAAATTCCGGTGACCTTCCATTTGATCGGTTCTGCTGCATTATTATTGATCACCTCTTTTCATTTCTAATAAATACCTGTGTATGTGCTGGAGAACCAATCATAATACAGAGATTGGCTTTAACCGATTGCATACCTCTATAGGTGATTTAAAATGACAGGAAATTGTGGAGCTGTATTGGGTATATTGCATAGTTCTAAATACTAATCAATATATCTCTGGTTGGTTGTCCAATCACAGAATGCCTACGTGTGTGGCCACCATAAGCCGGGGCTGCGGTGTATACTAAGAGATAATCGGGAGGCCAATGATCACAAGAATCCCTCAATCCTTCATCTTCCATCAAGATGGGCGCTCTAGATCTTCAGAGGAAGGATGTCTTTTCATTCGGCATTGTTCTAGATCGAAGGAGAACGCTCGCCCTCCTTAATGCTCTTCCTTATAAAGGCACTTTTTGAAAATAATTCTGAATGCGAGAAGAAAGTTATCTCATTAGGTCCCTTTTTAAGGCGGACTGTCGGTCTTTGGTTGATAGTATCAAAGAATCCGCCGGCACAAAAGCATGTCTAATTTTAAGGAAGTTTTTGCAAGTCGACTTAAAACCGATCGACTCATTTCACTTTCTGCAACTTGCAATTTTGTATAAAAAAAAAAAAAAAGGAGCGAATTCCTTTGATAGGAGCTTTAAAGATCTGCCTTTCCCTAATGGCAAGATTTAAAAGCGGTGACCTTTCTGCGGGAAATATCAAAGTACAGAAGACGGTCGTCTTTTCAAACGCCGTTGACCTTGTCGGCTCAAACTTTTCCCCCCAAAATGCGATAATTGATGTTTTCTTCTCCTTTTTTTTTTTTTTTTTTTTTTTTGCTGCTGTCGGCAGAACCGAGCCTCCTACCTGGATTTAGCCGGCGCCGCGCGGTAATAGGCAAAAACCGCCTCAATGGCCGCGATTGCTCCTTCATTTCTGCGATTTCTCCCTATTGTCAGCATTTACTATTCAATCCCGCCGGAAGAATGCTGGGAGCGCAATTAAAAGTGCACAGAAAGGGGAACGACGGTGGAGGAGCTGAACGGGGGATGGGGGGGGGCCTCTATGGTGAACCGGTAATCGGAAATTGGCGGGACTACAGCGGACGCTCTTAAAGGGAAAGGAGACATGTTATCAAATATTACTGCGTATATGTCTTACACTTCACATGATTACTATTTTTATGGCGGTACTTTATCCCTTTTATGCCTAAGCCTATTTCTGACATTTGTTGCTTACAAGTTAGAATATGTATTTTTTGCTAGAAAATTTACTTAGAACCCCCAAATATTATATATATTGATATATAGATATATCTATATATAGATATATCTATATATATATAATATTTGTGCGTGTGTGTATATATATATATATAATATTTGTGCGTGTGTGTATATATATATATAGATATATATATATATAGATATATATATATATCTATATATATAGACACACACACACATATATATATATTCTTCTAGAGAATAAAATGCCAATCGTTGCAATATTTTATGTCACACGGTATTCGCCCAGCGGTCTTTCAGACGCAATTTTTCTGGGAAAAAAAAGACATTTTTGTGAATTAAAAAAAAAAAAAAAAACTAAACCGTAAAGTTAGCCCAATTTTTTTTTTAAATATAATGTGATAGATGATATTACACCGAGTAAATAGATACTGAACACGTCAGGCTTTGAAATTGCGCACACTCGTGGAACGGCGACAGACTACGGTATCTAAAAGTCTCCATAGGCATAGCTTTAAAAAAAAAAAAATGTAACGGTTACCAGGTTAGAGTTACAGAGGAGGTCTAGTGCTAGAATTATTGCTCTCACTCTGACGATCGCGGCGATACCCCACATGTGTGATTTGAACACCGTTTACATATGCGGGCGTGACTTACGTAGGCGTTTTGTTTGCTGCGCGAGCACGCGGGGACGGGGCGCTTTAAAAAAAAAAAAAATTTTCTTATTTATTTATTTTTTACCTTTGTCCCATTAAAAAACAAAACAAAATTCTGATCACTTTTATTGCTGTCACAAGGAATGTAAACATCCCATGTGACAGTAATAGGAGGTGACAGGTCCTCTTTATGGAGAGATCGGGGGGGGGGGAGATCTAAAAGACCCCAAATCCCTCCTTTGCACTTCAAAGTATTCAGATCGCCAAAAACGACAATTCTGAATGCTGTAATTTTTTTCTAAAATCTGCGCCATTGGCAGCCGAGTAAACCGGAAGTGACGACGCTTCCTTGCTTTTACATAGGAGACTCGATCAAAGCCGTTTCTGGCTTCGTTTACAGTCTCAGCCCAGCCAGCGGAGGCGCCGGACCATGGATCAGTGGGACGGGAGGCCAGGGAAGAGCGTCAGAAGGCGGGGGGGTGGGGGAGTCCCCTCCCGCTTCTTTAGGATAACAGCCGAGCAGCTTTTAGTCGCATCGATTGTTATCACTAAAGAGCCAATTATGCCCAAATGTTGGTGTCATTGGAAGAAAGGTGCCTCATTGGTGGTGTCAGTGGAAGATTGGATGGAATGGTCCCTCATTCTTAGTGTCAGTGGGAGGAATTATGCCCAACTGTTGGTGTCATTGGAAAGAATGGTACCTCGTTGGTATCAGGAAGGAATCCATGGTGTCATCCCATCCATGGTGTCAGTGGGAGGAATTATGCCCAATTGTTGGTGTTATTGGAAAGAATGGTGCCTCGTTGATGTCAGTGGAAGATTGGATGGAATGGTCCCTCATCCTTGGTGTCAGTGGGAGGAATTATGCTCAACTGTTGGTGTCATTGGAAATAATGGTGCCTCGTTGGTATCAGGAAGGAATCCATGGTGTCATCCCATCCATGGTGTCAGTGGGAGGAATTATGCCCAATTGTTGGTGTTATTGGAAAGAATGGTGCCTCGTTGATGTCAGTGGAAGATTGGATGGAATGGTCTCTCATCCTTGGTGTCAGTGGGAGGAATTATGCTCAACTGTTGGTGTCATTGGAAAGAATGGTGCCTCGTTAGTATCAGTGGAAGGAATAGTGCCCCATCCTTGGTGTCAGTGGGAGGAATTATGCCCAACTGTTGGTGTCATTGTAAAGAATGGTGCCTTGTTGGTGTCAGTGGAAGATTGGATGGAATGGTCCCTCTTTCTTGGTGTCAGTGGGAGGAATAGTTCCGAATTGTTGGTGTCAGTGGGGGGGAATTATGCCCAACTGTTGGTGTCATTGGAAAGAATGGTGCCTCGTTAGTATCAGTGGAAGGAATAGTGCCCCATCCATGGTGTCAGTGGGAGGAATTATGCCCAAATGTTGAGTGTCATTGGAAAGAATGGTGCTTTGTTGGGTGTCATTGGAAAGAATGGTGCCTCGTTGGTATCAGGAAGGAATAGTGCCCCATCCTTGGTGTCAGTGGGAGGAATTATGCCCAACTGTTGAGTGTCATTGGAAAGAATGGTGCCTTGTTGGTGTCAGTGGAAGGAATAGTGCCCCATCCATGGTGTCAGTGGGAGGAATTATGCCCAACTGTTGGTGTCATTGGAAAGAATGGTGCCTCGTTGGTATCAGGAAGGAATAGTGCCCCATCCATGGTGTCAGTGGGAGGAATTATGCCCAACTGTTGGTGTCATTGGAAAGAATGGTTCCTCGTTGGTGTCAGTGGAAGATTGGATGGAATGGTCCCTCATCTTTGGTGTAAATGGGAGAAATAATGCCCTATCCTAGGTGTTTGAGACCCTACACATTTGTCTGGTCATGGAGCCGTCCTTGTATATTGATTATTGTCCTGATTTTGTACTATCAGCCCTGAAGAAGGAGGGATTATGTGTCAGCTCCCGAAACGTGTTGGATATCCACTCCGCATAGCAGAGGATTATATCCCATCCGAGCAGGCCATTAGATTTGGAGCTTTGCTGTCTTTTATACCACAAATAAAGACCCCGGCCAGGCCGGAGTGATGTGTCCGCACTGTCTGGGGGGTCCGTTATTCTGCCCATCACCCTCATTCCGTATAATGGGAGTTCCTACAGTCATAAAAACTCCTCACTGGAAACCAACATCTACAGTCCAATCACAATCCCCCTCCGAGACATGTGGAGTCCCCCACTGCTTACCCACAACACACTGGGCCCCCCGAACCAACTCAGACCTCCAAGCACCCAATCAGGGGGTCACATTAATGGATACAGTTATCTGATTGGCTGCCATGGATCACACCCGCCTGCACTCTACCAGCACCGGGTTATGAAATAATCCATTATATAGAGTGTAAGCTCCTGGGTCCGGCCAGTGTGGGATGGGATGAAGAAATGACAAACACAGATGGTAGAAAATAAATATTTAATGTTAGACACGGGATACAAAGATACAAAAAGATGTGTAAACCTGATATAAAATAATAGGAGATAAGCGAGGGGCGGGGTATAGGTAGTAGGTCAGCGGCTGCCCGTGGCTCAGTGAGGCGACGTCTGACACAAGGAATGTAACAGCCAATCAGATGAGAGATTTTATTTGGCATGAAATATAAAGGGCTCGGTCGGTCCTGATGAGCGTCTTTCTTGTATGGAGGTCACAGTCTGGAATGGAATTTATAATATGACAATAAATAAAAGTGATTCTATATACATCCCCTTCCACTAGATATATCCCACACACAATGGCAGCTGCAGTCCGTGTCAGATCACACTGTCAGCTCTTCTAGTTAGGATCGGAGCGATGTGTATATAGCATGCTTCTGTATACTTCATCACGGAAGTCTTTGCGTTTTCTGAAAGAAGGCAAAGTGTTCTCTGATTGGATGAAGTGGAGAGCAGGACGTCACCACCCCACC
This sequence comes from Lithobates clamitans, assembly GCA_037952925.1. Taxonomy (NCBI): domain Eukaryota; kingdom Metazoa; phylum Chordata; class Amphibia; order Anura; family Ranidae; genus Lithobates; species Lithobates clamitans. The sequence goes on along the minus strand of JBBGZY010003010.1, from coordinate 296,516 downwards.
TCGTCCAATCAGAGGACACTTTGCATTCATTCAGAAAATTCTCGGAATGGAGCCTGTCCCCAGCGGCTGACCTCCTGTGTTCAGTCATCCTGGGTGTCACCTTTCTGGCGCTCTGTCACTGCAGGCGCTTGGTGGGGGGGTTGGATGAATTTGGGGAACATGAATAAGGAGAAGTGATGAGCTGCTCTGGGCACTTGGATCCAGGGTCAGGATAAGGACTGAGCGGGGGGGGGGGGGGGGGGGGTGGCTGCCCTGGGCACTTGGATCCAGGGCTGGGATAAGGAGTGGGCAGGAGGGGCGGTCGTTTTGGGCATTTGGATCCAGGGCCGGGATAAGGAGTGGGCGGGGGGGGCGGCTGCCCTGGGCACTTGGATCCAGGGCCAGGATAAAGAGTGGGCAGGGGGGCGGCCGGTTCTCTAAAGAGAACCGGTCATGACTGGGCCCATACAAGAATCACAATGTTTAGACTATGCAGGACTACCTGTGAAGGATTTCCATTGTCCTAAGGGGCTGCACCCAATGGAATGAGTTTCAGGGCTCTTTGGGGGGGGTCAGGGGCCACAGTCCAGTACGGTTGGATTATGAGCAATTTAGAGGGACAATCCTATGAAGGTCCTCCCAGCCGTACTTCCCACAATCCTCTGCTCCCACCATCTTTGGGGGACGATAGGTTTGTGGGTTTGGAGTGCCGCCACCATACGCGGCTCTTATTACTACAATGTGGTCGGAGAGAGACCCATAATACAAGGTGCTTTTCCAGGGGACCCCCAGCCTTGAGGGGGCCCTCATTCGCACAATACAAGGTGCTTTCCAGGGTCCCATCACCCCTATACCTCCCCTTTAATGCAGCCTATTCCCATAACACAAGGTGCTTTCCAGGGGCCCCCAACCCCAAGGGCCCCATTCTTACAATACAGGTGTTTTCCAGGGTCCCAAGACCCCCATACCTCCCCTTTCTGGGGGAATGCAGCCTATTCCCATAAAACAAGGTGCTTTCCAGGGACCCCCAACCCTGAGGGCCCCATTCCCACAATAAAAAGTGCTTTCCAGGGGCCACCCCACCCCTAAGGGAACTTCCTCCAAGGGAATGCAGCCCATTCCCACAGTACAAGTGCTTTCCAGGGGCCTGACACCCCTATTCCTCACCCTTTTTGGAGGAATGCAGCCTATTTCCACAACACAAGGTGCTTCCCAGGACCCCCAGCCTTGAGGGCCCTATTCCCACAATAAAAGTGTTTTCCAGGGGCCTGACACCCCTATTCCTCCCTCTTTTTGGAGGAATGCAGCCTATTTCCATAATACAAGGTGCTTTCCAGGGGCCCCCAACCCCTAAGGGAACTTCCTCCAGGGGAATGCAGCCCATTCCCACAATACAAGTGCTTTCCAAGGGCCTGACATCCCTATTCCTCACCCTTTTTGGAGGAATGCAGCCTATTTCCACAACACAAGGTGCTTCCCAGGGGCCCCCAGCCTTGAGGGCCCTATTCCCACAATACAAGGTGCTTTCCAGGAATCCAACGCCCCTATACCTCCTCTTTCTAGGGGAATGCAGCCTATTCCCATAAAACAAGGCGCTTTCCAGGGGCCCCCAACCCTAAGGGCCCCATTCCCACAATAAAATGTGCTTTCCAGGGTCCAGACACCCCTAAGGGTCCCTCCCCCAGGAGAATGCAGACCTTTCCCACAATAAAGGTGCTTTCCAGGGGCCTGACACCCCTATGTCCCCCCCCCCTTTCTGGAGGAATGCAGCCTATTTTCCTAATACAAGGTGCTTTCCAGCCCCCCCCCCATCCGCAGGGGAATATGGCCCACTCCTATAATACAAGGTGCTTTCCAGGGGCCCCCACCCCTAAGGGCCCCTCCCTCAGGGGAATGCAGCCCATTCCTACATTAAAGGTGTTTTTCAGGGGCCCCGACAGCCTTATGCCCCCCCCCCCTTTTGAGGAATGCAGCCCATTTCCATAAGACAAGGTGCTTTCCAGGGGCCCCCACCCCAGGGGAATGGAGCTTTTCTCTTACCCTTTCCTCTGATACACCGTCAGTTCCTCCTGCAGCACCTGTGTCCTCTTCTGTAGAAGGTTCACCTGTCAGAGAAAGAATCGGTCAGGAAAGTACCGGAGGACATGTGACGGCGCGAGCCGCGACACGCACACCTGGAACAGCCGAGTCAGCAAAGGGCCCCTGTCACTCCTCATTTACCTGCAACTTCAGGGAGCCGATTGTCTCTTCTAATTCCTTTCTCAGGGCGGCCGGCAGCAGTCCTCTGATCTTCGCCTCGTATTCCTCCCGGACATGTGTGATCTGAGACAATCGAACAGATGACACAATCAGGGTGATGAAATGGGACTGCGGCGGAGGTGTAGACAACATACATGGACACGTTATTACCGGGAAGAACACGTATGACGCTCATCTCATAACAGAGATCAGACATCAGCAATTCGCTTCCTTCACCAATTTCTGAATCACGATAGCAACGAATTTCAACAAATCCAAAATAAATTATAATGAAACAAATTATCCGAATTCGAATTTAAAAAATGGAAACATATTGCAATAAATACAGCGAGGTAAAAAAAAGTTAAAAGATAGAAAAAAGTTAAATAAGATAGAATAGAATACTAGAGAATGGAAAATAAAAGAAAAGAATAGAATTGAATAGAATAGCCACTTGCTGACAGCCTTATTGGGAAAATTACGGCCACTTACGGACCACCATCCGCCTTCATGGTATGTCGGTACTTTGACATAGAATACCGAGGTTATGGCAGCAGATAGATGCACATAGCTACCATAACCCCGGTATATTCTTAAACGGCGGACGGTCCTCTTTTTGATAAAAGTGATCTCCTGGGATAAACTAGGGGCCCGTTCATGCAGATGGGATAGACTAGGGGCCCATTTATACCAATGGGATAGACTAGGGGCCCGTTCATACCAATGGGATATACTAGGGACACGTTCATACCAATGGGATATACTAGGGCCCATTCATATCAATGTGATAAACTAGGGGCCTGTTCATGCAGATGGGATAAACTAGGGGCCCGTTCATGCAGATGGGATAGACTAGGGACCCGCTCATACCAATAGGGTAGACTAGGGGCCCATTTATACCAATGTGATAAACTAGGGACCCGTTCATGCAGATGGGATAGACTAGGGGCCCGTTCATACCAATAGGATAGACTAGGGGCCCGTTCATATCAATGGGATAGACTAGGGGCCCGTTCATGCAGATCAGGTATAGACTAGCGGCCGGTTCATACCAATGGGATAGACTAGGGGCCCTTATATACCAATGGGATAGACTAGGGGCCCGTTCATTACAATGGGATAGACTGGGGGCCCGTTCATTACAATGGGATAAATTAGGGGTCCGTTCATTACAATGGGATAGACTAGGGGCCCGTTCATGCAGATGGGATAGACAAGGGGCCCGTTCATTACAATGGGATAGACTAGGGGCCCGTTCATACCAATGGGATAGACTAGGGGCCCGTTCTTTACAATGGGATAGACTAGGGGCCCGTTCTTTACAATGGGATAGACTAGGGGCCCATTCATTACAATGGGATAGACTAGGGGCCCGTTCATTACAATGGGATAAACTAGGGGCCCGTTCATTACAATGGGATAAACTAGGGGCCCGTTCATTACAATGGGATAGACTAGGGGCCCGTTCATACCAATGGGATAGACTAGGGGCCCGTTCTTTACAATGGGATAGACTAGGGGCCCGTTCTTTACAATGGGATAGACTAGGGGCCCGTTCATTACAATGAGATAGACTAGGGGCCCGTTCATTATAATGGGATAGACTAGGGGCCCGCTCATTATAATGGGATAGACTAGGGGCCAGCTCATTATAATGGGATAGACTAGGGGCCCGTTCATTATAATGGGATAGACTAGGGGCCCGTTCATTACAATGGGATAGACTAGGGGCCCGTTCATTACAATGGGATAAACTAGGGGCCCGCTCATTATAATGGGATAGACTAGGGGCCCGTTCATTACAATGGGATAGACTAGGGGCCCGTTCATTACAATGGGATAGACTAGGGGCCCATTCATTACAATGGGATAGACTAGGGGCCCGTTCATTATAATGGGATAGACATAGGGCCCCGCTCATTATAATGGGATAGACTAGGGGCCCGCTCATTATAATGGGATAGACTAGGGGCCCGTTCATTATAATGGGATAGATTAGGGGCCCGCTCATTATAATGGGATAGATTAGGGGCCCGCTCATTATAATGGGATAGACTAGGGGCCCGCTCATTATAATGGGATAGATTAGGGGCCCGCTCATTATAATGGGATAGACTAGGGGCCCGTTCATTACAATGGGATAGACTAGGGGCCCGTTCATTATAATGGGATAGACTAGGGGCCCGCTCATTATAATGGGATAGACTAGGGGCCTGCTCATTATAATGGGATAGACTAGGGGCCCGTTCATTATAATGGGATAGACTAGGGGCCCGTTCATTATAATGGGATAGACTAGGGGCCCGCTCATTATAATGGGATAGACTAGGGGCCCGCTCATTATAATGGGATAGACTAGGGGCCCGTTCATTACAATGGGATAAACTAGGGGCCCGCTCATTATAATGGGATAGACTAGGAGCCCGTTCATTACAATGGGATAGACTAGGGGCCCATTCATTATAATGGGATAGACTAGGGGCCCGCTCATTATAATGGGATAGACTAGGGGCCCGCTCATTATAATGGGATAGACTAGGGGCCCGTTCATTATAATGGGATAGACTAGGGGCCCGTTCATTACAATGGGATAGACTAGGGGCCCGTTCATTATAATGGGATAGACTAGGGGCCCGTTCATTATAATGGGATAGACTAGGGGCCCGTTCATACCAATGGAATAGACTAGGGGCCCGTTCATTATAATGGGATAGACTAAGGGCCCGCTCCTGCAGGCCGGGCGCACCGCCAGCTCTATGGCGGAGGGGGAAATTCTCGGGATAACGACATCTGAAAATAGCCGGGAGGGGGGAGGAGTGTGGAAATAAAAAGCCGGGAGCTCCTCGGGATGCCGCAAAGGTACGCCGGCGGGCGTTTGTACGAAGGCCAGATGGAAACGATCGGCTGGCCACACGGTAATCTATACAGCGCCTATTTCTGGACGCACTTTTCATTGATGTCCGGGCTGTTCTGGCCCTGAAGATGGAAATTTATTTAACCTTTTCCTGCAGGAGGGTCCAAATCAGCCCATAGAGCCCCCCCCCCCCCCCCCGAATCTATAGAGTACGATATACCTGTCCTGGCCAGAGAAATAGAAACCCCTGAGCAGTATTGTGACACACAACTGATATACAGACATGTGAAGGAGTTCTAATTCTGACCAGACAGTCCTACCAGACAGTACAGCCGGGTCCTGACATCAGTTGTCTTCATTGCAGATCTCCTACAGCCTCTTTGCAGTCACTTCCTGTCTACATGACATTGCTCAAGGCGAGTTCCTGACGGTGACAACAGTGGACCACGTCTGTGAAGCAGTTCTTATAGTCTCTATAGGAGGCCCATGTCAGGGGGTGACAATAAGGAGACGGGGACAATGCGCTGTCACCCCCATACCAGGAAGTGCCTGAACAAAGACCTGTATGGCAGGATCATCAGGTATTATGGGGGTGAAAGATTACATGAGGGGGGCTCTCAGACAGGCGGCCTGGGATCTGGCCCTTTCCCTATTATTGGGGGGCTCTCAAACACGGCACAGAACCCATCTCCTTTCCCTATTATTGGGGGGCTCTCAAACACAGAACAGAATCCTTCTCCTTTCCTTATTATTGGGGGGCTCCCAAACACAGAACAGAATCCTTCTCCTTTCCCTATTATTGGGGGGCTCTCAAACACGGCACAGAATCCTTCTCCTTTCCCTATTATTGGGGAGCTCTCAACCACGGCACACAATCCTTCTCCTTTCCCTATTATTGGGGGGCTCCCAAACACGGCACACAATCCTTCTCCTTTCCCTATTATTGGGGGGCTCTCAAACACAGCACAGAATCCTTCTCTTTTCCCTATTATTGGGGGGCTCTCAAACACGGCACAGAATCCGTCTCCTTTCCCTATTATTGGGGGGCTCTCAAACACGGCACAGAATCCGTCTCCTTTCCTTATTATTGGGGGGCTCTCAAACACGGCACAGAATCCGTCTCCTTTCCTTATTATTGGGGGGCTCTCAAACACAGAACACAATCCGTCTCCTTTCCCTATTATTGGGGGGCTCTCAAACACAGAACATAATCCTTCTCCTTTCCCTATTATTGGGGGGCTCTCAAACACGGCACAGAATCCTTCTCCTTTCCCTATTATTGGGGTGCTCTGAACACGGCACACAACCCTTTTCCTTTCCCTATTATTGGGGGGCTCTCAAACACAGAACAGAATCCTTCTCCTTTCCCTATTATTGGGGGGCTCTCAAACACAGAACATAATCCTTCTCCTTTCCCTATTATTGGGGGGCTCTCAAACACAGAACAGAATCCGTCTCCTTTCCCTATTATTGGGGGGCTCTCAAATACGGCACAGAATCCTTCTCCTTTCCCTATTATTGGGGGGCTCTCAAACACAGAACATAATCCTTCTCCTTTCCCTATTATTGGGGGGCTCTCAAACACAGCACAGAATCCTTCTCCTTTCCCTATTATTGGGGGGCTCTCAAACACAGAACAGAATCCGTCTCCTTTCCCTATTATTGGGGGGCTCTCAAACACAGAACAGAATCCTTCTCCTTTCCCTATTATTGGGGGGCTCTCAAACACAGAACATAATCCTTCTCCTTTCCCTATTATTGGGGGGCTCTCAAACACAGAACATACTCCTTCTCCTTTCCCTATTATTGGGGGGCTCTCAAACACAGAACAGAATCCATCTCCTTTCCCTATTATTGGGGGGCTCTCAACCACGGCACACAATTCTTCTCCTTTCCCTATTATTGGGGGGCTCTCAAACACAGAACATAATCCTTCTCCTTTCCCTATTATTGGGGGGCTCTCAAACACGGCACACAATCCTTCTCCTTTCCCTATTATTGGGGGGCTCTCAAACACAGAACATAATCCTTCTCCTTTCCCTATTATTGGGGGGCTCTCAAACACAGAACAGAATCCGTCTCCTTTCCCTATTATTGGGGGGCTCTCAAACACAGAACAGAATCCGTCTCCTTTCCCTATTATTGGGGGGCTCTCAAACATGGCACAGAATCCTTCTCCTTTCCCTATTATTGGGGGGCTCTCAAACATGGCACAGAATCCTTCTCCTTTCCCTATTATTGGGGTGCTCTGAAAACGGCACAGAACCCTTCTCCTTTCCCTATTATTGGGGGGCTCTCAAACACGGCACAGAATCCATCTCCTTTCCCTATTATTGGGGGGCTCTCAAACACGGCACAGAATCCTTCTCCTTTCCCTATTATCGAGGTGCTCTGAACACGGCACAGAATCCTTCTCCTTTCCCTAATATTGGGGGGCTCTCAAACACGGAACAGAATCCTTCTCCTTTCCCTATTATTGGGGGGCTCTCAAACACGGCACAGAATCCTTCTCCTTTCCCTATTATTGGGGGGCTCTCAAACACGGCACAGAATCCTTCTCCTTTCCCTATTATTGGGGGGCTCTCAAACACGGCACAGAATCCTTCTCCTTTCCCTATTATTGGGGGGCTCTGAACACGGCACAGAATCCTTCTCCTTTCCCTATTATCGAGGTGCTCTGAACACGGCACAGAATCCTTCTCCTTTCCCTATTATCGAGGTGCTCTGAACACGGCACAGAATCCTTCTCCTTTCCCTATTATTGGGGGGCTCCCGAACACGGCACAGAACCCTTCTCCTTTCCTTATTATTGGGGGGCTCTGACACACAGAAAGGAATCCAGTACTCTCCCTATGATCGGGGGGCTCTGACACACGGTGTGGAATCCAGCCCCTGTAATTACAGGTATGACGGCGGCTAACGAGTCTGTGGATGGGGTGTTTGATGTTCGGTGACAGAGGTGTCATTGTAGCGGCTTATCTCTGGACGCCAGAATTAAGCGCAGAGGCTCCCATCTTTCTTAATCCGCCTGTGCCGTCGGAGCGGGTAATGCGTCAGTTGCCTGCAGGCGATTTGCAGGCAGAATAATTACCAACAACGGAAAACACGCTCTACGTCTTTCCCCGGGCCAATCCTTTATTCATTGGTCTTAATGAGAAATATACAGAATATTCACGGTCAGTGTGTCGGCTCTAAATCAGGAGCAGAGAGACGACTCCACAGAAAATAGATCGCTGAGCGTGCAGAGAGCTGGGGACACACTGTAAGGCCCCTTTCACACGAGGCGGACTCCGCTTCCACAGAGCCCGCCTCGGTCCGCCGGCTCAGCGGGAGATCTCTCCATTGATCTCCGCTGAGCCGGCGGATGACAGGTCCCTCTCTGCTCACTGAGCGGGGAGGGGCTTGTCAGGCGCCGCTGCTGCCTATGGAGGGATCGGATGAAAACGGACAGCATGCCCGTTTTCATCAGATCTCACCCGATCCGATCCGCCAGCGACGGACCTGGACGTATGGCCATCCATCTGCTTTTAGCGGATCGGACCGGGTCGGATGTCAGCGGACATGTCTCCACTGACATCCATCGCTCCATAGGCTAACAGGTCCGCCGTCAAAACTGACAGGTCCGATCGTGTGAAAGGGGCCTAAGAGATTGCGTCACGTTATATGTCACAGATCACAATATTTGTGTATGACATAAAACTCTGCATTTTCCGCAATTGGATACAAATAGGGAACAGCTGAAGATTATACGATCTTGCAAATTGAAGATCATAGGTGGGGAGGTCACAAGACAGAGGATGTTGTCACTTAGGCACATCATACTAAGACAAGACCAAGGCCAGACCAAGACCAAACTAAGACCAGTCCAAGGCCAGACCAAGACCAGTCCAAAGCCAGACCAAGACCAGACCAAAGCCAGACCAAGACCATTTCAAAGCCAGACCAAGACCAGTCCAAAGCCAGACCAAGACCAGTCCAAAGCCAGACCAAGACCAGTCCAAAGCCAGACCAAGACCAGTCCAAAGCCAGACCAAGACCAGTCCAAAGCCAGACCAAGACCAGTGCAAGAACAGACCAAGGCCAGACCAGACCAAGGCCAGACCAGACCAAGGCAAGGCCAGACCAGACCAGACCAGACCAGACCAGCCAAAGGCCACACTAATCCAAGGCCAGACCAGCCAAAGACCAGACTAATCCAAGGCCAGACCAGCCAAAGACCAGACTAATCCAAGGCCAGACTAGTCAAATGCCAGACTAGTTCAAGGTCAGACTAGTCCAAGACAAGGTCAAGGCCAGGCCAGTCCAAGACAAGACCAGTCCAAGACTAGACCAAGGCCAGACCAGTCCAAAACAAAACCAAGGCCAGGCCAGTCTAAGACAAGACCAAGGCCAGTCCAAGACAAGACCAAGGCCAGACCAGTCCAAGACAAGACCAATGCCAAGGCCAGACCAGTCCAAGACAAGGCCAATGCCAAGGCCAGACCAAGACAAGACCAAGGTCGGACAAGATCAAGGTCAGACAAGACCAAGTCCAGACCAAGACCAGACCAGTCCAAGGCCAGACCAGTGCAAGAGCAGTCCAAGGCCAGACCAGTCCAAGAGCAGGCCAGACCAGTCCAAGAGCCGGCCAGACCAGTCCAAGAACAGGCCAGACCAGTCCAAAAGCAGACCAAGGCCAGTCCAAGAGCAGGCAGACCATTCCAAAAGCAGACCAGGGCCAGTCCAAGAGCAGATCAATGCCAGTCCAAGAGCAGACCAAGGCCAGACTAGTCCAAGGCTAGACCAGTCCAAGACAAGACCAAGGCCAGACCAGTTCAAGATCAGATCAGTCCAAGGCCAGTCCAAGACCAGACCAAGGCCAGACCAGTGCCAAATTGGGAGAAGCGATATAAGTGGCTTGTGAGTAAAAAGACAGCTAAAGCGGAGCAGGACTCAAATGGAGATCCCACCAATGTTCCATCATTTTCCAAGATTCTGTCTTCTAGACAGAGAAATGTGCAAAAAAAGGAACCACGTCTTCTGAAGGAATTTTATCGCAGAAGCTGAACACCGCTAAATACAGGGAAGGAACCCATTACCTCATTTATCCTGCCAGACAACCTCGTATGTGTCCACCTCCCTCTGAAAGTATAACATATGCAGAGAAGAATAAAGAGCCATCCTCTGGTATTATAGGAACTCTGACCCTCTTCTCTTGGTTCTGATCTGCTCAGCTATGAGGCAAGGAGGGGGAGTGACCATAGAGCTCCTCATCATTGTTTAACTGTATTCACATTTAGCTGACTGTTAGATGCACAAGGACAGGAGGTTTGATCCTATTGTAGGTTATAAAATTAAGTTATAAAAGTTATTTGGAGTTGTCTGAAGGTTCTTCTTTCTCCAGATCACAGTATACATTGTCATAGTGGTCAGTCACCTACAACTGATCTGAGGAAGCTGCTCAGGTCCATCTCCATGTGAGTAACTACTGAGGTTATCGGAGTTCCTCTTAAGCCGCCATCATTGCAGTTCCTCTATGACCCTGGAATGTATTAGGTTTCTGTCTGCTATATTCTGAGAAGCCTTTTCAGGGAGGTACTCGGAGCCTCTCACCTCTTCTTCTCCTCGTAGACAGCACAGGCTCTCTCGCCGGCTCCTCTCGGTGCTGCTGGCAGGGTCAGCGGCAGGTCAGGTCTTCCTTCCCTTAAACGGGATATCATTTCAAAGCAGCTGAAAGTGCTGATGACACACAATCTGCGGAGCCGCGAGACTCCCAGACACCGACCATCAAAGGACGCGCGTGTGCCAACAGGTCCTCGAGGTGTCAGGATGACGGGGCGCTCTGCACACATGTGCACAACCAAAAAAAATGGTTTCACTTCCATACGCTTTGTCAATAATTTCATTTAGTTAACTTAATTTAATTCGTTTTTGGAATTTTAGTTTTGTTTATTCATTTACGAATTCCATTTGAATTTTCCAAATTCGGTTGAATTGAATCAAATTGCGAAGAATTCAGAAAATTAGAATCGAATTCAAACTTTTTTCTATTCAAGATTTGAATTTTCGGAAGACTGTTTTTTTTTTTTTGTTTTTTGTTTTTTTTCTATTGTTTTTTTTCTATTCTATTCTTTTCTGTTCTCTTCTATTCCTTTCTATACTATTCAAATATATTCTATTTGAAATTCAAATTTTGGAAGACGGTTATATTCTATTTTATTCTATTCTGTTGTTTTTTCTATTCCATTCTATTCTCTTATTTTCTATTTTAATCTATATAAATTCAAGTTTGCTCTATTCGATATTCGAATTTTGGAAGACGGTTATATTATTTCTATTTTTTTCTATTGTTTTTGTCTATTTCATTCTATTCTTTTATTCTCTATTCTATTGTATTGTAATCTATTCTATTCAAATTAAAATGTATTCTATTTGAAATTCGAATTTCGGAAGACAGTTATATTCTGTTTTATTCTATACTATTGTTTTTTTCTATTTTATTCTTTTCTTTTCAGTTCCATTCTATTCCTTTATTTTCTATTCTATTCTTGTTTGCCAATTCGATTTTGATTCAAATTTCGGTATTTCGGATTCGTTTAAACTCCATACTGTTGTAATTCGGAAATTCGTATACATCCGAATAACAAAAAAAATTCATCCAAATTTTGATTCGGAAACAAACGAACGGCACATGTCTAGCTCTCGGCAATCATGGAGGTTCCTGAGATCCGCGGGCCCTATACGGATCCACGGCGGTGGGAATCTGACATCTTCAGATGTCAACACAATATTATGACGAGTGTTTTCCTGAAATGGGCTTTCCTGTTCAGGTATTTCCTGCTGAAGGGTGACAACGCTCTGTCCCTGTCCTCCCATTGTGCTCCTGTGTGGTCACCCTGTCTTCCAGACCACAGATACACAGATGTGGTCCATTGCTGTCACCCTGAGAAAGGCCATGTAGACAGGAAGCGACTGCAAAGAGGATGTAGGAGATCAGCAGCTCTGAGATGCAATAAAGGAAAAGCGATTAAACAGGGTCTCGATCTACTTTAGTATAGACAGTTATGATATATGTACGCGGGTGCAGACACATGTCATATTCACTCTGCATTCTGCTCAGTAATGCTGCGTAGTGACTGTGCTTTGCTGCTCCTCACAAAGGTGACCACTAGGGGGAGACTCTAAAGTCACCCTCTGATCTCCTACCTGGAATCCGTAGTTTACATGTCCAGATCATCTCCATAAAGTGGACAGTCATAGGCCGGCTTCTGCAGCTGCTACCAACCACCAGAGAATACACAGAGATCTTCTACTAGAATACCGACCAATGATGTCACCATACACCCGGAGATTACCGGACAACGATGTCACCATACACCCGGAGATTACCAGCCAATGATGTCACCATACACCCGGAGATTACCGGACAACGATGTCACCATACACCCGGAGATTACCAGCCAATGATGTCACCATACACCCGGAGATTACCGACCAATGATGTCACCATACACCCCGAGATTACCGACCAATGATGTCACCATACACCCGGAGATTACCGACCAATGATGTCACCATACACCCCGAGATTACCGGACAATGATGTCACCATACACCCCGAGATTACCGGACAATGATGTCACCATACACCCGGAGATTACCGGACAATGATGTCACCATACACCCCAAGATTACCGGACAATGATGTCACCATACACCCCGAGATTACCGGACAATGATGTCACCATACACCCGGAGATTACCAGACAATGATGTCACCACACACCCGGAGATTACCGGACAATGATGTCACCACACACCCGGAGATTACCGGACAATGATGTCACCATACACCCGGAGATTACCGGACAATGATGTCACCACACACCCGGAGATTACCGGACAATGATGTCACCATACACCCGGAGATTACCGGACAATGATGTCACCATACACCCGGAGATTACCGGACAATGATGTCACCACACACCCGGAGATTACCGACCAATGATGTCACCATACACCCCGAGATTACCGACCAATGATGTCACCACACACCCGGAGATTACCGGCCAATGATGTCACCATACACCCGGAGATTACCGGACAATGATGTCACCATACACCCCGAGATTACCGACCAATGATGTCACCACACACCCGGAGATTACCAGACAACGATGTCACCATACACCCGGAGATTACCGGACAATGATGTCACCACACACCCGGAGATTACCAGACAATGATGTCACCATACACCCCGAGATTACCGGACAATGATGTCACCATACACCCGAGATTACCGACCAATGATGTCACCATACACCCGGAGATTACCGGACAATGATGTCACCATACACCCGGAGATTACCGGACAATGATGTCACCATACACCCGGAGATTACCGGACAATGATGTCACCATACACCCGGAGATTACCGGACAATGATGTCACCATACACCCGGAGATTACCGGACAATGATGTCACCACACACCCGGAGATTACCGGACAATGATGTCACCATACACCCGGAGATTACCGGACAATGATGTCACCACACACCCGGAGATTACCGGACAATGATGTCACCATACACCCGGAGATTACCGGACAATGATGTCACCATACACCCGGAGATTACCGGACAATGATGTCACCACACACCCGGAGATTACCGACCAATGATGTCACCATACACCCCGAGATTACCGACCAATGATGTCACCACACACCCGGAGATTACCGGCCAATGATGTCACCATACACCCGGAGATTACCGGACAATGATGTCACCATACACCCCGAGATTACCGACCAATGATGTCACCACACACCCGGAGATTACCAGACAACGATGTCACCATACACCCGGAGATTACCGGACAATGATGTCACCATACACCCGGAGATTACCGGACAATGATGTCACCATACACCCGGAGATTACCGGACAATGATGTCACCATACACCCGGAGATTACCGGACAATGATGTCACCATACACCTGGAGATTACCGACCAATGATGTCACCATACACCCGGAGATTACCGGACAATGATGTCACCATACACCCGGAGATTACCGACCAATGATGTCACCATACACCCGGAGATTACCGACCAATGATGTCACCATACACCCGGAGATTACCGGACAATGATGTCACCATACACCCGGAGATTACCGACCAATGATGTCACCATACACCCGGAGATTACCGACCAATGATGTCACCATACACCCGGAGATTACCGACCAATGATGTCACCATACACCCGGAGATTACCGGACAATGATGTCACCATACACCCGGAGATTACCGGACAATGATGTCACCACACACCCGGAGATTACCGGACAATGATGTCACCACACACCCGGAGATTACCGACCAATGATGTCACCATACACCCCGAGATTACCGACCAATGATGTCACCACACACCCGGAGATTACCGGCCAATGATGTCACCATACACCCGGAGATTACCGGACAATGATGTCACCATACACCCCGAGATTACCGACCAATGATGTCACCACACACCCGGAGATTACCAGACAACGATGTCACCATACACCCGGAGATTACCGGACAATGATGTCACCACACACCCGGAGATTACCGGACAATGATGTCACCATACACCCGGAGATTACCGGACAATGATGTCACCATACACCCGGAGATTACCGGACAATGATGTCACCATACACCTGGAGATTACCGACCAATGATGTCACCATACACCCCGAGATTACCGACCAATGATGTCACCATACACCCGGAGATTACCGACCAATGATGTCACCATACACCCGGAGATTACCGACCAATGATGTCACCATACACCCCGAGATTACCGACCAATGATGTCACCATACACCCCGAGATTACCGACCAATGATGTCACCATACACCCGGAGATTACCGGACAATGATGTCACCACACACCCGGAGATTACCGGACAATGATGTCACCATACACCCGGAGATTACCGACCAATGATGTCACCATACACCCCGAGATTACCGGACAACGATGTCACCATACACCCAGAGATTACCGGACAATGATGTCACCATACACCCGGAGATTACCGGACAATGATGTCACCATACACCCGGAGATTACCGGACAATGATGTCACCATACACCCGGAGATTACCGGACAATGATGTCACCATACACCCGGAGATTACCGGACAATGATGTCACCATACACCCGGAGATTACCGGACAATGATGTCACCATACACCCGGAGATTACCGGACAATGATGTCACCATACACCTGGAGATTACCAGACAATGATGTCACCATACACCCGGAGATTACCGGACAATGATGTCACCATACACCCGGAGATTACCAGACAATGATGTCACCATACACCCGGAGATTACCGGACAATGATGTCACCACACACCCGGAGATTACCGGACAATGATGTCACCAGACACCCGGAGATTACCGGACAATGATGTCACCATTCACCCGGAGATTACCGGACAATGATGTCACCACACACCCGGAGATTACCGGACAATGATGTCACCATACACCCAGAGATTACCGGACAATGATGTCACCATACACCCGGAGATTACCGGACAATGATGTCACCATACACCCGGAGATTACCGGACAATGATGTCACCACACACCCGGAGATTACCGGACAATGATGTCACCACACACCCGGAGATTACCGACCAATGATGTCACCATACACCCAGAGATTACCGGACAATGATGTCACCATACACCCGGAGATTACCGACCAATGATGTCACCATACACCCCGAGATTACCGACCAACGATGTCACCATACACCCGGAGATTACCGGACAATGATGTCACCACACACCCGGAGATTACCGGACAATGATGTCACCATACACCCAGAGATTACCGGACAATGATGTCACCATACACCTGGAGATTACCAGACAATGATGTCACCACACACCCGGAGATTACCGGACAATGATGTCACCATACACCCGGAGATTACCGGACAATGATGTCACCACACACCCGGAGATTACCAGACAATGATGTCACCATACACCCGGAGATTACCGGACAATGATGTCACCACACACCCGGAGATTACCGGACAATGATGTCACCACACACCCGGAGATTACCGGACAATGATGTCACCATACACCCCGAGATTACCGACCAATGATGTCACCATACACCCGGAGATTACCGGACAATGATGTCACCACACACCCGGAGATTACCGGACAATGATGTCACCACACACCCGGAGATTACCGACCAATGATGTCACCATACACCCCGAGATTACCGACCAATGATGTCACCATACACCCCGAGATTACCGACCAATGATGTCACCATACACCCGGAGATTACCGGACAATGATGTCACCACACACCCGGAGATTACCGGACAATGATGTCACCACACACCCGGAGATTACCGACCAATGATGTCACCATACACCCCGAGATTACCGGACAACGATGTCACCATACACCCAGAGATTACCGGACAATGATGTCACCATACACCCGGAGATTACCGGACAATGATGTCACCATACACCCGGAGATTACCGGACAATGATGTCACCATACACCCGGAGATTACCGGACAATGATGTCACCATACACCCGGAGATTACCGGACAATGATGTCACCATACACCCGGAGATTACCGGACAATGATGTCACCATACACCCGGAGATTACCGGACAATGATGTCACCATACACCCGGAGATTACCGGACAATGATGTCACCATACACCCGGAGATTACCGGACAATGATGTCACCATACACCCGGAGATTACCGGACAATGATGTCACCATACACCCGGAGATTACCGGACAATGATGTCACCATACACCTGGAGATTACCAGACAATGATGTCACCATACACCCGGAGATTACCGGACAATGATGTCACCATACACCCGGAGATTACCAGACAATGATGTCACCATACACCCGGAGATTACCGGACAATGATGTCACCAGACACCCGGAGATTACCGGACAATGATGTCACCATTCACCCGGAGATTACCGGACAATGATGTCACCACACACCCGGAGATTACCGGACAATGATGTCACCATACACCCAGAGATTACCGGACAATGATGTCACCATACACCCGGAGATTACCGGACAATGATGTCACCATACACCCGGAGATTACCGGACAATGATGTCACCACACACCCGGAGATTACCGGACAATGATGTCACCACACACCCGGAGATTACCGACCAATGATGTCACCATACACCCAGAGATTACCGGACAATGATGTCACCATACACCCGGAGATTACCGACCAATGATGTCACCATACACCCCGAGATTACCGACCAATGATGTCACCATACACCCGGAGATTACCGGACAATGATGTCACCACACACCCGGAGATTACCGGACAATGATGTCACCATACACCCAGAGATTACCGGACAATGATGTCACCATACACCTGGAGATTACCAGACAATGATGTCACCACACACCCGGAGATTACCGGACAATGATGTCACCACACACCCGGAGATTACCAGACAATGATGTCACCATACACCCGGAGATTACCGGACAATGATGTCACCACACACCCGGAGATTACCGGACAATGATGTCACCACACACCCGGAGATTACCGGACAATGATGTCACCATACACCCCGAGATTACCGACCAATGATGTCACCATACACCCGGAGATTACCGGACAATGATGTCACCATACACCCGGAGATTACCAGACAACGATGTCACCATACACCCCGAGATTACCGACCAATGATGTCACCATACACCCGGAGATTACCGACCAATGATGTCACCATACACCCGGAGATTACCGGACAACGATGTCACCATACACCCGGAGATTACCGGACAATGATGTCACCATACACCCGGAGATTACCAGACAATGATGTCACCATACACCCGGAGATTACCGGACAATGATGTCACCATACACCCGGAGATTACCAGACAATGATGTCACCACACACCCGGAGATTACCGGACAACGATGTCACCATACACCCAGAGATTACCGGACAACGATGTCACCATACACCCAGAGATTACCGGACAGTGATGTCACCACACACCCGGAGATTACCGGACAATGATGTCACCATACACCCGGAGATTACCGACCAATGATGTCACCATACACCCGGAGATTACCAGACAATGATGTC
Organism: Lithobates clamitans; assembly: GCA_037952925.1. Lineage (NCBI taxonomy): Eukaryota > Metazoa > Chordata > Amphibia > Anura > Ranidae > Lithobates > Lithobates clamitans. The sequence goes on along the minus strand of JBBGZY010003010.1, from coordinate 278,216 downwards.
ACCATACACCCCGAGATTACCGGACAATGATGTCACCATACACCCGGAGATTACCGGACAATGATGTCACCATACACCCGGAGATTACCGGACAATGATGTCACCACACACCCAGAGATTACCGGACAATGATGTCACCATACACCCGGAGATTACCGGACAATGATGTCACCATACACCCAGAGATTACCGGACAATGATGTCACCACACACCCAGAGATTACCGGACAATGATGTCACCATACACCCGGAGATTACCGGACAATGATGTCACCATACACCCGGAGATTACCAGACAATGATGTCACCATACACCCGGAGATTACCGGACAACGATGTCACCATACACCCAGAGATTACCGGACAACGATGTCACCATACACCCAGAGATTACCGGACAGTGATGTCACCATACACCCGGAGATTACCGGACAATGATGTCACCATACACCCGGAGATTACCCGGCAATGATGTCACCATACACCCCGAGATTACCCGGCAATGATGTCACCATACACCCCGAGATTACCGGACAACGATGTCACCATACACCCCGAGATTACCCGGCAATGAACCTCAGTGATGGTTACAGTGATGATACAACCCCCAATAGTTCACAATGGCCCTCTGGACTGAGGAATAGTGGAGCACAGGACATCTATGGGGTGCAGACAACCTGATTCATTTCTATGGAATCCAATAGAATTTCCTGGATGGGAGGGGTTTATATGATCAGATATCATTCTTCCCTAGAGAGGAGGGGTTTATATGATCAGATATCATTCTTCCCTAGAGGGGAGGGGTTTATAGGATCAGATATCATTCTTCCCTAGAGGGGAGGGGTTTATAGGATCAGATATCATTCTTCCCTAGAGGGGAGGGGTTTATAGGATCAGATATCATTCTTCCCTAGAGGGGAGGGGTTTATAGGATCGGATATCATTCTTCTCTAGAGGGGAGAGGTAAAGAGGAAAAGAGATTTACCCTTAAACTACGTAGAGGGTTCTTTACTGTAAGATGGATGTGGAATTCCCTTCCACAGGCGGTGGTCTCAGCGGGGAGCATCGATCGTTTCAAGAAACTATTAGATAATCACCTGAACAACCGCAACATACAGGGATATACAATGTAATACTGACACATAATCACACACATAGGTTGGACTTGATGGACTTGTGTCTTTTTTCAGCCTCACCTACTATGTAACTATGTAATACTATGTAACTATGTAATTTACCTGCTGCTGCATCTCCAGGTCCTTCTCATGCCGCCTTTTCTCGGATTGGCGGAGCTGAGTGCAGGAATTCTCCAATTCTCCTTTCAGCAGCTGGAAGAGAGAAGAGAACGGATATTAGCGTATTGTCGTTGTCGGGGGGAGGACTCCCAATATCAGATTCCAGATCAATGATAGAAGCAGAAAATCTACACACTGATCATCTGAAGACTCTCTCCACTCACACCCTAAAAAAAGCTTTCCAAAACTTTGGGGTTTATTGTTCCTTTAAATGATACTTTATAATGCCAACCCAAATTTTCTGTAGTTTTGGATAGAGCGGGGGAGGGTTAGGAAGGATGGGATAGGACAAGGCAGGATAGGAAAGGATGGGATAGGACAAGGCAGGATAGGAAAGATGGGATAGGACAAGGCAGGATAGGAAAGATGGGATAAGACAAGGCAGGTTAGGAAGGATGGGATAGGACAGGGCAGGATAGGAAGGATGGGATAGGACGAGGCAGGATAGGAAAGGATGGGATAGGACAAGGCAGGATAGGAAGGATGGGATAGGACAAGGCAGGATAGGAAGGATGGGATAGGACAGGGCAGGATAGGAAGGATGGGATAGGACGAGGCAGGATAGGAAGGATGGGATAGGACAAGGCAGGATAGGAAAGGATGGGATAGGACAAGGCAGGATAGGAAGGATGGGATAGGACAAGGCAGGATAGGAAGGATGGGATAGGACGAGGCAGGATAGGAAAGGATGGGATAGGACAAGGCAGGATAGGAAGGATGGGATAGGACAAGGCAGGATAGGAAGGATGGGATAGGACAGGGCAGGATAGGAAGGATGGGATAGGACGAGGCAGGATAGGAAGGATGGGATAGGACAAGGCAGGATAGGAAAGGATGGGATAGGACAAGGCAGGATAGGAAGGATGGGATAGGACAAGGCAGGATAGGAAGGATGGGATAGGACGAGGCAGGATAGGAAAGGATGGGATAGGAAGGATGGGATAGGACAAGGCAGGATAAGAAGGATGGGATAGGACAAGGCAGGATAGGAAGGATGGGATAGGACAAGGCAGGATAGGAAGGATGGGATAGGACAAGGCAGGATAAGAAGGATGGGATAGGACAAGGCAGGATAGGAAGGATGGGATAGGACAAGGCAGGATAGGAAGGATGGGATAGGACAAGGCAGGATAGGAAGGATGAGATAGGACAAGGCAGGATAGGAAGGATGGGATAGGACAAGGCAGGATAGGAGAGGATGGGATAGGACAAGGCAGGATAGGAAGGATGGGATAGGACAAGGCAGGATAGGAAAAGATGGGATAGGACAAGGCAGGATAGGAAGGATGGGATAGGACAAGGCAGGATAGGAAAAGATGGGATAGGACAAGGCAGGATAGGAAGGATGGGATAGGACAAGGCAGGATAGGAAGGATGGGATAGGACAAGGCAGGAGAGGAAGGATGGGATAGGACAAGGCAGGATAGGAAAAGATGGGATAGGACAAGGCAGGATAGGAAGGATGGGATAGGAAAGGATGGGATAGGAAGAAGGGGATAGGACAAGGCAGGATAGGAAAGGATGGGATAGGCCAAGGCAGGAGAGGAAGGATGGGATAGGACAGGATAGGAAGGATGGGATAGGACAAGGCAGGATAGGAAGTATGGGATAGGACAAGGTAGGATAGGAAAGGATGGGATAGGACAAGGCAGGATAGGAAGGATGGGATAGGAAAGCATGGGATAGGAAGAAGGGGATAGGACAAGGCAGGATAGGAAAGGATGGGATAGGACAGGGCAGGATAGGAAGCATGGGATAGGACAGGATAGGAAGGATGGGATAGGACAAGGCAGGATAGGAAGGATGGGATAGGACAAGGTAGAGTAGGAAAGGATGGGATAGGACAAGGCAGGATAGGAAGGATGGGATAGGAAAGGATGGGATAGGAAGAAGGGGATAGGACAAGGCAGGATAGGAAAGGACGGGATAGGACAAGGCAGGATAGGAAGGATGGGATAGGACAAGGCAGGATAGGAAAGGATGGGATAGAACAAGGCAGGATGGGATAGGACAAGGCAGGATAGGAAGGATGGGATAGGACAGGGCAGGATAGGAAGGGTGGGATAGGACAAGGCAGGATATGAAGGATAGGAAGGATGGGATAGGACAAGGCAGGATAGGAAAGAATGGGATAGGACAAGGCAGGATAGGAAAGAATGGGATAGGACAAGGCAGGATAGGAAGGATGGGATAGGACAAGGCAGGATAGGAAGGATGGGATAGGACAGGGCAGGATAGGAAGGGTGGGATAGGACAAGGCAGGATATTAAGGATGGGATAGGAAAGGATGGGATAGGAAGAAGGGGATAGGACAAGGCAGGATAGGAAAGGACGGGATAGGACAAAGCAGGATAGGAAAGAATGGGATAGGACAAGGCAGGATAGGAAGGATGGGATAGGACAGGGCAGGATAGGAAGGATGGGATAGGACAAGGCAGGATAGGAAGGATGGGATAGGACAGGATAGGAAGGATGGGATAGGACAGGGCAGGATAGGAAGGGTGGGATAGGACAGGGCAGGATAGGAAGGATGGGATAGGACAAGGCAGGATAGGAAGGATGGGATAGGACAGGATAGGAAGGATGGGATAGGACAGGGCAGGATAGGAAGGATGGGATAGGACAGGGCAGGATAGGAAGGATGGGATAGGACAGGGCAGGATAGGAAGGGTGGGATAGGACAGGGCAGGATAGGAAGGATGAGATAGGAAAGGGCAGGATAGGAAGGATGGGATAGGACAGGATAGGACAGGGCAGGATAGGAAGGATGGGATAGGACAGGACAGGACAGGATAGGAAGGACGGGATAGGACAGGATAAGAAGGATGAGATAGGACAGGATAGGACAGGGCAGGATAAGAAGGATGAGATAGGACAGGATAGGACAGGGCAGGATAGGAAGGATGGGATAGGACAGGATAGGACAGGGCAGGATAGGAAGGATGAGATAGGACAGGATAGGACAGGGCAGGATAGGAAGGATGGGATAGGACAGGATAGGACAGGGCAGGATAGGAAGGATGAGATTGGGGAGAAGGGACAATGAAGCACGCAGGGCTATGCTGTGATGTGGGAGAACTTTTCTTGTATGGTTTGGCACATCTCCCATAACCAGGAGGAAGTTCTCTGCTGTATGAAGGATGTTTTTTTTTTTTTGATACAACCTAATCCGAACTATATATTGGGTTATTCTATATATTGTATTGATATTATTATAGATATTGTAGTGATCCTTTACATAGGTGGTCATTGTTTTATTTCCCTGTCTGAATGCCTCTACACCCAGAGACTGCGCCACGGTCTAGGGGAGAGCACATGGTACTTTCCTGTCTGCCATGGAGGACTACAGATAACGACATTCACACCACACGGCTCACAGCTCCACCAATTAGTCTCCATCATCTTCATCAGTAAAATAACATCGACCCCTAATTATTGTGAAACCGCAAAGAGGGCTCCAATTCCCATCCTAATGACCCTTTTCATCATGGAAATGAAGTGTAAAGTGCAGTGACGCCGGGGGGGGGGGGAGGGGAGGGGGGAGCCGCCAAGAAACAGGTCCAGCTATAAGACTTACCCCAGGGAGATATACAGAAGAAAAATGGAGGCAGGACAACGCGGCGAGAAAACTTCCTAATTTAATAATAATAGTGTGTGGCTGTGGGGGGAGGGGACACTAGAGTGTAAGCTCCTCTGGTACAGAGACTGATGTTACTGGCGCAGAGTTCTCTGTACAGCACTGCGGTATATGTTGGTGCTCAATAAATCTGGGAAATAAATACAATGTAGATGATCCCCATATCAGGGGTCACACGGGCGGGTTGGCGGCACACAAAGTGTTGATGCCTTTAGGGGAGCAGTAGAAGAGTGGAGGGGACGCAGCGACTGTCTGCCATTACGTTACACTCCCAGCCGTCCCACCCCGCAATGTGCGGCGATCTGGTTTTAAAGTGATCCATATGCTGGTTTGCAGACATATGGCAACATTCCTTTCTGGTGGGAATTTTGTGTTTCTTCTAAACTTGTTGTTGCAACACACCATCTATATCCCAGAAGCGGCCTTTGATGTCAGGAGAGGGAGCAGCGTTCAGATAGAGGGATGAAATAACTAGGGGGGAGAAGCAAATAGGTCATGTTTTCCCTCTCCGGATTAAAGACAAAAAGGGCGTTTGATGTGCTTCGGATATATTCAATTTCCAGGAACACGAACGATGAGTAACTTGTATCAGAAACATTATACAGTATCATCTTTGTATTATTTCCTCCTTCATTAGTGCTACAGAAAAGAATGACTAAGATCCTTTACAAAGTTGGAAAGTCACACTGAACTTGGCACTTAAAGGGGCATTTCAGCTTATACTGCCACACAAAAGTCACACGTGACCATCTATAGAAGATTTCCCCAACCTTTTTTCTCCCCGAAGGAACCCTTGAAATAATTTTCAGGTGTCCAGGAAATCCTGCTAAGATTAGTCCATCAGGGGTCATAAGGAAAATGCCCATTACATTGGTGGCCCTGTTTTAGAATGAAGGCACCATGAGATGGAAGGTCAACTAGCCATAAGGAACCCCTAGCAACCTCTGGAGAAACCCGATGGTTGCACGGAACCCTAGTTGAGAATGGTCAGGTTCATTGACCATTAAATAATTGATCCTGGCTGGAAACTCACCTAGCAACAGCTTAAAGAACCTCTAACAACCTCAGGGGGAACCTATGGTTCCACGGAACCCTGGTTGAGATGGCCAGGTTCATTGACCATTGATTAATTTATATTTACCCTGGTTAGAAACTCACCTAGTGACAGCCTAAAGAACCCCTAGCAACCTCTGGAGTAACCTTATGGTTACACAGATCCCTGGTTGAGTCACCAAGTTCATTGACCATAGATTTATGAACCCTGGTTGGAAGGTTCCCTAGCGCCAGCTTAAAGAACCCCTAGCAACCTCTGGAGGAACCCTGGTTGAGAATGGTCAAGTTCACTGACCGTTAATTAATTTTTATTTATCCTGGTTAGAAACTCACCTAGCGACAGCTTAAAGGATGCCTAGCCACCTTTGGAGTAACCTTATGGTTACACGGATCCCTGGTTGAGTCACCAAGTTCATTGACCATAGATTTATGAATCCTGGTTGGAAGGTTCCCTAGCGCCAGCTTAAAGAACCCCTAGCAACCTCTGGAGGAACCCTGGTTGAGAATGGTCAAGTTAATTGGCCATTGATTCATTTACCCAGGTTGTAAGATAAACAAGTCTCGGCTCAAAGAACCCCTAGCAACCTCTGGAGGAACCCTATGGTTTCATGAGACACTGGTTGAGAGTAGTTAAGTTAATTGACCATTGATTCATTCACCCTGGTTGAAAGGTCAACTAATCACATCTCAAAGGTCCCCTAGCAACCTATGGAGGAACCCTGTGGTTTAATAGAGTCCTGGTTAAGAATTGTCAAGTTAATTGATCATAGATTAATTTATCCTGGTTGGAAAGTCAACTAGCCACACCTCAAAGAAAGTCAACTAGCCACACCTTCTACAGAACCCTGGTTGAAAGAGGTCAAGTTCATCGACCATCAATTCATTGACCCTGGTTGTAAGGTCAACTGGCCATGGGTCAAGGAAGCCCTAGCAATCTCCAGAGAAACCCTATGGTTGCACAGAGCCCTGGCTGAGATGGTCAAGTTCACTGACCTTTAATAATTGATCCTGGATGGAAGGTCACCTAGTGACAACTTAAAGAACCACTAGCAAACTCCAGAGAAACCCTTTGGTTCTACAGAACCCTGGTTGAAAATGGTCAAGTTTATTGATCATTGATCCTGGTTGGGAGGTTAACTAACCACATCTGAAGGTCCCCCTAGCAACCCACTGAGGAATCCTATGGTTTAATGGAACCCTGGTTGAGAATGACTGATCTATAGTGTGTAAAAAAAAACATTGTGATCAGTGAACTATTTTCCATTGTAAATTCTTGGAAGAAAACAGAAGAGACTGTCAGCCCACTTACATGCAGGAAAAAGACGTCAGTAAGTGACCACATGAAAATTTGTCTCCTGCACAATGAGCAACTTTATCCTTAAACTATATAATATATATAATAAAGCCAAAATGTGTTATTCTCATTCAGGATAGAGTAGAAAATGGTTAAAAGTGAGGAAAATCTTATCTTAGCTGTCAATGGAACAGGTGTCCCCATTGGAAATTTTTCCTGCTCTAGTGACAACTCCTAATTTCCGATTCCCCCCCGTCTTTCTGTAGCAGGAGAAATAGAGAGGATGAATGTCCAAGATGTAGAATAGGGGACTGGGTATGGCTACAGATAGTTCTGTTGCATCAACAAGTGTAACTGAGGCAAAAAGTGGAGAACGCAACCCTGAAAGGGGAAACAGGAAGTTTGGCCTACTACAAATCCCTTGGGTTTACCAGGACAGGAAGTGAGGGCGAATCTCCCAAACAGGGACACAGATAGCAAAAGAGCCTTCCAATATTGTATTCAAAGAAACACAAGATATGAAATACTGACAGTCAGGACCAGACATTGGAAAGCTGTGAAAGAAAGAAGTCCCTGGAAATCACAGAGCTGGGAGTACAGTGGTTTTCTTGGGATAGAAGTGATGGCAGTACAGACACAACATTCTGACCACATCCTCCACCACTTTCTAATCTCCACTTCCACAATCCTTTCCCATCTCCACAGTGGCAGGCACATGAAGGGACAGGCCCCGGGACCCTGCTAGACGGAGACTCTGGGGCCCCCGTGCGATGGATGTTTTAAGGTAGGATGGCAATTATAACCTGCTGATAGGCATCAGATTCATACAGCCTCCTCCATAATTGTAGGGCACATCGGTCAAAGTGAGCTTCTCTGTCGGCTGAAAACATAAACATGGGAAACCTCAGCCGTGGGTCGTGTGAGGACGGACTATTTCTGGAACAATGTCAGTCCTAGAAAAGTTTACTGATGACCAGAAGACATTTCTGTAGCCTCCCGTTCTGGTCAGGAAAATGGCCGGACATGACTACCAGAAAACGTTCAATGGGTGGCGATGACATCACCTGGGCCAACCTTGGTGGACCTCACACATCGACCGGGGAAGCTTTCTTCTCTCAGGTTACAATTATACAACTATAAAATGATTATCGTCATATAAAGAGCCCCCTACGAATGTCACTATGTACCTCTATGGAATATAAATGTCACTACAGTGCCTTGAAAAAGTATTCATACCCCTTGAAATTTCCCACATTTCATGTTACAACCAAAAACATAAATATATTTTATTGGGATTTTATGTAATAGACCAACACAAAGTGTCACATAATTGTGAAGTGGAAGGAAAATGATAAATGATACAAATAAATATGTGAAAAGTGTGGGGGAGGGGCATTTGTATTCAGCCCCCTTTACTCTGATACCCCTAACTAAAATCTAGAGGAACCAATTGCCTTCAGAAGTCACCTAATTAGTAAATAGAGTCCACCTGTGAGTCATTTAATCTCGGTATAAATACAGCTGTTCTGTGAAGCCCTCAGAGGTTTGTTAGAGAACCTTAGTGAACAAACAGCATCATGAAGGCCAAGGAACACACCAGACAGGTCAGGGATAAAGTTGTGGAGAAGTATAAAGCAGGGTTAGGTTATAATAAAATCTCCCAAGCTTTGAACATCTCACAGAGCTCTGTTCAATCCATCATCGGAAAATGGAAAGAGTATGGCACAACTGCCAACCTACGAAGACATGGCCGTCCACCTAAACTGACAGGCCGGGCAAGGAGAACATTCATCAGAGAAGAGCCAAGAGGTCCATGGTAACTCTGGAGGAGCTGCAGAGATCCACAGCTCAGGTGGGAGAATCTGTCCACAGGACAACTATTAGTCGTGTTCTCCACAAATCTGCCCTTTATGGAAGAGTGACAAGAAGAAAGACATTGGTGAAAGAAAGTCATAAGAAGTCCTGTTTGTAGTTTGTGAGAAGCCATGTGGAGGACACAGCAAACATGTGGAAGAAGGTGATCTGGTCAGAGGAGACCAAAATTCAACTTTATGGCCTAAAAGTAAAACGCTATGTGTGGGGGAAAACTAACACTGCACATCACCCTGAACACACCATCCCCACCGTGAAACATGGTGGTGGCAGCATCATGTGGTGGGGATGGTTTTCTTCAGCAGGGACAGGGAAGCTGGTCAGAGTTGATGGGAAGATGGATGGAGACAAATACAGGACAATCTTAGAAGAAAACCTGTTAGAGTCTACAAAAGACTTGAGACTGGGGCGGAGGTTCACCTTCCAGCAGGACAACGACCCGAAACATCCAGCCAGAGCTACAATGGAATGGTTTACATCAAAGCATATTCATGTGTTAGAATGGCCCAGTCACAGTCCAGACCTAAATCACATTGAGAATCTGTGGCAAGACTTGAAAATTGCTGTTCACAGACGCTCTCCATCCAATCTGACAAAGCTTGAGATATTTTACAAAGAAGAATGGGCAGAAATGTCCTCTCTAGATGAGCAAAGCTGGTAGAGACATCCCCAAAAAGACTTGTAGAGAAAGGGGGTTCTACAAAGTATTGACTCCGGGGGGCGCCATACAAATGCCCCTCCCCCACACTTTTCACATATTTATTTGTATCATTTATCATTTTCCTTCCACTTCACAATTATGTGACACTTTGTGTTGGTCTATCACATAAAATCCCAATAAAATACATTTATGTTTTTGGTTGTAACAAAATGTGGGGAATTTCAAGGGGTATGAATAGTTTTTCAAGGCACTGTATATAGTCTGAGGAATATAACCCCCTCCCCCCCCAGAGAATGTCACCTCTGTAGAGGATAAACAAAGATCTGCCATTTAGAGAGACAAACATTGGAAGCCACGAATGTAGACAGTTTGTGGTCACAAAAAGAAAGAAGTTGGGAGAAGTTGCGTCAGCCGGGGCCCCGCATGGAGCGGTGGTCTCTATCACATCGCTGCGGGCTGATTAGTGGCGTCGCGGCTCCTGATAAATGGAGGAATTCTGGGTAATAATGACGGGAAGGCGGTGTAAATGAAGTGTTGTGGTTGGGATGGGACAGACGGTTAGTGGTGGGAACCCGGGAGGCTCTGGAACCCCTCCGCCATCAATGATGGTAATGGGTCCCCTTGATGGATGAGTCTGGGAGGGGCCGAAGTACCATGTGGAAGAGCCCCGCTCATCTCCTCTTCTGGCCTCATTATAGAGCCCCGCTCATCTCCTCTTATGGCCTCATTATAGAGCCCCGCTCATCTCCTCTTCTGGCCTCATTATAGAGCCCCGCTCATCTCCTCTTCTGGCCTCATTATAGAGCCCCGCTCATCTCCTCTTATGGCCTCATTATAGAGCCCCGCTCATCTCCTCTTATTATAGAGCCCCGCTCATCTCCTCTTATGGCCTCATTATAGAGCCCCGCTCATCTCCTCTTATGGCCTCATTATAGAGCCCCGCTCATCTCCTCTTATTATAGAGCCCCGCTCATCTCCTCTTATTATAGAGCCCCGCTCATCTCCTCTTATAGCCTCATTATAGAGCCCCGCTCATCTCCTCTTCTGGCCTCATTATAGAGCCCCGCTCATCTCCTCTTATGGCCTCATTATAGAGCCCCGCTCATCTCCTCTTATGGCCTCATTATAGAGCCCCGCTCATCTCCTCTTATGGCCTCATTATAAAGCCCCGCTCATCTCCTCTTATGGCCTCATTATAGAGCCCCGCTCATCTCCTCTTATGGCCTCATTATAGAGCCCCGCTCATCTCCTCTTATGGCCTCATTATAGAGCCCCGCTCATCTCCTCTTCTGGCCTCATTATAGAGCCCCGCTCATCTCCTCTTCTGGCCTCATTATAGAGCCCCGCTCATCTCCTCTTCTGGCCTCAATATAGAGCCCCGCTCATCTCCTCTTATTATAGAGCCCCGCTCATCTCCTCTTATTATAGAGCCCCGCTCATCTCCTCTTATTATAGAGCCCCGCTCATCTCCTCTTATGGCCTCATTATGGAGCCCCGCTCATCTCCTCTTCTGGCCTCATTATAGAGCCCCGCTCATCTCCTCTTATGGCCTCATTATAGAGCCCCGCTCATCTCCTCTTATGGCCTCATTATAGAGCCCCGCTCATCTCCTCTTATGGCCTCATTATAAAGCCCCGCTCATCTCCTCTTATGGCCTCATTATAGAGCCCCGCTCATCTCCTCTTATGGCCTCATTATAGAGCCCCGCTCATCTCCTCTTATGGCCTCATTATAGAGCCCCGCTCATCTCCTCTTCTGGCCTCATTATAGAGCCCCGCTCATCTCCTCTTCTGGCCTCATTATAGAGCCCCGCTCATCTCCTCTTATGGCCTCATTATAGAGCCCCGCTCATCTCCTCTTCTGGCCTCATTATAGAGCCCCGCTCATCTCCTCCTATGGCCTCATTATAGAGCCCCGCTCATCTCCTCTTATAGCCTCATTATAGAGCCCCGCTCATCTCCTCTTCTGGCCTCATTATAGAGCCCCGCTCATCTCCTCTTCTGGCCTCATTATAGAGCCCCGCTCATCTCCTCTTCTGGCCTCATTATAGAGCCCCGCTCATCTCCTCTTATGGCCTCAATATAGAGCCCCGCTCATCTCCTCTTATGGCCTCATTATAGAGCCCCGCTCATCTCCTCTTATGGCCTCATTATAGAGCCCCGCTCATCTCCTCTTCTGGCCTCATTATAGAGCCCCGCTCATCTCCTCCTATGGCCTCATTATAGAGCCCCGCTCATCTCCTCTTCTGGCCTCATTATAGAGCCCCGCTCATCTCCTCTCCTGGCCTCATTATGGAGCCCCGCTCATCTCCTCTTCTGGCCTCATTATAGAGCCCCGCTCATCTCCTCTTCTGGCCTCATTATAGAGTCCCGCTCATCTCCTCTTCTGGCCTCATTATAGAGCCCCGCTCATCTCCTCTTATGGCCTCATTATAGAGCCCCGCTCATCTCCTCTTATGGCCTCATTATAGAGTCCCGCTCATCTCCTCTTCTGGCCTCATTATAGAGCCCCGCTCATCTCCTATTCTGGCCTCATTATAGAGCCCCGCTCATCTCCTCTTATGGCCTCATTATAGAGCCCCGCTCATCTCCTCTTCTGGCCTCATTATAGAGCCCCGCTCATCTCCTCTTCTGGCCTCATTATAGAGCCCCGCTCATCTCCTCTTCTGGCCTCATTATAGAGCCCCGCTCATCTCCTCCTATGGCCTCATTATAGAGCCCCGCTCATCTCCTCTTATGGCCTCATTATAAAGCCCCGCTCATCTCCTCTTATGGCCTCATTATAGAGCCCCGCTCATCTCCTCTTATGGCCTCATTATAGAGCCCCGCTCATCTCCTCTTATGGCCTCATTATAGAGCCCCGCTCATCTCCTCTTCTGGCCTCATTATAGAGCCCCGCTCATCTCCTCTTCTGGCCTCATTATAGAGCCCCGCTCATCTCCTCTTCTGGCCTCATTATAGAGCCCCGCTCATCTCCTCCTATGGCCTCATTATAGAGCCCCGCTCATCTCCTCTTCTGGCCTCATTATAGAGCCCCGCTCATCTCCTCTCCTGGCCTCATTATGGAGCCCCGCTCATCTCCTCTTCTGGCCTCATTATAGAGCCCCGCTCATCTACTCTTCTGGCCTCATTATAGAGTCCCGCTCATCTCCTCTTCTGGCCTCATTATAGAGCCCCGCTCATCTCCTCTTATGGCCTCATTATAGAGCCCCGCTCATCTCCTCTTATGGCCTCATTATAGAGTCCCGCTCATCTCCTCTTCTGGCCTCATTATAGAGCCCCGCTCATCTCCTCTTCTGGCCTCATTATAGAGCCCCGCTCATCTCCTCTTATGGCCTCATTATAGAGCCCCGCTCATCTCCTCTTCTGGCCTCATTATAGAGCCCCGCTCATCTCCTCTTCTGGCCTCATTATAGAGCCCCGCTCATCTCCTCTTATGGCCTCATTATAGAGCCCCGCTCATCTCCTCTTCTGGCCTCATTATAGAGCCCCGCTCATCTCCTCTTCTGGCCTCATTATAGAGCCCCGCTCATCTCCTCTTCTGGCCTCATTATAGAGCCCCGCTCATCTCCTCTTATGGCCTCAATATAGAGCCCCGCTTATCTCCTCTTATGGCCTCATTATAGAGCCCCGCTCATCTCCTCTTATGGCCTCATTATAGAGCCCCGCTCATCTCCTCTTATGGCCTCATTATAGAGCCCCGCTCATCTCCTCTTCTGGCCTCATTATAGAGCCCCGCTCATCTCCTCTTATGGCCTCATTATAGAGCCCCGCTCATCTCCTCTTATGGCCTCATTATAGAGCCCCGCTCATCTCCTCTTCTGGCCTCATTATGGAGCCCCGCTCATCTCCTCTTATTATAGAGCCCCGCTCATCTCCTCTTATGGCCTCATTATAGAGCCCCGCTCATCTAATCCTATGGTCTCATTATAGAGCCCCGCTCATCTCCTCCTATGGCCTCATTATAGAGCCCCGCTCATCTCCTCTTCTGGCCTCATTATAGAGCCCTGCTCATCTCCTCTTCTGGCCTCATTATAGAGCCCCGCTCATCTCCTCTTATGGCCTCATTATAGAGCCCCGCTCATCTCCTCTTATTATAGAGCCCCGCTCATCTCCTCTTCTGGCCTCATTATAGAGCCCCGCTCATCTCCTCTTATGGCCTCATTATAGAGCCCCGCTCATCTACTCTTCTGGCCTCATTATAGAGCCCCGCTCATCTCCTCTTCTGGCCTCATTATAGAGCCCCGCTCATCTCCTCTTCTGGCCTCATTATAGAGCCCCGCTCATCTCCTCTTATTATAGAGCCCCGCTCATCTCCTCCTATGGCCTCATTACAGAGCCCCGCTCATCTCCTCTTCTGGCCTCATTATAGAGCCCCGCTCATCTCCTCTTATGGCCTCATTATAGAGCCCCGCTCATCTCCTCTTATGGCCTCATTATAGAGCCCCGCTCATCTCCTCTTATGGCCTCATTATAAAGCCCCGCTCATCTCCTCTTATGGCATCATTATAGAGCCCCGCTCATCTCCTCTTATGGCCTCATTATAGAGCCCCGCTCATCTCCTCTTCTGGCCTCATTATAGAGCCCCGCTCATCTCCTCTTATTATAGAGCCCCGCTCATCTCCTCCTATGGCCTCATTATAGAGCCCCGCTCATCTCCTCTTATGGCCTCATTATAGAGCCCCGCTCATCTCCTCTTCTGGCCTCATTATAGAGCCCCGCTCATCTCCTCCTATGGCCTCATTATAGAGCCCCGCTCATCTCCTCTTCTGGCCTCATTATAGAGCCCCGCTCATCTCCTCTTATGGTCTCATTATAAAGCCCCGCTCATCTCCTCTTCTGGCCTCATTATAGAGCCCCGCTCATCTCCTCTTATGGCCTCATTATAGAGCCCCGCTCATCTCCTCTTATGGCCTCATTATAAAGCCCCGCTCATCTCCTCTTCTGGCCTCATTATGGAGTCCCGCTCATCTCGTCTTCTGGCCTCATTATAGAGCCCCGCTCATCTCCTCTTATGGCCTCATTATAGAGCCCCGCTCATCTCCTCTTCTGGCCTCATTATAGAGCCCCGCTCATCTCCTCTTATGGTCTCATTATAAAGCCCCGCTCATCTCCTCTTATGGCCTCATTATAGAGCCCCGCTCATCTCCTCTTCTGGCCTCATTATAGAGCCCCGCTCATCTCCTCTTATGGCCTCATTATAGAGCCCCGCTCATCTCCTCTTATGGCCTCATTATAGAGCCCCGCTCATCTCCTATTCTGGCCTCATTATAGAGCCCCGCTCATCTCCTCCTATGGCCTCATTATAGAGCCCCGCTCATCTCCTCTTATGGCCTCATTATAGAGCCCCGCTCATCTCCTCTTATGCCCTCATTATAGAGCCCCGCTCATCTCCTCTTATGACCTCATTATAGAGCCCCGCTCATCTCCTCTTATGGTCTCATTATAAAGCCCCGCTCATCTCCTCTTCTGGCCTCATTATAGAGCCCCGCTCATCTCCTCTTATGGTCTCATTATAAAGCCCCGCTCATCTCCTCTTCTGGCCTCATTATAAAGCCCCGCTCATCTCCTCTTATGGCCTCATTATAAAGCCCCGCTCATCTCCTCTTATGGCCTCATTATAAAGCCCCGCTCATCTCCTCTTATGGCCTCATTATAGAGCCCCGCTCATCTCCTCTTATGGCCTCAATATAGAGCCCCGCTCATCTCCTCTTATGGCCTCAATATAGAGCCCCGCTCATCTCCTCTTATGGCCTCATTATAGAGCCCCGCTCATCTCCTCTTCTGGCCTCATTATAGAGCCCCGCTCATCTCCTCTTATGGCCTCATTATAGAGCCCCGCTCATCTCCTCTTCTGGCCTCATTATAGAGCCCCGCTCATCTCCTCTTCTGGCCTCATTATAGAGCCCCGCTCATCTCCTCTTCTGGCCTCATTATAGAGCCCCGCTCATCTCCTCTTATTATAGAGCCCCGCTCATCTCCTCTTCTGGCCTCATTATAGAGCCCCGCTCATCTCCTCTTATGGCCTCATTATAGAGCCCCGCTCATCTCCTCTTCTGGCCTCAATATAGAGCCCCGCTCATCTCCTCTTATGGCCTCATTATAGAGCCCCGCTCATCTCCTCTTCTGGCCTCATTATAAAGCCCCGCTCATCTCCTCTTCTGGCCTCATTATAGAGCCCCGCTCATCTCCTCTTCTGGCCTCATTATAGAGCCCCGCTCATCTCCTCTTCTGGCCTCAATATAGAGCCCCGCTCATCTCCTCTTATGGCCTCATTATAGAGCCCCGCTCATCTCCTCCTATGGCCTCATTATAGAGCCCCGCTCATCTCCTCTTATGGCCTCATTATAGAGCCCCGCTCATCTCCTCTTATGGCCTCATTATAGAGCCCCGCTCATCTCCTCCTAAGGCCCTTATTATAGAGCCCCGCTCATCTCCTCCTATGGCCTCATTATAGAGCCCCGCTCATCTCCTCTTATGGCCTCATTATAGAGCCCCGCTCATCTCCTCTTATGGCCTCATTATAGAGCCCCGCTCATCTCCTCCTAAGGCCCTTATTATAGAGCCCCGCTCATCTCCTCCTATGGCCTCATTATAGAGCCCCGCTCATCTCCTCTTATGGCCTCATTATAGAGCCCCGCTCATCTCCTCTTATGGCCTCATTATGGAGCCCCACTCATCTCCTCTCCTGGCCTCATTATAGAGCCCCGCTCATCTCCTCTCCTGGCCTCATTATGGAAAGTCTCTCCGATGACAAGACCAACAATGGAAACCTCGAGGAGCCGTGCAATCAGATTGTCAGGTTCTGAACATCGCTGATGGTGATTGGACAAAAATATTACAAAACAAAAGAATGTTTATCATTCGGAGAAACACAGAGCTGGTCCTGATCACACCCTACATCCCAGGGACTCATCGTCCAATCAGATGCTAGAATCGCCATAATCCCCTCCCACACACACCAATACCATCAGTTACAATCAGACTGCAGACATACAGGGCCTGGAAAAAGTATTCATACCCCTTGACATCTCCCACATTTTGTTACAACCAAAACCGTAAATGTATTTTATTGGGATTTTATGTGATAGACCAACACAAAGTGTCACATAATTGTGAAGTGGAAGGAAAATGATAAATGATACAAATAAATAAGTGGGGGGGGGAGAGGCATTTGTATTCAGCCCCCTTTACTCTGATAACTAAAATCTAGAGGAACCAATTGCCTTCAGAAGTCACCTAATTAGTAAATAGAGTCCACCTGTGTGTCATTTCATCTCAGTATAAATACAGCTGTTCTGTGGAGCCCTCAGAGGTTTGTTAGAGAACCTTAGTGAACAAACAGCATCATGAAGGCCAAGGAACACACCAGACAGGTCAGGGATAAAGTTGTGGAGAAGTATAAAGCAGGGTTAGGTGATAAAAAAATCTCCCAAGCTTTGAACATCTCACGGAGCTCTGTTCAATCCATCATCGGAGAATGGAAAGAGTATGGCACAACTGCAAACCTACCAAGACATGGCCGTCCACCTAAACTGACCGGCCGGGCAAGGAGAACATTCATCAGAGAAGAGCCAAGAGGTCCATGGTAACTCTGGAGGAGCTGCAGAGATCCACAGCTCAGGTGGGAGAATCTGTCCACAGGACAACTATTAGTCGTGTTCTCCACAAATCTGCCCTTTATGGAAGAGTGACAAGAAGAAAGACATTGGTGAAAGAAAGTCATAAGAAGTCCTGTTTGTAGTTTGTGAGAAGCCATGTGGAGGACACAGCAAACATGTGGAAGAAGGTGATCTGGTCACATGAGACCAAAATTCAACTTTATGGCCTAAAAGTAAAACGCTATGTGTGGGGGAAACTAACACTGCACATCACCCTGAACACACCATCCCCACCGTGAAACATGGTGGTGGCAGCATCATGTGGTGGGGATGGTTTTCTTCAGCAGGGACAGGGAAGCTGGTCAGAGTTGATGGGAAGATGGATGGAGACAAATACAGGACAATCTTAGAAGAAAACCTGTTAGAGTCTACAAAAGACTTGAGACCGGGGCGGAGGTTCACCTTCCAGCAGGACAACGACCCGAAACATCCAGCCAGAGCTACAATGGAATGGTTTAGATCAAAGCATATTCATGTGTTAGAATGGCCCAGTCACAGTCCAGACCTAAATCACATTGAGAATCTGTGGCAAGACTTGAAAATTGCTGTTCACAGACACTCTCCATCCAATCTGACAGAGCTTGAGATATTTTACAAAGAAGAATGGGCAGAAATGTCCTCTCTAGATGTGCAAAGCTGGTAGGAGATGATCAGAGACTGCAGACACAGTACAGAAGATGATCAGAGACTGCAGACATAGTACAGGAGATGGTCAGAGACTGCAGACATAATACAGGAGATGATCAGAGACTGCAGACATAATACAGGAGATGATCAGAGACTGCAGACATAGTACAGGAGATGATCAGAGACTGCAGACATAGTACAGGAGATGATCAGAGACTGCAGGCATAGTACAGGAGATGATCAGAGACTGCAGACATACTACAGGAGATGATCAGAGACTGCAGACATAATACAGGAGATTATCAGAGACTGCAGACATAGTACAGGAGATGATCAGAGACTGCAGACATAGTACAGGAGATGA
Source organism: Lithobates clamitans (assembly GCA_037952925.1). Taxonomy (NCBI): domain Eukaryota; kingdom Metazoa; phylum Chordata; class Amphibia; order Anura; family Ranidae; genus Lithobates; species Lithobates clamitans. The sequence continues at coordinate 259,753 of JBBGZY010003010.1, read as the reverse complement.
TCAGAGACTGCAGACATGGTACAGGAGATGATCAGAGACTGCAGACATGGTACAGGAGATGATCAGAGACTGCGGACATAGTACAGGAGATGATCAGAGACTGCGGACATAGTACAGGAGATAATCAGAGACTGCGGACATAGTACAGGAGATGATCAGAGACTGCAGACATAGTACAGGAGACGATCAGAGACTGCAGACATAATACAGGAGATGATCAGAGACTGCAGACATAATACAGGAGATGATCAGAGACTGCAGACATAATACAGGAGATGATCAGAGACTGCAGACATAGTACAGGAGATGATCAGAGACTGCAGACATAGTACAGGAGATGATCAGAGACTGCAGACATAGTACAGGAGACGATCAGAGACTGCAGACATAATACAGGAGATGATCAGAGACTGCAGACATAATACAGGAGATGATCAGAGACTGCAGACATAGTACAGGAGATGATCAGAGACTGCAGGCATAGTACAGGAGATGATCAGAGACTGCAGACATAGTACAGGAGATGATCAGAGACTGCAGACATACTACAGGAGATGATCAGAGACTGCAGACATAATACAGGAGATGATCAGAGACTGCAGACATGGTACAGGAGATGGTCAGAGACTGCAGACATAGTACAGGAGATGATCAGAGACTGGGGACATAGTACAGGAGATGATCAGAGACTGCGGACATAGTACAGGAGATGATCAGAGACTGCAGACATAGTACAGGAGATGATCAGAGACTGCAGACATACTACGGGAGATGATCAGAGACTGCAGACATAGTACAGGAGATGATCAGAGACTGCAGATATAGTACAGGAGATGATCAGAGACTGCAGACATAGTACAGGAGATGATCAGAGACTGCGGACATAGTACAGGAGATGGTTATAGGTGGCCAATCTGTAGCGGTCATTTCAGAGAATCTGATGACTTGTTCAGTGAGTGGGATGTGACTCACCCTCTCCCCAGTGGGGGGCGCTCTGTAACCTGGCTGGGATAGATAGATAGTAACAAACCAACACATATACAATGTACAACTACAAGTGGGGGACTCCATTCTATATACACAGCACTGCGGAGCGGAGAAGCCCCCCATGTACTGGGACCCTTATATAAAGTCTGCTGAGGTCATAGGGAATAGAATGGCGCCCCCTATGACACCACACATATAAATTACACGTTATAGAAGACATGATACATTGTTACCTCTCCTGTCCTCCTCTCCTGTCCTCCTCTCCTGTCCTCCTCTCCTGTCCTCCTCTCACAATGATTTCTCTATGATATCGGGACAATCATTCCATACATCACCCGCCATTCACCTTCATTGCCTTCTCATTCTCCTTCATTGTTCTTCTCTTCTCTTCATCATGATTCCTGGCAGCTTCCTGAAACCTCCTCTCCATACTGAGCTGCTGCCGACTCTTCTCCTCTCTCAGGGAAGCCATAGAGGCCTGAAGATCACACACCACCTACAGGGGAATGAAACGCGTCAGTGGAGGAACCCGGGAACAGAGAGCTCCGAAAACACAGAGGAGAACTTCACCAACTCTACACCTCCAGAGTCACACCCCGGAAATACTCTGCTGGAGGACTCTTCTCCTTCCCAACCCTCCTCTCCTGAAATACTCTGCTGGAGGACTCTTCTCCTTCCCAAACCCTCCTCTCCTGAAATACTCTGCTGGAGGACTCTTCTCCTTCCCAACCCTCCTCTCCTGAAATACTCTGCTCCTTCCTCTATAACTCTCCTCTCCTGAAATACTCTGCTGGAGGACTCAGCTCCTTCCTCTATAACTCTCCTCTCCTGAAATACTCTGCCCTGCTGGAGGACTCAGCTCCTTCCTCTATAACTCTCCTCTCCTGAAATACTCTGCTCTGCTGGAGGACTCCTCTCCTTCCTCTATAACTCTCCTCTCCTGAAATACTCTGCTCTGCTGGAGGACTCTGCTCCTTCCTCTATAACACTCCTCTCCTGAAATACTCTGCACTGCTGGAGGACTCTGCTCCTTCCTCTATAACTCTCTTCTCCTGAAATACTCTTCTCTGCTGGAGGACTCTGCTCCTTCCTCTATAACTCTCCTCTCCTGAAATACTCTGCTCTGCTGGAGGACTCTGCTCCTTCCTCTATAACTCTCCTCTCCTGAAATACTCTGTACTGCTGGAGGACTCTGCTCCTTCCTCTATAACTCTCCTCTCCTGAAATACTCTGCACTGCTGGAGGACTCTGCTCCTTCCTCTATAACTCTCCTCTCCTGAAATACTCTGCTGGAGGACTCTGCTCCTTCCTCTATAACTCTCCTCTCCTGAAATACTCTGCACTGCTGGAGGACTCTGCTCCTTCCTCTATAACTCTCCTCTCCTGAAATACTCTGCACTGCTGGAGGACTCTGCTCCTTCCTCTATAACTCTCCTCTCCTGAAATACTCTGCACTGCTGGAGGACTCTGCTCCTTCCTCTATAACTCTCCTCTCCTGAAATACTCTGCTGGAGGACTCTGCTCCTTCCTCTATAACTCTCCTCTCCTGAAATACTCTGCACTGCTGGAGGACTCTGCTCCTTCCTCTATAACTCTCCTCTCCTGAAATACTCTGCTGGAGGACTCTGCTTCTTCCTCTATAACTCTCCTCTCCTGAAATACTCTGCTGGAGGACTCTGCTCCTTCCTCTATAACTCTCCTCTCCTGAAATACTCTGCACTGCTGGAGGACTCTGCTCCTTCCTCTATAACTCTCCTCTCCTGAAATACTCTGCTGGAGGACTCTGCTCCTTCCTCTATAACTCTCCTCTCCTGAAATACTCTGCACTGCTGGAGGACTCTGCTCCTTCCTCTATAACTCTCCTCTCCTGAAATACTCTGCACTGCTGGAGGACTCTGCTCCTTCCTCTATAACTCTCCTCTCCTGAAATACTCTGCACTGCTGGAGGACTCTGCTCCTTCCTCTACAACTCTCCTCTCCTGAAATACTCTGCTGGAGGACTCCGCTCCTTCCTCTACAACTCTCCTCTCCTGAAATACTCTGCTGGAGGACTCTGCTTCTTCCTCTATAACTCTCCTCTCCTGAAATACTCTGCTGGAGGACTCCTCATCAGTGCTTCCTAATCAGTGTCCATCAGCACTTCGTCATCAGTGCTTCCTCATCAGTGCCCATCAGTGCTTTGTCATCAGTACCCATCAGTGCTTCCTCATCAGTGCCCACCAGTGCTTCCTCATCAGTGACTATCAGCACTTCATTATCAGTACCGCCTCATCAGTGCTTCCTCATCAGTACCCATCAGTGCTTCCTCATCAGTACCGCCTTATCAATGCTTCCTCATCAGTACCCATGAGTGCTTCCTCATCAGTGCCCATCAGTGCTTCCTCATCAGTGCCCATCAGTGCAATCTCATCAGTGCTACCTCATCAGTACCCATCAGTGCTTCCTCATCAGTGCCCATCAGTGCTTCCGCATCAGTACCCATCAGTGCAATCTCATCAGTGCTACCTCATCAGTACCCATCAGTGCTTCCTCATCAGTGCCCATCAGTGCTTCCTCATCAGTACCCATCAGTGCTTCCTCATCAGTACCCATCAGTGCTTCCTCATCAGTACCCATCAGTGCTTCCTCATCAGTGCCCATCAGTGCTTCCTCATCAGTACCCATCAGTGCTTCCTCATCAGTACCCATCAGTGCTTCCTCATCAGTGCCCATCAGTGCTTCCTCATCAGTGCCCATCAGTGCAATCTCATCAGTGCTACCTCATCAGTACCCATCAGTGCTTCCTCATCAGTGCCCATCAGTGCTTCCTCATCAGTACCCATCAGTGCTTTCTCAGCAGTGCCCATCAGTGCTTCCTCATCATTGCCCATCAGTGCTTCCTCATCAGTGCTACCTCATCAGTACCCATCAGTGCTTCCTCATCAGTGCCCATCAGTGCTTCCTCATCAGTACCCATCAGTGCTTCCTCATCAGTACCCATCAGTGCTTCCTCATCAGTACCGCCTTATCAATGCTTCCTCATCAGTACCCATGAGTGCTTCCTCATCAGTGCCCATCAGTGCTTCCTCATCAGTGCCCATCAGTGCAATCTCATCAGTGCTACCTCATCAGTACCCATCAGTGCTTCCTCATCAGTGCCCATCAGTGCTTCCGCATCAGTGCCCATCAGTGCTTCCTCATCAGTACCCATCAGTGCTTTCTCAGCAGTGCCCATCAGTGCTTCCTCATCATTGCCCATCAGTGCTTCCTCATCAGTGCTACCTCATCAGTACCCATCAGTGCTTCCTCATCAGTGCTTCCTCATCAGTACCCATCAGTGCTTTCTCAGCAGTACCCATCAGTGCTTCCTCATCAGTGCCCATCAGTGCTTCCTCATCAGTGCCCATCAGTGCTTTCTCATCAGTACCCATCAGTGCTTCCTCATCAGTACCCATCAGTGCTTTCTCATCAGTACCCATCAGTGCTTCCTCATCAGTGCTTCCTCATCAGTACCCATCAGTGCTTCCTCATCAGTACCCATCAGTGCATCCTCAGCAGTACCCATCAGTGCTTCCTCATCAGTACCCATCAGTGCTTTCTCATCAGTACCCATCAGTGCTTTCTCATCAGTCATCAGTGCTTCCTCATCAGTGCCACCTCATCAGTACCCATCAGTGCTTCCTCATCAGTACCCATCAGTGCATCCTCAGCAGTACCCATCAGTGCTTCCTCATCAGTACCCATCAGTGCTTCCTCATCAGTACCCATCAGTGCATCCTCAGCAGTACTCATCAGTGCTTCGTCATCAGTACCCATCAGTGTTTCCTAATCAGTGCCCATCAGTGCTTCCTAATCAGTGCCCATCAGTGCTTCCTAATCAGTGCCCATCAGTGCTTCCTCATCAGTGCCCATCAGTGCTTCCTCATCAGTGCCCATCAGTGCTTCCTCATCAGTGCTTCCTCATCAGTGCACATCAGTGCTTCCTCATCAGTGCCACCTCATCAGTACCCATCAGTGTTTCCTCATCAGTGCCCATCAGTGCTTCCTCATCAGTACCCATCAGTGCTTCCTCATCAGTGCAGCCTCATCAGTGCCCATCAGTGCTTCCTAATCAGTGCCCATCAGCGCTTCCTCATCAGTGCTGCCTCATCAGTGCTGCCTCATCAGTACCCATCAGTGCTTCCTCATCAGTGCATCCTCAGCAGTACCCATCAGTGCTTCCTCATCAGTGCCACCTCATCAGTACCCATCAGTGCTTCCTCATCAGAACCCATCAGTGCTTTCTCATCAGTACCCATCAGTGCCGCCACACCAGTGCCCATCAGTGCTTCCTCATCAGTGCCACCTCATCAGAACCCATCAGTGCTTCCTCATTAGTGCCCATCAGTGCTTTCTCATCAGTACCCATCAGTGCTTCCTCATCAGTGCCACCTCATCAGAACCCATCAGTGCTTCCTCATCAGTGCCCATCAGTGCTTTCTCATCAGTACCCATCAGTGCCGCCACATCAGTACCCATCAGTGCTTCCTAATCAGTACCCATCAGTGCCGCCACATCAGTACCCATCAGTGCTTCCTAATCAGTACCCATCAGTGCCGCCACATCAGTACCCATCAGTGCTTCCTAATCAGTACCCATCAGTGCTTCCTCATCAGTGCCCATCAGTGCTTCGTCATCAGTGCCCATCAGTGCTTCCTAATCAGTGCCCATCAGTGCTTCTTAATCAGTGCCCATCAGTGCTTCCTCATCAGTACCCATCAGTGCTTCCTCATCAGTACCCATCAGTGCTTCCTAATCAGTGCCCATCAGTGCTTCCTCATCAGTACCCATCAGTGCTTCCTAATCAGTGCCCATCAGTGCTTCCTAATCAGTACCCATCAGTGCTTCCTCATCAGTGCCCACCAGTGCTTCCTCATCAGTGCACATCAGTGCTTCCTCAGCAGTACCCATCAGTGCTTCCTCATCAGTGCCACCTCATCAGTACCCATCAGTGCTTCCTCATCAGTGCCCATCAGTGCTTCCTCATCAGTACCCATCAGTGCTTCCTCATCAGTGCAGCCTCATCAGTGCCCATCAGTGCTTCCTAATCAGTGCCCATCAGCGCTTCCTCATCAGTGCTGCCTCATCAGTGCTTCCTCATCAGTACCCATCAGTGCTTCCTCATCAGTGCCCATCAGTGCTTCCTCAGCAGTACCCATCAGTGCTTCCTCATCAGTGCTACCTCATCAGTACCCATCAGTGCTTTCTCCTCAGTGCCCATCAGTGCTTTCTCATCAGTACCCATCAGTGCTTTCTCATCAGTACCCATCAGTGCTTCCTCATCAGTGCACAAGCAGGTTATCGGCTCTCCTCTCCTCATGATGTCAGTGTGAGGAGACACATCTGTGACTGGCTGTTTACATCTGTGATTGGACACAGCTGATGATGTGGTAAAGAGCTGCTGATTGGCTCTTCACCTCAATCTATGATCAGCTGTGTTGGGAGGACACGGCAATCACAGAGTGCGCCTCCCAGAACTGGACGAACGCGATGTACTCAATCGGCTATAGCGCGGTCAGCAAGTGTTTAATGAACACAAAGCGTTCTCTGAATGGATGAGGTGGAGAGTGTGACATCACTGCCCCGCCTTTCCACCTCATCCAATCAGAGAATGCTTCGCAGTAAACAACAACAGAACACGGCTCTAGGCAGACATCCCATAATGTATCCCCCCTGCTGATGGGAACAGGCGCCGGCTCTGCATGTAGGAGTGGAAGAAAAGGCTGGACGGCCGCACTCTGTTATCACCTTTATTGAAGACGGTTTAAGAATTCTTCAGGTACAAAGACATCGGAGGCTCAGGATCCATGAGAATAAAATATCTTGTGATTGGTCCTGAGCCTCCGATGTCTTTGTACCTGAAGAATTCTTAAACCATCTTCAATAAAGGTGATAACAGAGTGCGGCCGTCCAGCCTTTTCTTCCATTCAATGCTTTGCAGTAATTGGGAATCTCTGAATGGCGCCCGTTCCCAGCACTGACCTCTTGTGTTCACAGGGCAGTCACTCAGCACAGGAAGCAGAAGCTAGTGGAGATCACTGTAGTAGAGGTGTAATATTGGTATAGTAGCAGTGTAGTAGTGGTATAGTAGCGGTCTAGTAGTGGTATAGTAGCGGTGTAGTAGTGGTATAGTAGCGGTGTAGTAGTGGTATAGTAGCAGTGTAGTAGTGGTATAGTAGCAGTGTAGTAGCGGTGTAGTAGTGGTATAGTAGTGGTGTAGTAGTGGTGTAGTAGTGGTATAGTAGCAGTGTAGTAGTGGTATAGTAGCAGTGTAGTAGTGGTATAGTAGCAGTGTAGTAGTGGTATAGTAGCAGTGTAGTAGCGGTGTAGTAGTGGTATAGTAGTGGTATAGTAGCGGTGTAGTAGTGGTATATGAGCGGTGCAGTAGTGGTATAGTAGCAGTGTAGTAGTGGTATAGTAGCAGTGTAGTAGTGGTATAGTAGCAGTGTAGTAGTGGTGTAGTAGTGGTATAGTAGCGGTGTAGTAGTGGTATATGAGCGGTGTAGTAGTGGTATAGTAGCAGTGTAGTAGTGGTATAGTAGCAGTGTAGTAGTGGTATAGTAGCAGTGTAGTAGTGGTATAGTAGCGGTGTAGTAGTGGTAAAGTAGCGGTCTAGTAGTGGTATAGTAGCAGTGTAGTAGTGGTATAGTAGCGGTCTAGTAGTGGTATAGTAGCGGTGTAGTAGTGGTATAGTAGCGGTGTAGTAGTGGTATAGTAGCAGTGTAGTAGTGGTATAGTAGCAGTGTAGTAGCGGTGTAGTAGTGGTATAGTAGCGGTGTAGTAGTGGTATAGTAGCAGTGTAGTAGTGGTATAGTAGCGGTATAGTAGCAGTGTAGTAGTAGCAGTGTAGTAGCGGTGTAGTAGTGGTGCCTACCACAATGATTTCCAGCTTCCAGGGTGATCTCACAGGTATGGTGTATATAAAAAATATCCATACCTGGAACTCGTCTATAAACTGGGTTAACTGGAAATAGAGTGGAGGAAATGTTCATACTGGGAGCTCCGGGTCATACAAGGATCTAGGGGGCACCACATTGTATACTTTTTTCTGCATCAGACCAGCTATGACATGTAGAGGAGGAGTTCTTCCTCAGGTGACTGTGGAGTGGTATAGGTCCCCTATAAGGGGGTTCGGTGGCCCCAGCGAGTTCCCCTGTGAGGGCGTGCGTTGCCCCCAGGGAGGTCCCTTGTAAGTGGGTGCTGTGCCCCCAGTGAGGCCCCATGTAAGGGGTGCGGTACCCCCAGCGAGGTCCCCTGTGAGGGGGTGCGGTGCCCCCAGCGAGGTCCCCTGTGAGGGGGTGCGGTGCCCCCAGCGAGGTCCCCTGTGAGGGGGTGCGGTGCCCCCAGCGAGGTCCCCTGTGAGGGGGTGCTGTGCCCCCAGCGAGGTCCCCTGTGAGGGGGTGCGGTGCCCCCAGCGAGGTCCCCTGTGAGGGGGTGCTGTGCCCCCAGCGAGGTCCCCTGTGAGGGGGTGCTGTGCCCCCAGCGAGGTCCCCTGTGAGGGAGTGCGGTGCCCCCAGCGAGGTCACCCCACATATCCCCCATGGGGTGAAATCCGTCCTCTGTGCGGAGGACCTCTCCTGAAATACTGTCATACTCATCCAATGGCTTCAGTCATTTCTGAGCCGTGAACTGGGAAGAATTATGCAGATTATTATTCCTCCTGATCAGTGAATAAGTATGTGCTGCAGAGACAGCCAGGCACCTGGCATTTTCTGAAGGTGCTCTGTATTTGCCCGTATACAGGTTCCCAGAGAAGGTGCTGGGCTCCTGGCTGTGGTGGGTTGCTTGCTCTGGCCGGTGTGCGGATCACATGGCGATGAGGCCGGGGATAAGGAAATCTCATCTCTCTGCTCTGAATATGATGAATTCCTGCTTGGGGGGTGGTAATAGTACAGCTTTGCGCCCATCTACCACACCGCACTGAACTCCGCACTGAACTCCCCATACTGAACTCCACACTCACACTGAACTCCGCACTGAACTCTGCACTGAACACTGTACTGAACACCGCACTGAACTCCGCACTGAACGCCGCACTGAACTCCCCACTGAGCACCCCACTGAACTCCCCACTGAACTCCCCACTGAGCACCGCACTGAACTCCCCACTGAACTCCCCACTGAACTCCCCACTGAACTCCCCACTGAACACCGCACTGAACTCCCCACTGAACTCCCCACTGAGCACCGCACTGAGCACCCCACTGAACTCCCCACTGAACTCCCCACTGAACTCCCCACTGAACTCCCCACTGAGCACCCCACTGAACTCCCCACTGAGCACCGCACTGAACTCCTGAACACCGCACTGAACTCCCCACTGAGCACCCCACCGTACTGAACTCCGCACTGAACTGAACTCCACACTGAACAGTGCACTAAACTCTGCACTGAACTGAACTCCACACTGAACAGCGCACTGAACTCCGCACTGAACTCCACACTGAACAGCGCACTGAACTCCCCACTGAACTCCCCACTGAGCACCGCACTGAACTCCCCACTGAGCACCGCACTGAGCACCCCACTGAACTCCCCACTGAACTCCCCACTGAACTCCCCACTGAACTCCCCACTGAACTCCCCACTGAGCACCGCACTGAACTCCCCACTGAGCACCGCACTGAGCACCGCACTGAACACCGCACTGAACACCGCACTGAACACCGCACTGAACTCCTGAACACCGCACTGAACTCCGCACTGAACACCGCACTGAACACCGCACTGAACCCCGCACTGAACCCCGCACTAAACAGCGCACTGAACTCCGCACTGAACTCCGCACTGCACTGAACTCCGCACTGAACATTGCACTCGACTCCGCACTCGACTCTGCACGCCGCACTGAATGCCGCACTAAACTACACACTGCACTCTGCACTGAACTCTGCACTGAACTCCCCGCACTGAACTCCACACTCACACTGAACTCCGCACTGAACTCTGCACTCACACTGAACACCGCACTGAACTCGGCACTGAACTCTGCACTGAACTCCCCGCACTGAACACTGTACTGAACACCGTACTGAACACCGCACTGAGCTCCGCACTGCACTGAACTCCACACTGAACAGAACACTGAACTCCGCACTGAACTGAACTCCACACTGAACAGCGCACTGCACTGAACTCCGCACTGAACTGAACTCCACACTGAACAGCGCACTGAACTGAACCCCACACTGAACAGCGCACTGAACTGAACTCCACACTGAACAGCGCACTGCACTGAACTCCACACTGAGCTGAACTCCACACTGAACACCGCACTGCACTGAACTCTGCACTGAACTCCGCACTCGACTCCGCACTGAACTCCCCGTACTGAACTCTGCACTGAACACTGTACTGAACACCGCACTGAGCTCTGCACTTGACTCCGCACTACACTGAACTCCGCACTGAACGCCACACTTAACTGAACTCCACACTGAGCACCGCACTGAACTCCACACTCACACTGAACTCTGCACTGAACTCCACACTCACACTGAACTCCACACTGAACTCCACACTAACACTGAACTCCGCACTGCCCGGACACCTCTATTACTGAACTCCACACTGAACACCGCACTGAACTACGCACTGAACTCCACCCTAAACTCCACACTCACACTGAACTCCGCACTGAACTCCACACTCACACTGAACTCCACCCTAAACTCCACACTCACACTAAACTCCGCACTGAACTCCACACTCACACTGAACTCAGCACTGAACACCGCACTGAACACCGTACTGAACAGCGCACTGCACTGAACTCCACACTGAACAGCGCACTGAACTCCGCACTGAACTGAACTTCACACTGAACTGAACTCAACACTGAACAGCGCACTGAACTCCACACTCACACTGAACTCCGCACTGACCACTGCGCTGAACACCGCGCTGAGCTCCGCGCTGAACTGAACTCCGCACTGAACTGAACTCCGCAGTAAACCCCGCACTGAAGTCCCCGCACTGAACTGTGCACTGGGCTCCACACTGAACACCGTACTGAACTCCGCACTGCACTAAACTCCACACTGAACAGCACACTGAACTGAACTCCACACTGAACAGTGCACTAAACTCTGCACTGAACTGAACTCCACACTGAAAAGCGCACTGAACTCCGCACTGAACTGAACTCCACACTGAACAGTGCACTGAACTCCGCACTGAACTGAACTCCACACTGAACAGTGCACTAAACTCTGCACTGAACTGAACTCCACACTGAAAAGCGCACTGAACTCCGCACTGAACTGAACTCCACACTGAACAGCGCACTGAACTCCGCACTGAACTGAACTCTGCACTGAACTCCACACTGAACTGAACTCCACACTGAGCAGCGCACTGAGCTCCGCACTGAACTCCGCATTGAACTCCACACTTACACTGAACTCCGCACTGAACACTGCGCTGAACACCGCGCTGAGCTCCGCGCTGAACTGAACTCCGCACTGAACTCCTGAACACCGCACTGAACTCCTGAACACCGCACTGAACTCCGCAGTGAACCCCGCACTGAACACTGCGCTGAACACCGCGCTGAGCTCCGCGCTGAACTGAACTCCGCACTGAACTCCTGAACACCGCACTGAACTCCTGAACACCGCACTGAACTCCGCAGTGAACCCCGCACTGAACTCCTTGCACTGAACTCCGCACTGAACACCGCACTGAACTCCCCACTGAACTCTGCACTGAACTCCACACTGAACTCTGCACTGAACAGCGCACTGAACTCTGCATTGAACTCTGCACTGCACTGAACTCCACACTGAACAGCGCACTGAACATTGCACTCGACTCCGCACTTGACTCTGCACGCCGCACTGAATGCCGCACTGAACACCGCACTGAACTCCACACTGCACTCTGCACTAGACTCCGCACTGAACTCTGAACTGAACACCGCACTGAACTCCGCACTGAACTGAACTCCACACTGAACTGAACTCCGCAGTGAACCCCGCACTGAACAGCGCACTGAACTCCCCGCACTGAACTGTGCACTGGGCTCCACACTGAACACCGTACTGAACTCCGCACTGAACTGAACTCCACACTGAACAGTGCACTAAACTCTGCACTGAACTGAACTCCACACTGAACAGCGCACTGAACTCCGCACTGAACTCCACACTGAACAGCGCACTGAACTCCCCACTGAACTCCCCACTGAGCACTGCACTGAACTCCCCACTGAGCACCGCACTGAGCACCCCACTGAACTCCCCACTGAACTCCCCACTGAACTCCCCACTGAACTCCCCACTGAACTCCCCACTGAGCACCGCACTGAACTCCCCACTGAGCACCGCACTGAGCACCCCACTGAACTCCCCACTGAACTCCCCACTGAACTCCCCACTGAACTCCCCACTGAACTCCCCACTGAGCACCGCACTGAACTCCTGAACACCGCACTGAACACCGCACTGAACACCGCACTGAACACCGCACTGAACTCCTGAACACCGCACTGAACTCCGCACTGAACACCGCACTGAACACCGCACTGAACACCGCACTGAACACCGCACTGAACCCCGCACTAAACAGCGCACTGAACTCCGCACTGAACTCCACACTGAACAGCGCACTGAACTCCGCACTGCACTGAACTCCGCACTGAACATTGCACTCGACTCCGCACTCGACTCTGCACGCCGCACTGAATGCCGCACTAAACTACACACTGCACTCTGCACTGAACTCTGCACTGAACTCCCCGCACTGAACTCCACACTCACACTGAACTCCGCACTGAACTCTGCACTCACACTGAACACCGCACTGAACTCGGCACTGAACTCTGCACTGAACTCCCCGCACTGAACACTGTACTGAACACCGTACTGAACACCGCACTGAGCTCCGCACTGCACTGAACTCCACACTGAACAGAACACTGAACTCCGCACTGAACTGAACTCCACACTGAACAGCGCACTGCACTGAACTCCGCACTGAACTGAACTCCACACTGAACAGCGCACTGAACTGAACCCCACACTGAACAGCGCACTGAACTGAACTCCACACTGAACAGCGCACTGCAATGAACTCCACACTGAGCTGAACTCCACACTGAACACCGCACTGCACTGAACTCTGCACTGAACTCCGCACTCGACTCCGCACTGAACTCCCCGTACTGAACTCTGCACTGAACACTGTACTGAACACCGCACTGAGCTCTGCACTTGACTCCGCACTACACTGAACTCCGCACTGAACGCCACACTTAACTGAACTCCACACTGAGCACCGCACTGAACTCCACACTGAACTCCACACTCACACTGAACTCTGCACTGAACTCCACACTCACACTGAACTCCACACTGAACTCCACACTAACACTGAACTCCGCACTGCCCGGACACCTCTATTACTGAACTCCACACTGAACACCGCACTGAACTACGCACTGAACTCCACCCTAAACTCCACACTCACACTGAACTCCGCACTGAACTCCACACTCACACTGAACTCCACCCTAAACTCCACACTCACACTAAACTCCGCACTGAACTCCACACTCACACTGAACTCAGCACTGAACACCGCACTGAACACCGTACTGAACAGCGCACTGCACTGAACTCCACACTGAACAGCGCACTGAACTCCGCACTGAACTGAACTCCACACTGAACTGAACTCAACACTGAACAGCGCACTGAACTCCACACTCACACTGAACTCCGCACTGACCACTGCGCTGAACACCGCGCTGAGCTCCGCGCTGAACTGAACTCCGCACTGAACTGAACTCCGCAGTGAACCCCGCACTGAAGTCCCCGCACTGAACTGTGCACTGGGCTCCACACTGAACACCGTACTGAACTCCGCACTGCACTAAACTCCACACTGAACAGCACACTGAACTGAACTCCACACTGAACAGTGCACTAAACTCTGCACTGAACTGAACTCCACACTGAAAAGCGCACTGAACTCCGCACTGAACTGAACTCCACACTGAACAGTGCACTGAACTCCGCACTGAACTGAACTCCACACTGAACAGTGCACTAAACTCTGCACTGAACTGAACTCCACACTGAAAAGCGCACTGAACTCCGCACTGAACTGAACTCCACACTGAACAGCGCACTGAACTCCGCACTGAACTCTGCACTGAACTCCACACTGAACTGAACTCCACACTGAGCAGCGCACTGAGCTCCGCACTGAGCTCCGCACTGAACTCCGCATTGAACTCCACACTTACACTGAACTCCGCACTGAACACTGCGCTGAACACCGCGCTGAGCTCCGCGCTGAACTGAACTCCGCACTGAACTCCTGAACACCGCACTGAACTCCTGAACACCGCACTGAACTCCGCAGTGAACCCCGCACTGAACACTGCGCTGAGCTCCGCGCTGAACTGAACTCCGCACTGAACTCCTGAACACCGCACTGAACTCCTGAACACCGCACTGAACTCCGCAGTGAACCCCGCACTGAACACTGCGCTGAACACCGCGCTGAGCTCCGCGCTGAACTGAACTCCGCACTGAACTCCTGAACACCGCACTGAACTCCTGAACACCGCACTGAACTCCACAGTGAACCCCGCACTGAACTCCTTGCACTGAACTCCGCACTGAACTCCCCACTGAACTCTGCACTGAACTCCACACTGAACTCTGCACTGAACAGCGCACTGAACTCTGCATTGAACTCTGCACTGCACTGAACTCCACAATGAACAGCGCACTGAACATTGCACTCGACTCCGCACTTGACTCTGCACGCCGCACTGAATGCCGCACTGAACACCGCACTGAACTCCACACTGCACTCTGCACTAGACTCCGCACTGAACTCTGAACTGAACACCGCACTGAACTCCGCACTGAACTGAACTCCACACTGAACTGAACTCCGCAGTGAACCCCGCACTGAACAGCGCACTGAACTCCCCGCACTGAACTGTGCACTGGGCTCCACACTGAACACCGTACTGAACTCCGCACTGAACTGAACTCCACACTGAACAGTGCACTAAACTCTGCACTGAACTGAACTCCACACTGAACAGCGCACTGAACTCCGCACTGAACTCCACACTGAACAGCGCACTGAACTCCACACTGAACTGAACTCTGCACTGAACTCCACACTGAACTGAACTCCACACTGAACAGCGCACTGAGCTCCGCACTGAACTCCGCATTGAACTCCACACTTACACTGAACTCCGCACTGAACACTGCGCTGAGCACCGCGCTGAGCTCCGCGCTGAACTGAACTCCGCACTGAACTCCTGAACACCGCACTGAACTCCGCAGTGAACCCCGCACTGAACAGCGCACTGAACTCCCTGCACTGAACTCTGCACTGGGCTCCACACTGAACACCGTATTGAACTCCGCACTGCACTGAACTCCACACTGAACAGCACACTGAACTCCGCACTGAACTGAACTCCACACTGAACAGCGCACTGCACTCTGCACTGAACTGAACTCCACACTGAACAGGGCACTGAACTCTGCACTGAACTGAACTTCACACTGAACAGCGCACTGAACTCCACACTGAACTCCGCACTGAACTCCACACTGAACAGCGCACTGAACTGAACTCCACACTGAACAGCGCACTGAACTCCGCACTGAACTGAACTCCACACTGAACAGCGCACTGCACTGAACTCCGCACTGAGCTGAACTCCACACTGAACAGCACACTGAACTCCGCACTGAACTGAACTCCACACTGAACAGTGCACTAAACTCTGCACTGAACTGAACTCCACACTGAACAGCGCACTGAACTCCGCACTGAACTCCACACTGAACAGCGCACTGAACTCCGCACTGAACTGAACTCTGCACTGAACTCCACACTGAACTGAACGCCACACTGAACAGCGCACTGAGCTCCGCACTGAACTCCGCATTGAACTCCACACTTACACTGAACTCCGCACTGAACACTGCGCTGAGCACCGCGCTGAGCTCCGCCATGAACTGAACTCCGCACTGAACTCCTGAACACTGCACTGAACTCCTGAACACCGCACTGAACTCCGCAGTGAACCCCGCACTGAACAGCGCACTGAACTCCCTGCACTGAACTCTGCACTGGGCTCCACACTGAACACCGTATTGAACTCCGCACTGCACTGAACTCCACACTGAACAGCACACTGAACTCCGCACTGAACTGAACTCCACACTGAACAGGGCACTGAACTCTGCACTGAACTGAACTTCACACTGAACAGCGCACTGAACTCCACACTGAACAGCGCACTGAACTCCACACTGAACTCCGCACTGAACTCCACACTGAACAGCGCACTGAACTGAACTCCACACTGAACAGCGCACTGAACTCCGCACTGAGCTGAACTCCACACTGAACAGCGCACTGAACTCCGCACTGCACTGAACTCCGCACTGAACTCCCCGCACTGAACTCCACACTAACACTGAACTCCGCACTGAACACTGTACTGAACACCGCACTGAGCTCCGCACTTGACTCCGCACTACACTGAACTCTGCACTGAACTCCACACTAACACTGAACTCTGCACTGCCCGGATACCTCTATTACTGAACTCCACACTGAACACCGCACTGAACTACGCACTGAACTCCACACTCACACTGAACTCCACCTTAAACTCCACACTCACACTGAACTCCATACTCACACTGACCTCCGCACTGAACTCCACACTCACACTGAACTCAGCACTGAACTCCGCACTGAACTCCCTGCACTGAACACCGTACTGAACTCCCCGCACTGAACTCCACACTGAACAGCACACTGAACTCCGCACTGAACTGAACTCCACACTGAACAGCGCACTGAACTCCGCACTGAGCTCCGCACTGCACTGAACTCCACACTGAACTGAACTCCCCACTGAACACTGCACTGAACTCCTGAACACCGCACTGAACTCCGCAGTGAACCCCGCACTGAACACCGCACTGAACTCCGCACTGAACTCCGCACTGAACTCCCCACTGAACACCGCAGTGAACCCCGCACTAAACAGCGCACTGAACTCTGCACTGAACTCTGCACTGCACTGAACTCCACACTGAACAGCGCACTGAACTCCGCACTGAACTCCACACTGAACAGCGCACTGAACTGAACTCCACACTGAACAGCGCACTGAACTTTGCACTGAGCTGAACTCCACACTGAACAGTGCACTGAACTCCGCACTGAACACCGCACTGAACACCGCACTGCACTCCCCGTACTGAACTCCACACTCACACTGAACACTGTACTGAACACCGCACTGAGCTCCGCACTTGACTCCGCACTACACTGAACTCCGCACTGAACGCCACACTTAACTGAACTCCACACTGAACTCCGCACTGAACTTCACACTAACACTGAACTCTGCACTGCCCGGATACCTCTATTAATGAACTCCACACTGAACACCGCACTGAACTACGCACTCACACTGAACTCCACCCTAAACTCCACACTCACACTGAACTCCATACTCACACTGACCTCCACACTGAACTCCACACTCACACTGAACTCAGCACTGAACACCGCACTGAACCCTGCACTGAACTCCGCACTGAACTCCCCGCACTGAACACCGTACTGAACTCCCCGCACTGAACAGCACACTGAACTCCACACTGAACAGCGCACTGAACTCCGCACTGAGCTCCGCACTGAACTGAACTCCGCACTGCACTGAACTCCACACTGAACTGAACTCCACACTGAACAGCGCACTGAGCTCCGCACTGAACTCCGCATTGAACTCCACACTCACACTGAACTCCGCACTGAACACTGCGCTGAACACCGCGCTGAGCTCCGCGCTGAACTCCGCACTGAACACTGCGCTGAACACCGCGCTGAGCTCCGCGCTGAACTCCGCACTGAACACTGCACTGAACTCCTGAACACCGCACTGAACTCCGCAGTGAACCCCGCACTGAACAGCGCACTGAACTCTGCACTGGGCTCCACACTGGACACCGTACTGAACTCCACACTGAACAGCACACTGAACTGAACTCCACACTGAACAGCGCACTGAGCTCCGCACTGCACTGAACTCCACACTGAACAGCGCACTGAACATCGCACTGAATGCCGCACTGAACTCCGCACTGCACTGAACTCCGCATTGAACTCTGCACTCGACTCCGCACTGAACTCTGCACTGAACTGAACTCCGCACTGAACACTGTTCTGAACAGCGCACTGAGCTCTGCACTGAACTGCACACTGAACAGCGCACTGAACTGAACTCCACACTGAACAGTGCACTGAACTTCGCAATGAAATGAACTCCACACTGAACAGTGCACTGAACTGAACTCCACACTGAACAGTGCACTGAACTTCGCACTGAACTGAACTCCACACTGAACAGCGCACTGAACTGAACTCCACACTGAACAGCGCACTGTACTGAACTCCACACTGAACAGCGCACTGAGCTGAACTCCACACTGAACAGCGCACTGAACACCGCACTCGACTCCGCACTGAACACTGTACTGAACACCGTACTAAACACCGCACTGAGCTCCGCACTGAGCTCCGCACTGAGCTCCGCACTTGACTCCGCACTACACTGAACTCCACACTGAACGCCACACTTAACTGAACTCCACACTGAACAGCGCACTGAACATCGCACTGAGCACCGCACTGAACTCCACACTCACACTGAACTCTGCACTGAACTCCACACTCACACTGACCTCCGCACTGAACTCCACACTCACACTGAACTCAGCACTGAACCCTGCATTGAACACCGTACTGAACACCGTACTGCACTGAACTCCACACTGAACAGCACACTGAACTCCACACTGAACAGCACACTGAACTCCACACTGAACAGCGCACTGAACTCCACACTGAACAGCGCACTGAACAGCGCACTGAACAGCGCACTGAACTCCGCACTGAACAGCGCACTGAACTCCGCACTGAACTGAACTCCGCACTGCACTGAACTCTGCACTGAACTCCACACTGAACAGCGCACTGAACAGCGCACTGAGCTCCGCACTGAACTCCACACTCACACTGAACTCCGCACTGAATCCGCACTGCACACCGCACTGAGCTGTGCACTGAACTCCGCACTACACCGAACTCCGCACTGAACTGCACACTTAACTGAACTCCACACTGAACAGCGCACTGAACAGCGCACTGAACACGGCACTACACTGAACTCCGCACTGAACTGCACACTTAACTAAACTCCATACTGAACAGCGCACTGAACAGCGCACCGAACTCCACACTGAACTCCACACTAACACTGACCTCCGCACTGAACACCGCACTGAGCTCCGCGCTGAACTCCGCACTGAACTAAACTCCGCACTGAACTGAACTCCACACTGAACAGCGCACTAAACTGAACTCCACACTGAACAGCACACTGAACTGAACTCCACACTGAACAGTGCACTGAACTGAACTCCACACTGAACAGCGCACTAAACACCGCACTCGACTCCGCACTTGACTCCGCACTGAACTCCACACTCACACTGAACTCAGCACTGAACACCGCACTCGACTCCGCACTGCACTGAACTCTGCACTGAACTCTGCACTCGACTCCGCACTGAACTCTGCATTGAACGCCGCACTGAACTCCCCGCACTGAACTCCACACTCACACTGAACACCGCACTGATCTCCTCACTGAACACTGTACTGAACACCGCACTGATCTCCTCACTGAACACTGTACTGAACACCGCACTGATCTCCTCACTGAACTGCGCACTCACACTGAACTCAGTACTGAACACCGCACTAAACACCGCACTGAACACCGCACTGAACACCGCACTGAACACCGCACTGAACAGCACACTGAACAGCACACTGAACAGCACACTGAACAGCACACTGAACTCTGCACTGAACAGCGCACTGAACAGCGCACTGAACAGCGCACTGAGCTCCGCACTGAACTGAACTCCACACTCACACTGAACTCCGCACTGATCTCCTCACTGAACACTGTACTGAACACCGCACTGATCTCCTCACTGAACACTGTACTGAACACCGCACTGATCTCCTCACTGAACACTGTACTGAACACCGCACTGAGCTCCGCACTGAACTCTGCACTTGACTCTGCACTACACTGAACTCCGCACTGAACGCCTCACTTAACTGAACTCCACACTGAACACCGCACTGAGCTCCGCGCTGAACTCCGCACTGCACTGAACTCCGCACTGAACTGAACTCCACACTGAACAGCGCACTGAACTCCGCACTGAACTCCACACTCACACTGAACTCCGCACTGATCTCACTGAACACTGTACTGAACACCGCACTGAGCTCCGCACTGAACTCTGCACTTGACTCCGCACTACACTGAACTCCGCACTGAACGCCTCACTTAACTGAACTCCACACTGAACAGCGCACTGAGCTCCCCACTGAACACCGCACTGAACTCCACACTGAACTCCACACTAACACTGAACTCAGCACTGAACTCAGCACTGAACACCGCACTGAACTCCACACTGAACTCCACACTAACACTGAACTCAGCACTGAACTCAGCACTGAACACAGCACTGCCTGGACACCTCTATTACTGAACTCCACACTCGCACTGAACTCCGCACTGACCTCAGCACTGAACACCGCGCTGAACTCCGCACTGCACTGAACTCCGCACTGAACTGAACTCCGCACTGAACTGAACTCCACACTGAACAGCGCACTGAACTCCGCACTGAACTGAACTCCCCACTGAACAGCGCACTGAACTGAACTCCACACTGAACAGCGCACTAAACTGAACTCCACACTGAACAGCGCACTGAACTGAACTCCACACTGAACAGCACACTGAACTCCGCACTGAACTGAACTCCACACCGAACAGCGCACTGAACTCCGCACTGAACTGAACTCCACACTGAACAGCGCACTGAACACCGCCACTCGACTCCGCACTTGACTGCGCACTGAACTCCACACTCACACTGAACTCCACACTGAACTCAGCACTGAACACCGCACTGAACTCCGCACTGCCCGGACACCTCTATTAATGATCTCCACACTCGCACAGAACTCCACACTGAACTCCACACTGAACTGCGCACTCACACTGAACTCAGTACTGAACACCGCACTAAACACCGCACTAAACACCGCACTAAACACCGCACTGAACACCGCACTGAACACCGCACTGAACAGCACACTGAACTCTGCACTGAACTCTGCACTGAACTCTGCACTGAACTCTGCACTGAACTCTGCACTGAACTCCACACTGAACAGCGCACTGAACTCCGCACTGAGCTCCGCACTGAACTGAACTCCACACTCACACTGAACTCCGCACTGATCTCCTCACTGAACACTGTACTGAACACCGCACTGAGCTCCGCACTGAACTCTGCACTTGACTCTGCACTACACTGAACTCCGCACTGAACGCCACACTTAACTGAACTCCACACTGAACACCGCACTGAGCTCCGCGCTGAACTCCGCACTGCACTGAACTCCGCACTGAACTGAACTCCACACTGAACAGCGCACTGAACTCCGCACTGAACTCCACACTCACACTGAACTCCGCACTGATCTCACTGAACACTGTACTGAACACCGCACTGAGCTCCGCACTGAACTCTGCACTTGACTCCGCACTACACTGAACTCCGCACTGAACGCCTCACTTAACTGAACTCCACACTGAACAGCGCACTGAGCTCCCCACTGAACACCGCACTGAACTCCACACTGAACTCCACACTAACACTTAACTCAGCACTGAACTCAGCACTGAACACAGCACTGCCTGGACACCTCTATTACTGAACTCCACACTCGCACTGAACTCCGCACTGACCTCAGCACTGAACACCGCACTGAGCTCCGCGCTGAACTCCGCACTGCACTGAACTGAACTCCGCACTGAACTGAACTCCGCACTGAACAGCGCACTGAACTCCGCACTGAACTGAACTCCACACTGAACAGCGCACTGAACTGAACTCCACACTGAACAGCACACTGAACTCCGCACTGAACTGAACTCCACACCGAACAGCGCACTGAACTCCGCACTGAACTGATCTCCACACTGAACAGCGCACTGAACACCGCCACTCGACTCCGCACTTGACTGCGCACTGAACTCCACACTCACACTGAACTCCACACTGAACTCCACGCTCACACTGAACTCAGCACTGAACACCGCACTGAACTCCGCACTGCCCGGACACCTCTATTAATGATCTCCACACTCGCACAGAACTCCACACTGAACTCCACACTGAACTGCGCACTCACACTGAACTCAGCACTGAACACCGCACTAAACACCGCACTAAACACCGCACTAAACACCGCACTGAACACCGCACTGAACACCGCACTGAACAGCACACTGAACTCTGCACTGAACTCCGCACTGAACTCCGCACTGAACTCCGCACTGAACAGCACACTGAACAGCACACTGAACAGCACACTGAACCGAACTCCACACTGAACAGCGCACTGAGCTCCGCACTTCACTGAACTCTGCACTGAACTCTGCTCTGAACTCAGCACTGAACTGAACTCCGCATTGAACGCCACACTGAACACTGTACTGAACACCATACTGAACTCCGCACTACACTGAACTCCGCACTGAACACCACACTTAACTGAACTCCACACTGAACAACGCACTGAACAGTACACTGAACTCCACACTCACACTGAACTCCGCACTCACACTGAACTCAGCACTGAACTCCACACTGAACTGCGCACTCACACTGAACTCAGCACTGAACACCGCACTGAACTCCGCACTGCCCAGACACCTCTATTACTGAACTGCGCACTGCCCGGACACACCTATTACTGAACTCCACACTGAACACCGCACTGAACTCCACACTCACACTGACCTCCGCACTGAACTCCACACTCACACTGAACTCAGCACTGAACACCGCACTGAACTCCGCACTGCCCAGACACCTCTATTACTGAACTGCGCACTGCCCGGACACACCTATTACTGAACACCGCACTGAACTCTGCACTGAACTCCACACTCACACTGACCTCCGCACTGAACTCCACACTCACACTGACTTCCGCACTGAACTCCACACTCACACTGAACTCAGCACTGAACACCGCACTGAACTCCACACTCACACTGACCTCCGCACTGAACTCCACACTCACACTGACCTCTGCACTGAACTCCACACTCACACTGACTTCCGCACTGAACTCCACACTCACACTGAACTCAGCACTGAACACCGCACTGAACACCGCACTGCCCGGACACCTCTATTACTGAACTCCACACTGAACTCTGCACTGCCTGGACACCTCTATTACTGAACTCCGCACTGCCCGGATACATCTATAGGCTGCAGACAACAGTAATCCTCACAGTCTGAGACAGAAATATGAATCCAGAATTCTAATCTTCCCGGCTGGTAATAAATCACATGACCCAGAAACCCGATTCTACAAACGAGAACAGCTTCAGCAATACTCTGTGCAGAGGACACTCAAACAAGGTTTTGGAGGGTGTTGGGGACTGAAATGTGGAATAGTGGCATCCGCTGCTGAGCACTGGTTTATTCCATCAGCTCCTACCCTGATGTAGGACAGGGACATGGGGTGTGGGGAAGAACTACAGAGCTCAGCGAGGGGGACTAGACACACGGAGCTGGGCGAGGGTGTCAGGTACTGGAGCATCAGATAATGATGTTCCCCACTGAGCACTGTGATGTTATCTGCCAGCTGCTCTAACTTCTGTTTGTTGGGGATTATTTCTGACCCTTTGTATCTCTGCTCTTAGTTCTGTTTGTTGGGGATTATTTCTGACCCTTTGTATCTGTCCTCTATGTTCTGTTTGTTGGGGACTATTTCTGACCCTTTGTATCTCTGCTCAACGTTCTGTTTGTTGGGGATTATTTCTGACCCTTTGTATCTCTGCTCTACGTTCTGTTTGTTGGGGACTATTTCTGACCCTTTGTATCTATGCTCTATGTTCTGTTTGTTGGGGACTAATTCTGACCCTTTGTATCTCTGCTCTACGTTCAGTTTTTCGAGGACTAATTCTGACACTTTGTATCTCTGCTCAACGTTCTGTTTGTTGGGGACTATTTCTAACCCTTTGTATCTCTGCTCTATGTTCTGTTTGTTGGGGACTAATTCTGACCCTTTGTATCTCTGCTCTACGTTCAGTTTTTCGAGGACTATTTCTGACCCTTTGTATCTTTGCTCTACGTTCTGTTTGTTGGGGACTATTTCTGACCATTTGTATCTCTGCTCTATATTCTGTTTGTTGGGGACTATTTCTGACCCTTTGTATCTCTGCTCTATGTTCTGTTTGTTGAGGTCTATTTCTGACCCTTTGTATCTCTGCTCTACATTCTGTTTGGGGTGGACTATTTCTGACCCTTTGTATCTCTGCTCTTAGTTCTGTTTGTTGGGGATTCTTTCTGACCCTTTGTATCTGTCCTCTATGTTCTGTTTGTTGGGGACTATTTCTGACCCTTTGTATCTCTGCTCTATGTTCTGTTTGTTGGGGATTATTTCTGACCCTTTGTATCTCTCCTCTACGTTCTGTTTGTTGGGGACTATTTGTGACCCTCTGTATCTCTGCTCTGCTTGTTGGGGATTATTTCTGACCCTTTGTATCTCTGCTCTATGTTCTGTTTGTTGGGGATTATTTCTGACCCTTTGTATCTCTGCTCTATGTTCTGTTTGTTGGGGATTATTTCTGACCCTTTGTATCTCTCCTCTACGTTCTGTTTGTTGGGGACTATTTCTGACCCTCTGTATCTCTGCTCTATGTTCTGCTTGTTGGGGATTACTTCTGACCCTTTGTATCTCTGCTCTATGTTCTGTTTGTTGGGGATTATTTCTGACCCTTTGTATCTCTCCTCTACGTTCTGTTTGTTGGGGACTATTTCTGACCCTCTGTATCTCTGCTCTATGTTCTGCTTGTTGGGGATTACTTCTGACCCTTTGTATCTCTGTTCTATGTTCTGTTTGTTGGGGATTATTTCTGACCCTCTGTATCTCTGCTCTATGTTCTGTTTGTTGGGGATTATTTCTGACCCTTTGTATCTCTGCTCTATGTTCTGTTTGTTGGGGATTATTTCTGACCCTTTGTATCTCTGCTCTATGTTCTGTTTGTTGGGGATTATTTCTGACCCTTTGTATCTCTGCTCTACGTTCTGTTTGTTGGGGACTATTTCTGACCCTTTGTATCTCTGCTCAACGTTCTGTTTGTTGGGGACTATTTCTAACCCTTTGTATCTCTGCTCTATGTTCTGTTTGTTGGGGACTAATTCTGACCCTTTGTATCTCTGCTCTATGTTCTGTTTGTTGGCGATTATTTCTGACCCTTTGTATCTCTGCTCTACGTTCTGTTTGTTGGGGACTAATTCTGACCCTTTGTATCTCTGCTCTACGTTCAGTTTTTCGAGGACTATTTCTGACCCTTTGTATCTTTGCTCGACGTTCTGTTTGTTGGGGACCATTTCTGACCCTTTGTATCTCTGCTCTATGTTCTGTTTGTTGGGGACTATTTCTGACCCTTTGTATCTCTGCTCTAGTTTCTGTTTGTTGAGGTCTATTTCTGACCGCTTGTATCTCCGCTCTACATTCTGTTTGGGATGGACTATTTCTGACCCTTTGTATCTCTGCTCTTAGTTCTGTTTGTTGGGGATTATTTCTGACCCTTTGTATCTGTCCTCTATGTTCTGTTTGTTGGAGACTATTTCTGACCCTTTGTATCTCTGCTCTATGTTCTGTTTGTTGGGGATTATTTCTGACCCTTTGTATCTCTGCTCTACGTTCTGTTTGTTGGGGACTATTTCTGACCCTTTGTATCTCCGCTCTATGTTCGGTTTGTTATGGACTATTTCTGACCCTTTGTATCTCTGCTCTATGTTCTGTTTGTTGGCGATTATTTCTGACCCTTTGTATCTCTTCTCTACGTTCTGTTTCTTGGGGGCTATTTCTGACCCTTTGTATCTCTGCTCTATGTTCTGCTTGTTGGGGATTATTTCTGACCCTCTGTATCTCTGCTCTATGTTCTGTTTGTTGGGGATTATTTCTGACCCTTTGTATCTCTGCTCTATGTTCTGTTTGTTGGGGATTATTTCTGACCCTTTGTATCTCTGCTCTATGTTCTGTTTGTTGGGGATTATTTCTGACCCTTTGTATCTCTGCTCTACGTTCTGTTTGTTGGGGACTATTTCTGACCCTTTGTATCTCTGCTCAACGTTCTGTTTGTTGGGGACTATTTCTGACCCTTTGTATCTCTGCTCTATGTTCTGTTTGTTGGGGACTATTTCTAACCCTTTGTATCTCTGCTCTACGTTCTGTTTGTTGGGGACTATTTCTGACCCTTTGTATCTGTCCTCTATGTTCTGTTTGTTGGGGATTATTTCTGACCCTTTGTATCTCTGCTCTACGTTCTGTTTGTTGGGGACTATTTCTGACCCTTTGTATCTCTGCTCAACGTTCTGTTTGTTGGGGACTATTTCTGACCCTTTGTATCTCTGCTCTATGTTCTGTTTGTTGGGGACTATTTCTAACCCTTTGTATCTCTGCTCTACGTTCTGTTTGTTGGGGACTATTTCTGACCCTTTGTATCTGTCCTCTATGTTCTGTTTGTTGGGGACTATTTCTGACCCTTTGTATCTCTGCTCTATGTTCTGTTTGTTGGGGACTATTTCTAACCCTTTGTATCTCTGCTCTACGTTCTGTTTGTTGGGGACTATTTCTGACCCTTTGTATCTGTCCTCTATGTTCTGTTTGTTGGGGACTATTTCTGACCCTCTGTATCTCTGCTCTATGTTCTGCTTGTTGGGGATTACTTCTGACCCTTTGTATCTCTGTTCTATGTTCTGTTTGTTGGGGATTATTTCTGACCCTCTGTATCTCTGCTCTATGTTCTGTTTGTTGGGGATTATTTTCGACCCTTTGTATCTCTGCTCTACATTCTGTTTATTGAGGACTTTTTATTCTCTAATATCGTATTCCCACAGTAGCAGATAAAAAAAATTTTTTATTCAGTTTTCAGATTTGCGGCCTCTACTGGCCCTCGGTTTTATCGCTCATTTACTCCACCATGATGGTGTCACAGCGTTGTTGACAGGCCGACACTGGTGACGTACCTGCGCTGACTTGTCGAGTTTCTCGGCGTACTCCTTCTCGATCTCCGACAACCTGCTGGCGGCCTGTACGGGGAGAGGAGAAACAGATTAGAGGAGCGGGGAAAAGACACTTTGCAGCTGACCCCTGTGTTTGGCACCTCATCCGCATGCCGAAGTCACCGGGCGCTGCGCCAATTCCAACGCCGTTTATTGCAGCCAGGAAAGCGGAACGCGTCCCCTTTGATCTGCTTACAACTATTCATTACTTGAAAGAAGGAGGAGGAGGGGGGAGGGGGGGGAACTGGGTCTGCTGCCAATTATTAGAGAAAACAGAGAGAGCCCAGCGCAGGAAAACTGCAAGAGCCAGATGACTTCATCTGCAGACAGCGGTTAAAGGGCCAGCGCACACGGACAGAGCGCGGAGCCCCGCTGGTCAGAGAGGGGAACATCATGAAAACCTCCTCCTGACATTACAATAAAAGTAGAGATCTCTGATGCAAACATGTGGAAGGCGACTCTTATCTAATACTATGAGGTGGAGCCCCCCCCAGCTCTCACTTCCCCTTCTAGGAGGAGAACTACAAGTTCCAGCATAGATTAAATCTGAACCCCAAGCAGATGAAAACAACACAAATTAATGCAGCTCTGTATTCACTGATACTTCATTAAATGGGTTTTTTAGAACGTAAAAAAAAAGTAAGTACCCCCAGTGCAGCCTAGTATTAACCCCTGATTGCAAGAGGGAGAGGCAGCACAAAGCCATTCCTGTGTTGCAGTGCTCATGTGCTGACAGGAGGAGAGAGCAGAGTGACAGATGAGCTCATCAGTCTACTGCTTCTCCTTTCACTGACCAATTACAGGCTGGGGGGGGGGGAGGGGGTGCATAGTAAATGTCAATTACTAAACGGACTGAATACCGAAGGCCCAATGTCATTTCCCAACAACAACCATGATAAAAATAGTGGAGGGGCGGGCATAGACACCCCTGTGATGTAGAGAAGGGGCGGGCATAGACACCCATGTGATGTAGAGAAGGGGAGGGCATAGACACCCCTGTGATGTAGAGAAGGGGAGGGCATAGACAACCCTGTGATGTAGAGAAGGGGAGGGCATAGACACCCCTGTGATGTAGAGAAGGGGAGGGCATAGACAACCCTGTGATGTAGAGAAGGGGAGGGCATAGACACCCATGTGATGTAGAGAATTGGAGGGCATAGACACCCATGTGATGTAGAGAAGGGGAGGGCATAGACACCCATGTGATGTAGAGAAGGGGAGGGCATAGACAACCCTGTGATGTAGAGAATTGGAGGGCATAGACACCCATGTGATGTAGAGAAGGGGAGGGCATAGACACCCATGTGATGTAGAGAAGGGGAGGGCATAGACACCCATGTGATGTAGAGAAGGGGAGGGCATAGACAACCCTGTGATGTAGAGAAGGGGAGGGCATAAACACCCATGTGATGTAGAGAAGGGGAGGGCATAGACAACCCTGTGATGTAGAGAAGGGGAGGGCATAAACACCCATGTGATGTAGAGAAGGGGAGGGCATAGACACCCATGTGATGTAGAGAAGGGGAGGGCATAGACACCCATGTGATGTAGAGAAGGGGAGGGCATAGACAACCCTGTGATGTAGAGAAGGGGAGGGCATAGACAACCCTGTGATGTAGAGAAGGGGAGGGCATAGACAACCCTGTGATGTAGAAAATTGGAGGGCATAGACAACCCTGTGATGTAGAGAAGGGGAGGGCATAGACACCCATGTGATGTAGAGAAGGGGAGGGCATAGACACCCATGTGATGTAGAGAAGGGGAGGGCATAGACACCCATGTGATGTAGAGAAGGGGAGGGCATAGACACCCCTGTGATGTAGAGAAGGGGAGGGCATAGACACCCATGTGATGTAGAGAAGGGGAGGGCATAGACACCCATGTGATGTAGAGAAGGGGAGGGCATAGACACCCATGTGATGTAGAGAAGGGGAGGGCATAGACAACCCTGTGATGTAGAGAAGGGGAGGGCATAGACAACCCTGTGATGTAGAAAATTGGAGGGCATAGACACCCATGTGATGTAGAGAAGGGGAGGGCATAGACACCCATGTGATGTAGAGAAGGGGAGGGCATAGACAACCCTGTGATGTAGAGAAGGGGAGGGCATAGACAGAATAATAATATTTCTGTATCATTGTTATATTTATTAATATGACAATTTAAAGATCCTCAAATCAAAACTTTTAGTTCATTATGAGGAGCACTGAGCTGGGAACTCAGCACAGGGATGGTGAGAACCCCTCATAATGGGCACAGCGGGTGTACAGACCCGGGAACTCAGCACAGGGATGGTGGGAACCCCTCATAATGGGCACAGCGGGTGTACAGACCCGGGAACTCAGCACAGGGATGGTGGGAACCCCTCATAATGGGCACAGAAGGTGTACAGACCCGGGAACTCAGCACTGGGATGGTGGGAACCTCTCATAATGGGCACAGCGGGTGTACAGACCCAGGAACTCAGCACAGGGATGGTGGGAACCCCTCATAATGGGCACAGCGGGTGTACAGACCCAGAAACTCAGCACAGGGATGGTGGGAACCCCTCATAATGGGCACAGCGGGTGTACAGACCCGGGAACTCAGCACAGGGATGGTGGGAACCCCTCATAATGGGCACAGCGGGTGTACAGACCCAGGAACTCAGCACAGAGATGGTGGGAACCCCTCATAATGGGCACAGCGGGTGTACAGACCCGGGAACTCAGCACAGGGATGGTGAGAACCCCTCATAATGGGCACAGCGGGTGTACAGACCCGGGAACTCAGCACAGGTATGGCGGGAACTCCTCATAATGAGCACAGCGGGTGTACAGACCCGGGAACTCAGCACAGGTATGGCGGGAACCCCTCATAATGGGCACAGCGGGTGTACAGACCCGGGAACTCAGCACAGGGATGGGGGGAACCCCTCATAATGGGCACAGCGGGTGTACAGACCCGGGAACTCAGCACAGGGATGGTGAGAACTCCTCATAATGGGCACAGCGGGTGTACAGACCCGGGAACTCAGCACAGGGATGGTGGGAACCCCTCATAATGGGCACAGAAGGTGTAAAGACCCGGGAACTCAGCACAGGGATGGTGGGAACCCCTCATAATGGGCACAGCGGGTGTACAGACCCGGGAACTCAGCACAGGGATGGTGGGAACCCCTCATAATGGGCACAGAAGGTGTACAGACCCGGGAACTCAGCACTGGGATGGTGGGAACCTCTCATAATGGGCACAGCGGGTGTACAGACCCAGGAACTCAGCACAGGGATGGTGGGAACCCCTCATAATGGGCACAGCGGGTGTACAGACCCAGAAACTCAGCACAGGGATGGTGGGAACCCCTCATAATGGGCACAGCGGGTGTACAGACCCGGGAACTCAGCACAGGGATGGTGGGAACCCCTCATAATGGGCACAGAAGGTGTACAGACCCGGGAACTCAGCACTGGGATGGTGGGAACCTCTCATAATGGGCACAGCGGGTGTACAGACCCAGGAACTCAGCACAGGGATGGTGGGAACCCCTCATAATGGGCACAGCGGGTGTACAGACCCAGAAACTCAGCACAGGGATGGTGGGAACCCCTCATAATGGGCACAGCGGGTGTACAGACCCGGGAACTCAGCACAGGGATGGTGGGAACCCCTCATAATGGGCACAGCGGGTGTACAGACCCAGGAACTCAGCACAGAGATGGTGGGAACCCCTCATAATGGGCACAGCGGGTGTACAGACCCGGGAACTCAGCACAGGTATGGCGGGAACCCCTCATAATGGGCACAGCGGGTGTACAGACCCGGGAACTCAGCACAGGGATGGGGGGAACCCCTCATAATGGGCACAGCGGGTGTACAGACCCGGGAACTCAGCACAGGGATGGTGAGAACTCCTCATAATGGGCACAGCGGGTGTACAGACCCGGGAACTCAGCACAGGGATGGTGGGAACCCCTCATAATGGGCACAGAAGGTGTACAGACCCGGGAACTCAGCACAGGGATGGTGAGAACCCCTCATAATGGGCACAGCGGGTGTACAGACCCGGGAACTCAGCACAGGGATGGTGGGAACCCCTCATAATGGGCACAGCGGGTGTACAGACCCGGGAACTCAGCACAGGGATGGTGGGAACCCCTCATAATGAGCACAGCGGGTGTACAGACCCGGGAACTCAGCACAGGGATGGTGGGAACCCCTCATAATGGGCACAGTGGTTGTACAGACCCGGGAACTCAGCACAGGGATGGTGGGAACCCCTCATAATGGGCACAGCGGGTGTACAGACCCGGGAACTCAGCACAGGGATGGTGGGAACCCCTCATAATGGGCACAGAAGGTGTACAGACCCGGGAACTCAGCACAGGGATGGTGGGAACCCCTCATAATGGGCACAGAAGGTGTACAGACCCGGGAACTCAGCACAGGGATGGTGAGAACCCCTCATAATGGGCACAGCGGGTGTACAGACCCGGGAACTCAGCACAGGGATGGTGGGAACCCCTCATAATGGGCACAGCGGGTGTACAGACCCGGGAACTCAGCACAGGGATGGTGGGAACCCCTCATAATGGGCACAGAAGGTGTACAGACCCGGGAACTCAGCACAGGGATGGTGAGAACCCCTCATAATGGGCACAGCGGGTGTACAGACCCGGGAACTCAGCACAGGGATGGTGAGAACCCCTCATAATGGGCACAGCGGGTGTACAGACCCGGGAACTCAGCACAGGGATGGTGGGAACTCCTCATAATGGGCACAGCGGGTATACAGACCCGGGAACTCAGCACAGGGATGGTGGGAACCCCTCATAATGGGCACAGCGGGTGTACAGACCCGGGAACTCAGCACAGGGATGGTGAGA
Source organism: Lithobates clamitans (assembly GCA_037952925.1). NCBI lineage: Eukaryota > Metazoa > Chordata > Amphibia > Anura > Ranidae > Lithobates > Lithobates clamitans. The sequence goes on along the minus strand of JBBGZY010003010.1, from coordinate 227,628 downwards.
ACCCCTCATAATGGGCACAGCGGGTATACAGACCTGGGAACTCAGCACAGGGATGGTGAGAACCCCTCATAATGGGCACAGCGGGTATACAGACCCGGGAACTCAGCACAGGGATGGTGAGAACCCCT
>JBBGZY010003010.1:0-222500 GCA_037952925.1 Lithobates clamitans | reverse complement strand
AGGAGATCCTCCCTCCTACCTGCAGCAGACTGATCACTGGGGGAGGGGAGACTGAGGAGATCCTCCCTCCTACCTGCAGCAGAGTGATCACTGGGGCAGGGGAGACTGAGGAGATCCTCCCTCCTACCTGCAGCAGAGTGATCATTGGGGGATGGGAGACTGAGGAGATCCTCCCTCCTACCTGCAGCAGAGTGATCACTGGGGGAGGGGAGACTGAGGAGATCCTCCCTCCTACCTGCAGCAGACTGATCACTGGGGGAGGGGAGACTGAGGGGATCCTTCCTCCTACCTGCAGCAGACTGATCATTGGGGGAGGGGGGACTGACACCCTCCATATGTTCATACATCCCCTATACACCCTCCATACACCCCCATATGTCCATACATCTCCTATACACCCTCCATATGTCCATACATCCCCTATACACCCTCCATACACCTCCATATGTCCATACATCCCCTATACACCCTCCATATGTCCATACATCCCCTATAGACACCCCATACACCCCCATATGACCATACATCCCCTATACACCCTCCATATGTCCATACATCCCCTATACACCCTCCATACACCCCCATATGTCCATATATCCCCTATACACCCTCCATATGTCCATACATCCCCTATAGGCACTCTATACACCCTCCATATGTCCATACATCCCCTATAGGCACTCTATACACCCCCATCTGTCTATAAATCCCATATACACCCTCCATATGTCCATACATCCCCTATAGACACTCCATACGCCCCCATATGTCCATATATCCCCTATACACCCTCCATATGTCCATACATCCCCTATAGACACTCCATACACCCCCATATGTCCATATATCCCCTATACAACCTCCATACACCCCCATATCTCCATACATCCCCTATACACCCCCATATGTCCATACATCCCCTATACAGCCTCCATATGTCCATACATCCCGTATACACCCTCCATACACCCCCATATGTCCATATATCCCCTATACACCCTCCATATGTCCATACATCCCCTATAGGCACTCTATACACCTCCATATGTCCATACATCCCCTAGAGGCACTCCATACACCCCCATATGTCCATACATCCCCTATAGACACTCCATACGCCCCATATGTCCATAAATCCCCTATACACCCTCCATATGTCCATACATCCCCTATAGACACTCCATACACCCCCATATGTCCATATATCCCCTATACAACCTCCATACACCCCCATATCTCCATACATCCCCTATACACCCTCCATATTTCCATACATCCCCTTTACACCCCCATATGTACATACATCCCCTATACATCCTCCAAACACCCCCATATGTCCATACATCCGCTATACAACCTTCCATACACCCCATGTGTCCATACATCCCCTATAAACCCTCCATACAACCCCATATGTCCATACATCCCCTATACACCCTCCATATGTCCATACATCTCCTATACACCCTCCATACACCCCCATATGTCCATACATCCCCTATAGACCCTCCATATGTTCATACATCCCCTATACACCCCATATGTCCATACATCCCCTATACACCCTCCATACACCCCCATATGTCCATACATCTCCTATACACCCTCAATATGTCCATACATCCCCTATACACCCTCCATACACCCCCATATGTCCATAAATCCCCTATACACCCTCCATACACCCCCATATGTCCATACACCACCTATACAACCTTCCATACACCCCATATGTCCACACATCCCCTATACACCCCCATATGTCCATACATCCCCTATAGACATTCCATACACCCCCATCTGTCCATACATCCCCTATACACAACCCATACACCCTCATATGTCCATACACCCTCTATATATGTCCATACATCCCCTATACACCCCCATATGTCCATACATCCCCTATACACCCTCCATACACCCCTATGAGTCCATAAATCCCCTATACATCCTCCATACACCCCCATGTGTCCATACATCCCCCTATACACCCCCATGTGTCCATTCATCCCCTATACACCCCCATATGTCCATACATCCCCTATAGACATTCCATACACCCCCATCTGTCCATACATCCCCTATACACCCTCAATATGTCCATACACCCCTATACACAACCCATACACCCTCATATGTCCATACACCCTCTATATGTCCATACATCCCCTATACACCCCCATATTTCCATACATCCCCTATACACCCTCCATACACCCCTATGAGTCCATAAATCCCCTATACATCCTCCATACACCCCCATGTGTCCATACATCCCCCTATACACCCCCATATGTCCTTTCATTCCCTATACACCCCCATATGTCCATACAACCCCTATAGACACTCCATATACCCCCATATGTCCATACATCCCCTATACACCACTATATGTCCATACATCCCCTATAGACACTCCATACACCCCCATATGTCCAGATATCCCCTATACACCCTCCATATGTCCATACATCCCCTATACACCCCCATATGTCCATACATCCCCTATACACCCTCCATGTGTCCATACATCCCCTATACACCCCCTGTGTCTATACATACCCTATACAAACTCCATACACCCCATATGTCCATACATCCCCTTAACACCCCCATATGTCCATAAATCCCCTATATACCCTCCATACACCCCCATATGTCCATACATCCCCTATACACCCCCATATGTCCATAATCCCCTATAAACCCTCCATGCACCCCAATATGTCCATACATCCCCTATACACCCCCATATGTCCATACATCCCCTATACACACTCCATATACCCCCATATGTCCATACATCCCCTATACACCCTCCATACATCAATACAGCCCATATACACTCTACATATGTCCATACATCCCCATATGCCCATACATCCCCTATACACTCTCCATATGTCCATACATCCCCTATACACCTCCATATGTCCATACATCCCCTATACATCCTCCAAACACCCCCACATGTCCATACATCCCCTATACAACCTTCCATACACCCCATGTGTCCATACATCCCCTATACACCCTCTATACACCCCCATATGTCTATACATCCCCTAAAGACACTCCATACACCCCCATCTGTCCATACATCCTCTATACACCCTCCATATGTCCATACATCCCCTATACACCCCCATATGTCCATACATCCCCTATAGACCCTCTATATGTTCAGACATCCCCTATACACCCCCATATGTCCATACACCCCCTATACACCCTCCATACACCCCCATATGTCCATACATCCCCTATACACCCTCCATGCACCCCATATGCCCATACATCCCCTATACACTCTCCATATGTACATACATCCCCTATACACCTCCATATGTCCATACATCCCCTATACACCTCCATATGTCCATACATCCCCTATACATCCTCCAAACACCCCCACATGTCCATACATCCCCTATACAACCTTCCACACACCCCATGAGTCCATTCATCCCCTATACACCCTCCATACACCCCCATATGTCCATACATCCCCTATAGACCCTCTATATGTTCATACATCCCCTATACACCCCGATATGTCCATACACCCCCTATACACCATCCATACACCACCATATGTCCATACATCCCCTATACACCCTCCATACACCCCCATATGTCCATACACCCCCTATACACCCTCCATACACCCCCATATGTCCATACATCCCCTATACACCCTCCATATGTCCATACATCCCCTATACACCCTTCATACACCCCCATATGTCCATACATCCCCTATTCACCCGCCAGACACCCCAATGAGTCCATACATCCCCTATACATCCTCCATATACCCCATATGTCCATACATCCCCTATACACGCCCATATGTCCATACATCCCCTATACACCCACCAAACACCCCAATGAATCCATACAACCCCTATACATCCTCCATACATCCCCTATACACCCCCATATGTCCATACATCCCCTATAGACACTCCATATACCCCCATATGTCCATATATCCCATATACACCCCCATACGTCCATACATCCACTATACACCACTATATGTCCATACATCCCCTATAGACACTCCATACACCCCCATCTGTCCATACATCCCCTATACACCCTTCATATGTCCATACATCCCCTATACACAATCCATACACCCCATATGTCCATACATCCCCTATACACCCTCCATATGTCCATACATCCCCTATACATCCCCATGTGTCTATACATCCCCTATACACCCTCCATACACCCCCATATGTCCATACATCACCTATACACCCTCCATATGTCCATATATCCCTTTTACACCACCATATGTCCATACATCCCCTATACACACTCCATACACCCCCATATGTCCATACATCCCCTATACACCCTCCATAACCCCTATATGTCCATACATCCCCTATACACCCTCCATATGTCCATAAATCTCCTATACGCCCCCATATGTCCATACATCCCCTATACACCTGCCATACACCCCCATATGTCCATACATCCCCTATACACCCTCCATACACCCCCATATGTCTATACATCCCTTATACACCCTCCATATGTCCATACATCTCCTATACACCCCCATATGTCCATACATCCCCTATACACCCGCCAGACACCCCAATGAGTCCATACATCCCCTATACATCCTCCATACACCCCATATGTCCATACATCCCCTATACACGCCCATATGTCCATACATCCCCTATACACCCGCCAGACACCCCAATGAGTCCATACATCCCCTAAACATCCTCCATACACCCCATTTGTCTATACATCCCCTATACGCCCCCATATGTCCATACATCTCCTATAGACACTCCATATACCCCCATATGTCCATATATCCCATATACACCCCCATATGTCCGAACATCCACTATACCCCACTATATGTCCATACATCCCCTATAGACACTCCATACACCCCATCTGTCCATACATCCCCTATTCACCCTCCATATGTCCATACATCCCCTATACACCCCCATGTGTCTATACATCCCCTATACACCCTCCACACACCCCCATATGTCCATACATCACCTATACACCCTCCATATGTCCATATATCCCCTATACACCCCCATATGTCCATACATCCCCTATACACCCTCCATACACCCCCATATGTCCATACATCCCCTATACACCCTCCATACACCCCCATTAGTCCATACATCCCCTATACATCCTCCATACACCCCCATATGTCCATACATCCCCAATACACCCCCATATTTCCATTCATCCCTATACACTCCCATATGTCCATACATCCCCTATACACCGCTTTATGTCCATACATCCCCTACAGACACTCCATATACCCCCATATGTCCATATATCCCCTATACATCCCCATATGTCCATACATCCCCTATACACCCCCATATGTCCATACATCCCCTATAGACACTCCATACACCCCCATATGTCCAAATATCCCCTATACACCCTCCATATGTCCATACATCCCCTATACACCCCCATATGTCCATACATCCCCTATACACCGTCCATATGTCCATGCATCCCCTATACACCCTCCATATGTCCATACATCCCCTATACACCCTCCATATGTCCATACATCCCCTATACACACTCCATATGTCCATACACCCCCTATACATACTCCATACACTCCCATATGTCCATACATCCCCTATGTCCATACATACCCTATACACACTCCATACACCCCCATATGTCCATACATCGCCTATACACCCTCCATATATCCCCTATACACCCCCATATGTCCATACATCCCCTATACACCCTCCATACACCCCCATATGTCCATAAATCCCCTATACACCCCCATATGTCCATAATCCCCTATACACCCTCCATGCACCCCCATATGTCCATACATCCCTTATACACACCCCCAATACCCCCATATGTCCATACATCCCCTATACAAACGCCATACACCCCCATATGTCCATACATCCCCTATACACCCTCCATATGTCCATACATCCCCTATACACACTCCATACACCCCCATATATTCACACATCCCCAATACACACTCCCTACACCTCCATATGTCCATACATCCCCTATACACCCTGATATGTCCATACATCCCCTATACACACTCCATACACTCCCATATGTCCATACATCCCCTATACACACTGCATACACCCCCATATGTCCATACATCCTCTATACACACTCCATATACCCCCATATGTCCATACATCCCCTATACACACTCCATATACCCCCATATGTCCATACATCCCTTATACACACACTCTTCATACACCCATACATCCCCTATACACCCTCCATACACACCCAAATGTCCATACATCCCCTATACACACTCCATACACCCCCATATATCCATACATCCCCTATACACACTCCATACACCCTCATATGTTCATACATCCCTTATAAACACTCCATACACTCGAATATTTTCAAACATCCCCTATACACACTACATACACCCCCGTATGTCCATACATCCCCTATACACACTCCATACACCCCAATATATCCATACATCCCCTATACACACTCCATACACCCCCATATGTCCATACATCCCCTATACACACCCCATACACCCCCGTATGTCCATACATCCCCTATACACCCTCCACACACACACCCATATGTCCATACATACCCTATACACACTCCATACACCCCCATATGTCCATACATCCTCTATACACACTCCATATACCCCCATATGCCCATACATCCCCTATACACACACTCTTCATACACCCATACATCCCCTATACACCCTCCATATACACACCCAAATCTCCATACATCCCCTATACACACTCCATACACCCCCATATGTCAATACATCTTCTATAGACCCTCCATACAACCCCATATGTCCATACAACCCCTATACACACTCCATACACCCCCATATATTCATACATCCCATATAAACACTCCATACACCTCCATATGTCCATACATCCCCTATACACACTCCATACACCCCCATATGTCCATACATCCCCTATACACCCCAAATGACCATACATCCCCTATACACACGCCATACACACCCATATATCCATACATCCCCTATACACACACTCCATACACCCCCATATGTCCAAACATTCCCTATACACACTCCATACACCTCCATATGTCCATACATCCCCTATACACCTTCCATACAACCCCATATATCCATACATTCCCTATACACACTCCATACATCCATACATCCCCTATACACAGTCCATACACCCCATATGTCTATAGAGCCCCTATACACCCTCTATACACCCTCATATGTCCATACACCCCCTATACACACTCCATACACTCCCATATATCCCCTATACACACTCCATACACCCCCTATGCACACTCCATACACTCCCATATATACATACATCCCCTATACACCCTTCACACACCCCCATATGTCCATACATCCATTATACACACTCCATACACCCCCATATGTCCATACATCCCCTATACACCCTCCACACACCCCCATATGTCCATACATCCCCTATACACACTCCATACACCCCCATATGCCCATACACCCCCTATACACACTTCTTACACCCCCATATGCCCGTACATCCTCTATACACCCCCATATGTCCACGCATCCTCTATACACCCCCATATATCCCCTATACACCCATATATTCCATATACACACTTCTTACACGCCCATATGTCCATACATCCACTGTACACACTCCATACACCCCCATATGTCCATACATCCCCTAAAAACACTCCATACACCCCCATATGTCCATAATCCCCTATACACACTCCATACACCCCCATATGTCCATATACACCCCCATATGTCCATACATCCCCTATACACCCTTCATACACCCCCATATGTCCATACATCCCCTCTATACACTCAATAAACCCATACATCCCCTATACACACTCCATACACCCCCATATGTTGATACAATACCCTATACACCCTCCATACACCCCCAAATGTCTATACATCCCCTATACACACCCCCATATATTCATACATCTCCTATACACCCCCCATACATCCCCATATGCCCCTTCATCCCCTATAAACACTCCATACACCCCCATATGCCCTTAGATAATCTATACACCTTCCATACAACCCAATATGCCCATACATTCCTTATAAACACTCCATACACCCCCATTTGCTCTTAGATACTCTATACACCTTCCATACAACCCAATATGCCCATTCATTCCCTATACACACTCCTACACCCTCATATGCCAGTACATCCCCTATACACACTCCATACACCCCCATATGCCCATACATCCCCTATACATGCTTTGTATGCCCACTATATTCCCAATACATCCCCCATACACCCTTTATATGCCCCATTTATCCCCTAAACACCCCACATACGCCTCATACATCTTCTATACACCCGCCATATGCCCCAAACATTCCCTATACACCCTGCATGTGCCCCATACATCCCCTATACACCCTATATATGCCTTCATACATTCCCTATACACCCTCCATAGGGCCCCCATATGCCCCATTCATCTTCTTTACACTCTCCATTCGACCCTCAGATGTCCCGTTCATCCACTATACACCCTTCATATACCCTCTATATGCCCTCATACAACCCTTATATGCCTCCAAATATGACCCAATTCTCCCCTATACACCCTCCATATGCTCTATACCAGTGTTTCTCAACTCCAGTCCTCAAATTGCCATAACAGGTCATGTTTTCAGGCTCTTCATTATTTTGCACAGATGATTTGATCAGTTTCACTGCCTTAGTAATTACCACAGCTGTTTCATCTGAGGGAAATCCTGAAAACATGACCTGTTGGAGCGCCTTGAGGACTGGAGTTGAGCAACACTGCTCTATACATCCCTTATACTTTCTCCATACACCCCATTCATCCCTTATACACCCCCTATATGCTCTCACACACCCTCCATATTCCCCATACACCCTCAATACCCAATGATATATACAGGGAGTATGATAAGCTCTGTACAGCCCAGTGCAGCCTATTTTTGGAGGCCAAAATTCCCCTCCATTGTTTGATGGAAATATCATTTATAACAGTTTTATCCAACTACAATCCCTCTATTGTGAGGGGCCGGTCCCTGGGCCCCTGGGTTCCATCCCTACATTAGCAGTGTCCCATTTCTAATGGTGCCAGCCCTCACCAAAGAATTTATTTTAAAACTTCCTATAGTGAAGGCCTGGCTATCACAACACATTTCTATATTGGAGGTTCAATCCCCAGTCCACTGGACCATGAGCAATGAAAAGCTAAGAGCACAACTCCAAAATACCGAAACCCAATTTCACCGAGTATGGGAGCCTTGGTTTACGACATTTCTCCCGAAGGACTTTGACCACCGTCTACTGGACCTGTGATGGTCTATCTCGAAGCACCATAAGGTGCTTAACACCCGGAACCCCCTTACTCCCCCCAACCCCATTCCCTCTAAACTATATTCCCTGCCTCCCGAAGCATTTCCCCCTCTACCTCTTCTCTTTAATTTTCTTCTTTCTAGGATACATATGCTAGTCTACTGACCATCTGCTACTGAAACTGGTCTGTCTACACCCCCTGAGGACGTTCCTTGTAGTATATTAACATGGTCCACTCTGAGGACGTTCCTTGTAGTATATTAACATGGTCCACTCTGAGGACGTTCCTTGTAGTATATTAACATGGTCCTCTCTGAGGACGTTCCTTGTAGTATATTAACATGGTCCTCTCTGAGGACGTTCCTTGTAGTATATTAACATGGTCCTCTCTGCTAGTAATGGATTGGTTTAGTGGATCTGAGGAACCCATCATACGTTCCTGAGCTGAGCCAAACACGAATCCCAGGATGTCAAACATGTTTAAAGCAAAACATTTGTTTGGAATGGTCAAAGCACAGTTAGCTTTAAGCTCTATGGCACGACTCCCACAGCCAGTCTATCTAGTATGGATGATCTCAGATAAGGGCTCCGGCCAACACAGCCCTCAGCTCTCCATTGAAGTCTATGGAGCAGAAAGCTTTGAATCACTGAAGAGCCCCAGCAGTTTTTTAGGACTCATTAATACTTGCTTCATCTTTAACACACATTAAAGCGCCTACTGCTTCAACATGCTATTTTGATGTGTTTTTGATGCTTCTGTGATACTGTTTTGAAGTTTTAATGAAGTTTGGTAAATGCCCCATGTGTGCTGATTTTTAATTTGTTTTAAAGGGGGGCCATTGATACCCCCTGTTTAGCATATCCCCTGCTCATTAGTACCCCTTTTTAGCAGATCCCTAGCTCATTAGTACCATCGTTCAACAGATCCTCTGCTCAGTAGTAACCCCCAGCTCTGCTGATCCACCACTCAGTACTAACTCCCAGCTTTGCTGGTCCTCCACTCTCTTCGGTCCCCGCTCACCACCTGCTATATTGCTCCCACACTGCTCACCACGTGTGACATCTGCTAGTTTCTCATGCTCTGGTCCCCCTGCTCTGCTGATCCTCTGGTTTTCCGGTCCTCCTCTCCCTGTGGTCCCCGCTCACCTCCCGCTATATTTCTCCCACACTGTTCACCACGTGTGACATTGCTAGTTTCACCTGCTATGGTCCCCCGGCTCTGCTGATCCTCTGGTTTTTCGGTCCTCCTCTCTCTCTGGTCCCTGCTCACCTCCCCCTATATTGCTCCCATTCTGCACACCACGCGTGACATCTGCTAGTTTCTCCTGCTCGGGTCCCCCCGCTCTGCTGATCCTCTGGTTTTCCAGTCCTCCTCTCCCTGTGGTCCCCGCTCACCTCCCGCTATATTTCTCCCACACTGCTCACCACGTGTGACATCTGCTAGTTTCTCCTGCTCGGGTCCCCCCGCTCTGCTGATCCTCTGCTTCTCAGTTCTCTCTCCGGTCCCTACTAATCTCTCGTTATAGCGATCCCATGTTGCGCACCACGTGTGCCGTCTGCTAGTTGCTCTGTACCAGTCCGGACCCCATTCACCTTCCTGCTGCTCTACGCTGCACACCAGATGTGACATCTGCACCAGACACTCCCAGAATACCTACACATGAACTGGAGGTGACTGCTGATGACGTCTTTCTGGTTCACTCGTTGGTTTCCCAGTGCATGCTGGGTTATCTCATACCTGCAATATCTCCAAAACAAAGTGAAGCTAACGCTGAATAAAAGCATCTCAGAAGCTTCAGGTGCTGTTAGCGAGCGTTGTCATAGACTTCTATGGAGGCTTTGGAGATGCTTTGACACACCAAGAAAATGACATGGAGGATAATATTTGAAGTGAAGCAAACTGTGACCAGGACTGTAAGGACACCATTTATTGAGTGACAGGAGCTTTGATAGTCATTCAAAGCACTTTAAAAAAACGTGTCCAGTGCCACATATTGAAGCAAGTGTTAACATGGCCTTAAAGAGAAACTTGAAGAAGAAGAAAAGGAATGACCCACAGTGAGTGCTGTCACCAGACACAACCTAAACAGGCATAGATCAGACCAGGTGACTGCCAAGGGCAAAACCACAACCTAAACAGGCATAGATCAGACCAGGTGACTGCCAAGGGCAAAACCACCAGCAAGGATTTACAGGCAGTCCTAAGGAAGAGTAAGGATGAGCTGTGTGTATGGAGGGTCTCACCTTCTCCAGGGCCTCCTGGGTCTGAGCGGTGTGTTTCTTCTGAAGCTCCATCCTGGTGGTCTCCATCTCCTTTCTCAGTTTGCTGAGTGCCATCTGATGTTCCTGAGCCGTCCTCTGCCTCTCCTCCTCCCGCAGGTGTCCCAGCTCCAGGAGCTGCTGTTTGCGCTGAGCATTTACCTGGATCAGCTCCTCCTTCAGCTTGTAGACCTGGGCCTCCAACTCTGAGATGGTCTGTAGAGGAGAGAATGAGGTCAGATGACAGAAGACCCCGATGGGTTGTACAGTGTATTAATAGCTGAGAGGGGGGCAGGACACTTCCAGCTAAATCCCCAATACTTATCTTCCCTACCCCGTCACCCTTACGCCCCAATCCCCCTTTTCTCCTCAGCCAAAGATAAAGTAATTTTATTGATCAGTATGGCTGTCTACCAGGCCTCCTGGACGGAGCTCAGAGAGAACCCAATCAGCCGTGTACATGTATGTCCACACAGACCACAATCTGCATCCGAACATCTCATCTACATTCATAACAAGGGAGTAATCAATAGCCCGACATAAACAGCCTGAGGGCCAACTACGCACAACACTTGTATATTCTGTGTGAGCCAATATCAATGTGCTGATCTACAACCCCACCGCAACATCACCTACTGTCCTCCCTACAATCACCTCTTCATATAGCTCTGACATATACCGCAGTGCTGTACAGAGAACACTGAGCCAGTCACATCAGTCTCTGTACCAGAGGAGCTTACACTCTAATGTCCTCTCCCCCCACAGTCACATCAGTCTCTGTACCAGAGGAGCTTACACTCTAATGTCCTCTCCCCCCACAGTCATACACTATTATACATTTATATAGCTCTGACATTTACCGCAGTGCTGTACATAGAACACTGAGCCAGTCACATCAGTCTCTGTACCAGAGGAGCTTACACTCCAGTGTCCCCTCCCCCCACAGTCATACACTATTATACATTTATATAGCTCTGACATATACCGCAGTGCTGTGCGGAGAACACTGAGCCAGTCACATCAGTCTCTGTACCACAGGAGCTTACACTCTAATGCCCCCTCCTCCCACAGTCATACACTATTATTATACATTTATATAGCTCTGACATATACCGCAGTGCTGTACAGAGAACACTGAGCCAGTCACATCAGTCTCTGTACCAGAGGAGCTTACACTCTAATGTCCTCTCCCCCCACAGTCACATCAGTCTCTGTACAGAGGAGCTTACACTCTAATGTCCCCTCCCCCACAGTCATAGACTATTATACATTTATATAGCTCTGACATATACCGCAGTGCTGTACATAGAACACTGAGCCAGTCACATCAGTCTCTGTACCAGAGGAGCTTACACTCCAGTGTCCCCTCCCCCCCACAGTCATACACTATTATACATTTATATAGCTCTGACATTTACCGCAGTGCTGTACAGAGAGCACTGAGCCAGTCACATCAGTCTCTGTACCACAGGAGCTTACACTCTAATGCCCCCTCCCCCACAGTCACATACTATTATTATACATCTCTAAATTGCCCCAATATGTGCATGTATGAATGTGAGTTAGGGACCTTAGATTGTAAGCTCCTGTGGGCAGGGACTGATGTGAATATATGTGTAAAGCGCTGTGTAAATTGATGGCGCTATATAAGTACCTGTAATAAATAAATAAACACACACAGAATGGCGCACACACACACAGTGGCCCCGTTCTCTCCTCCGCAGGCTCCTCTCCTTCTCTTTCTCTTTTTATGTAAAGCTATAAAAGTTTCCTTAGGAAAGCAAACATCAAAGTGTGTTCAGAGCTGGAAGAGCATCCAAAGAATGCCGGAGAGGAAAGAATAACACGCTTTGATTACAAGACTCCGTTATTGGAGGAAAACAGCTCGCCGTTAACCCCTTCATCTCCGCTCTGCGGACGCCCACGTCACCCTCTCCGGCTGGAGGATACAACTATTCGCTGACTTGCAAATTGACGCTGCCAAATTATCACGGGGCGGGACGGGGAATACGGCGAGGAGTAGCCAATAACAAGGCCTCGCCATATTACCGGTTCCTCCATGTTTTTGTACTTGTCCTTAAAGGGAAAAGAAAATGGGCCTTGGTAATGGTGGGAATCACCCACCTCTGGTCACACGATCTCTGGAAGGACAGCCTCTCCTCCTTGCCATGGCAGTGACTATCAGGAGGATGAGGGGCAGGGCAAAAACACAACAACCACCATGAGAGAGGACCCTACAGCCCCCTGGGACTCTTCCCAAATTAGTTCCCTTGTGTGCCAGGTACCCAGAATACCAGATCCAGCTGTACACAGGCCTCATATTTTTGTAGATGTCCCGTTTGGGGGGGGGGGTGTCCTTAGAACCGTAAAATTGTAAGAGCTTCTAGGGGCTTATAAACTTGTCACTGTTCTGAGACCCTCAAGTCATTGTTTGGGGTCCCCTAAGTGTCAGGGTGTCATTGTTCTGGGACCCCCAAGTGTCAGTGTGTCATTGTTCTGGGACCCCCAAGTGTCAGTGTGTCATTGTTCTGGGACCCCCAAGTGTGAGTGTGTCATTGTTCTGGGACCCCCAAGTGTGAGTGTGTCATTGTTCTGGGACCCCCAAGTGTCAGGGTGTCATTGTTCTGGGACCCCCAAGTGTCAGTGTGTCATTGTTCTGGACCCCCAAGTGTCAGTGTGTCATTGTTCTGGGGTCCCCAAGTGTCAGTGTGTCATTGTTCTGGACCCCCAAGTGTCAGTGTGTCATTGTTCTGGACCCCAAGTGTCAGTGTGTCATTGTTCTGGGACCCCCAAGTGTCAGGGTGTCATTGTTCTGGGACCCCCAAGTGTCAGGGTGTCATTGTTCTGGGACCCCCAAGTGTCAGTGTGTCATTGTTCTGGACCCCCAAGTGTCAGGGTGTCATTGTTCTGGGGTCCCCAAGTGTCAGGGTGTCATTGTTCTGGGACCCCCAAGTGTCAGTGTGTCATTGTTCTGGACCCCCAAGTGTCAGTGTGTCATTGTTCTGGGGTCCCCAAGTGTCAGTGTGTCATTGTTCTGGGTCCCCCAAGTGTCAGGGTGTCATTGTTCTGGGACCCCCAAGTTATAGTATGTCATTGTTCTGGGACCCCCAAGTGTCAGGGTGTCATTGTTCTGGGACCCCCAAGTGTCAGTGTGTCATTGTTCTGGGACCCCCAAGTGTCAGTGTGTCATTGTTCTGGGACCCCCAAGTGTCAGTGTGTCATTGTTCTGGGACCCCCAAGTGTCAGTATGTCATTGTTCTGGGTCCCCCAAGTGTCAGGGTGTCATTGTTCTGGGACCCCCAAGTGTCAGTGTGTCATTGTTCTGGGACCCCCAAGTGTCAGTGTGTCACTGTTCTGGGACCCCCAAGTGTCAGTATGTCATTGTTCTGGGACCCCCAAGTGTCAGTGTTCTGGGTCCCCCAAGTGTCAGTGTGTCATTGTTCTGGGACCCCCAAGTGTCAGTGTGTCATTGTTCTGGGGTCCCCAAGTGTCAGGGTGTCATTGTTCTGTTCGCACATTATTATTGAGGCCCTAGAAGAGCTTGCAATCCATCCCTCTCGGCACACATCACTGAATTCCAAGGTAGTAAAACCCAATCATGTCACCACACGATGAACTCTCTGACATCTCTGTACGTGTCCCGGCCATACAGCAAAGAATTATCTCTGAGATGGCAGTCGGTGAACACGGGACCCGACACCTCCGTACAGAAATGCGCTTTTCTTAATGTCACTAAAATGCCAACAATTACTGAAGCACAAAGGAACTAATAACTCCCCACTGGGATTATGATTAAATCCCCCAATTGTCTCAACGTTCCACTAATTGCAGCCAGTCAGACAAAGTTAATCTATTATTAAACCCATTTTCTAAATCCATATCTGGAGGTGAAGAGATTATTATAGCCGGTCTGTCATACTTAAAGAGCAGAATGTCATTACTGGAGCCGAGAGATTTGTGGAAACATGGAGGACCTCCAGGAGGAAAGCGAGAGAAGTGACATCACTGGTGAGATCCCATCTAGAGTATAGTGACCAGGTCTATACAACCTATCTCCAGAATTAAACACAGAGGAAGTGACATCACTGGTGAGATCCCATCTAGAGTATAGTGACCAGGTCTATACAACCTGTCTCCAGAATTAAATACAGAGGAAGTGACATCACTAGTGAGATCCCATCTAGAGTATAGTGACCAGGTCTATACAACCTATCTCCAGAATTAAACACAGAGGAAGTGACATCACTGGTGAGATCCCATCTAGAGTATAGTGACCAGGTCTATACAACCTATCTCCAGAATTAAACACACAGGAAGTGACATCACTGGTGAGATCCCATCTAGAGTATAGTGACCAGGTCTATACAACCTATCTCCAGAATTAAACACACAGGAAGTGACATCACTGGTGAGATCCCATCTAGAGTATAGTGACCAGGTCTATACAACCTATCTCCAGAATTAAACACACAGGAAGTGACATCACTGGTGAGATCCCATCTAGAGTATAGTGACCAGGTCTATACAACCTATCTCCAGAATTAAACACAGAGGAAGTGACATCACTGGTGAGATCCCACCTAGAGTATAGTGACCAGGTCTATACAACCTATCTCCAGAATTAAACACAGAGGAAGTGACATCACTGGTGAGATCCCACCTAGAGTATAGTGACCAGGACTATACAACCTATCTCCAGAATTAAACACAGAGGAAGTGACATCACTGGTGGGATCCCACCTAGAGTATAGTGACCAGGTCTATACAACCTATCTCCAGAATTAAACACAGAGGAAGTGACATCACTGGTGAGATCCCACCTAGAGTATAGTGACCAGGTCTATACAACCTATCTCCAGAATTAAACACAGAGGTAGTGACATCACTGGTGAGATCCCATCTACAGTATAGTGACCAGGTCTATACAACCTATCTCCAGAATTAAACACACAGGAAGTGACATCACTGGTGAGATCTCATCTACAGTATAGTGACCAGGTCTATACAACCTATCTCCAGAATTAAACACAGAGGAAGTGACATCACTGGTGAGATTCCATCTAGAGTATAGTGACCAGGTCTATACAACCTATCTCCAGAATTAAACACAGAGGAAGTGACATCACTGGTGAGATCTCATCTACAGTATAGTGACCAGGTCTATACAACCTATATCTCCAGAATTAAACACAGAGGAAGTGACATCACTGGTGAGATCCCATCTAGAGTATAGTGACCAGATCTATACAACCTATCTCCAGAATTAAACACACAGGAAGTGACATCACTGATGAGATCTCATCTACAGTATAGTGACCATGTCTATACAACCTATCTCCAGAATTAAACACAGAGGAAGTGACATCACTGGTGAGATCCCATCTAGAGTATAGTGACCAGGTCTATACAACCTATCTCCAGAATTAAACACAGAGGAAGTGACATCACTGGTGAGATCCCATCTAGAGTATAGTGACCAGGTCTATACAACCTATCTCCAGAATTAAACACAGAGGAAGTGACATCACTGGTGAGATTCCATCTAGAGTATAGTGACCAGGTCTATACAACCTATCTCCAGAATTAAACACAGAGGAAGTGACATCACTGGTGAGATCCTATCTACAGTATAGTGACCAGGTCTATACAACCTATCTCCAGAATTAAACACAGAGGAAGTGACATCAGTTCCCATCTAAAGTATAGCGACCGGCTCCATACCGTAGACCAGGAGTGTCAAACTCAATGCATCACCATTATGGTTGCCACCAAAGAGCCGGTTGTATCTATAAGACTATATAAATGTATTCAGGGTTTTTTTCTCAATTCCAAAATGGATTAAATTCATTATTTCCCTCAAAATTCTGAAAACAATCCCCCATAATGACAACGTGAAAGAAGTTTGTTTGAATTCTTTGCAAATTTATTCAAAATAAAAAAACAAAAAAAAAAACTCATATGTACATACGTATCACAGCCTTTGTCATGACAAAATTGAGCTCAGGTCCATCTTGTTTCCACTGATCATCTTTGAGATGTTTCTAAAATTTGATTGGAGTCCACCTGTGGTAAATTCAGTTGATTGAACATGATTTGGAAAGGCACACCCTTGTCTATATAAGGCCCTACAGGTAACAGTGCATGTCAGAGCACAAACCAAGCCATGAAGTCCAAGGAATTGTCTGTAGACCTCCGAGATAGGATTGTATGGAGGCACAGATCTGGGGAAGGGTACAGAAACATTTCTGCAGCATTGAAGGTCCTAATGAGCACAGTGGCCTCCATCATCCATAAATGGTAGAAATCTGGAATCACCAGGACTCTTCCTAGAGCGGGCCGCCTGGCTAAACTAAGCGATTGGGGGAAAAAGGCCTTAGTCTGGGGGGGTGACCAAGAACCCGATAGTTACTTTGACAGAGCTTCAGCGTTTCTCTGTAGAGAGAGGAGAACCTTCCAAACCTTCCAGAAGAACAACCATCTCTACAGCACTCCACCAATCAGACCTGTATGGAAGAGGCGCCAGGCAAAAGCCACTCCTCAGTAAAAGTCACATGACAGCCCACCTGGAGTTTGCCAAAAGGCACCTGAAGGACTCTCAGACCATGAGAAACATAATTCTCCGGTCTGATGAAACAAAGATTGATCTCTTTGGCCTGAATGGCAAGTGTCATGTCTGGAGGAAACCAGGCACCGCTCATCACCTGGCCAATACCATCCCTACAGTGAAGCATGGTGGTGGCAGCATCATGGTGTGGGGATGGTTTTCAGCAGCAGGAATTGGGGGACATCCTTGATGAAAACCAGAGTGGTCTGGACCTCAGACTGGGGTGAAGGTTTATCTTCCAACAGGACAATGACCCTAGGCACACAGCTAAGATAAGCAGTGGCTACGGGATAACTCTATGAATGTCCTTGAGTGGCCCAGCCAGAGCCCAGACTTGAACCCGATTGAACATCTCTGGAGAGATCTGAAAATGGTTGTGCACCGACACTCCCCATTCAATCTGATGGAGCTTGAGTGGTCCTGCAAAGAAGAATGGCAGAAACTGGCCAAAAATAGGTGTGCCAAGCTTGTAGCATCATACCCAAAAAGACTTGAGGCTGTAATTGGTGCCAAATGAGCTTCACCAAAGTATTGAGCAAAGGCTGTGATACTTATGTACATGGGAGGATCCTGTGATACTTATGTACATGGGAGGAGCCTGTGATACTTATGTACATGGGAGGAGCCTCTGATACTTATGTACATGGGAGGAGTCTGTAATACTTATGTACATGGGAGGAGCTTGTGATACTTGTGTACATGGGAGGAGTCTGTGATACTTATGTACATGGGAGGAGCCTGTGATACTGATGTACATGGGAGGAGCCTGTGATACTTGTGTACATGGGAGGAGCCTGTGATACTTATGTACATGGGAGGAGCCTGTGATACTTATGTACATGGGAGGAGTCTGTAATACTTATGTACATGGGAGGAGCCTGTGATACTTATGTACATGGGAGGAGCCTGTGATACTTATGTACATGGGAGGAGTCTGTAATACTTATGTACATGGGAGGAGCCTGTGATACTTATGTACATGGGAGGAGCCTGTGATACTTATGTACATGGGAGGAGCCTGTGATACTTATGTACATGGGAGGAGCCTGTGATACTTATGTACATGGGAGGAGTCTGTAATACTTATGTACATGGGAGGAGTCTGTAATACTTATGTACATGGGAGGAGCCTGTGATACTTATGTACATGGGAGGAGCCTGTGATACTTATGTACATGAGATTTTCTTATCCTTTTTTATTTTTAATAAATTTGCAAACATTTCAAACAAACTTCCTTTACGTTGTCATTATGGGGGACTGTTTGTAGAATTGTGAGGAAAATAATTCATTTAATCCATTTTGGAAAAAGGCTGTAACTTAACAAAATGTGGAAAAAGTGAAGCGATGTGAATACTTTCTGGATGCACTGTAGTGAGGCGTTCAAGCGTGTGCTACGTACCGAGCGCAGGGTTCAGGGGTAAGCTACGGACACAGTGCAGAGTTTAGGGGTGCTCCATGCACAGAGTGCAGAGTTTAGAGGTGTGCTGCGTACAGAGTGCGGGTTTTAGGGATTCACAGTGTGCAGGGTTCAGCTGTCTTTCACAGGCTGTCCACATCTCACCTCCACCCCTACTCAGCTCTGACCTCTGAACACTCTCCCCCATCCCCCACCTCTGCACACACCTACCTCCATAGTCCTTAACCCCCCACAAAGATTCCAAAGCTTCCTCATATCTTATCTTATCTTATCTTATCACCTGCAACTCCCTTGTCCCCCCTGTGAGTGCAGGGCGGACACAGATCTGTGAGAGCCGCTCATATGAAAGCTGTCCTTGTAAATACAGATGGCTTCTGTCTACAAGCAACAGTGGGCAGTGGGGAGCGGAAAGCGAGAGCCGGAACTGAGTTCCACCACGTTCCGGCTAAAAAAAAAGCCCTGGGTGTGAGGGCCACATGAACTGGCCTGGGGGGAGTTGCAGTGCATTCAGCCTGTGGGCCTTGTATTTGACACATGTGTGGTAGACCTTCAGGAGAAAACAGAGAAGAAATTACATCAGATCTCATCTAAAGTAGAGTGATGGGTTCTATACAGTATATCTGCAGAGGATACAGAGAGGAAATGACATCACTGGTGGGATCTCATCTAGATTATAGTGACCAGGTCTACACAGCCAATCTCCAGAATGAAACACAGAGGAAGTGACATCAGATGTCATCTAGAGTATAGTGACCAGGTCTACACAGCCAATCTCCAGAATGAAACACAGAGGAAGTGACATCAGATGTCATCTAGAGTATAGTGACCAGGTCTACACAGCCAATCTCCAGAATGAAACACAGAGGAAGTGACATCAGATGTCATCTAGAGTATAGTGACCAGGTCTACACAGCCAATCTCCAGAATGAAACACAGAGGAAGTGACATCAGATGTCATCTAGAGTGTAGTGACTAGTTCTACATTGTATATCTGTCCCACTTACCCCCAATGCAGGTGATAAGACACTATAGCTGGCTTCTGTGTTCTTCACCTATAGCAGCCCCTTTTCCCACAAGGCAAGCAGGCCTACCCGTACTCGGTTGCCCCCAGGACTTATACACAATGCTACAGTGCCTGGCCACAACGCCAGGGCAGACGTGAACTGAGAACAGCAAACAAGTACATGTAGTTGGCAGACAGACAGAGTGGTTCATTGATAGTCCAGATACAAGGCTGGCAGAGTTCAGACAATAGTGGATATCCGATCCGATGTCGTCAACAAGGGAATCCAAGCAGCAGAGCAGGACAGACAAACAGGCAGCTTGAACACATGTAAAAACGCAATATTACATGCATGAGACTGCAGGCTTGGCTGGTGTAAATGAGGTTTGGTTTCCACCCAGGGACTGGCCATATTAATCACCTTGCAGGTGGACAGACAGACAAGGGGAATGCCACAACCAAACCCAGGATGGTGAACTAGCGAGCAGAAACGTTAGCCGCTGCTGACAATATCTCCAGGAGGATACCGAGAGGAAGTGACATCACCGGTGAGATCTCATCTAGAACATAGTAACCAGTTCTGCATAGCGGTTCTCCAGGAGAATACGGAGAATAAAGTGACATTATGGGGAGTTCTCATCCTAGGTATAGTGACCGGTTCTTTATAGAGGATCTCCAGGAAGAAACAGAGAAGTAGTGACTTCACTGGTGAGATCTCATTTAGAGTATAGCGACCAGTTCTATACCACCAATCTCCAGGAGGAAAAAGAGGAAGTGACATCACTGGATCACACCCGGAGTGACCAGTGACCAGTTCTATACAGTAGATCTCAAGCAGAAAAGAGAGGAAGTGACATCACAGGTGAGCTCTCATTTAGAGTATATTGACCAGTCATTTAAAGCCAATCTCCAGGAGAAAACAAAGAGGAAGTGACATCACTGGAGAGATCTCACCCTGATTACAGTGACCAGTTCTATATAACAGATTTTTAGGAGGAAAGAGAGGAAGTGGCATCACACCAACTTCATATGGTAACAGAACTATTGTAAAAGTCTTTCTGGGACAGAAAAAGAAAGACTGACAGAAGGACTAAAATCCTGAGACCACTGCCCACCTACATGATATGTCACCCTCAGACCTCTGCCCACCTACATATGTCACCCTCAGACCTCTGCCAACTTACATGGTATGTCACCCTGAGACCTCTGCCCACCTACATGGTATGTCACCCTGAGACCTCTGCCCACCTACATGGTATGTCACCCTGAGACCTCTGCCCACCTACACGGTATGTCAACCTCAGACCTCTGCCCACCTACATATGTCACCCTGAGACCTCTGCCCACCTACATGGTATGTCACCCTGAGACCTCTGCCCACCTACATGAAATGTCAACCTCAGACCTCTGCCCACCTACATGATATGTCACCCTGAGAACTTTACCCCCCCCATACATGGTATGTCACCCTGAGACCTCTGCCCACCTACATGGTATGTCACCCTGAGAACTCTACCCACCTACATGATATGTCAACCTCAGACCTCTGCCCACCTACATATGTCAACCTCAGACCTCTACCCCCCCCATACATGGTATGTCATCCTACCTCTGTCCACCTACATGGTATGTCACCCTGAGACCTCTGCCCACCTACATGGTATGTCACCCTGCGACCTCTGCCCACCTACATATGTCACCCTGAGACCTCTGCCCACCTACATGATATGTTGCCCTGAGACCTCTGCCCACCTACATGTCGCCCTGAGACCTCTGCCAACTTACATGATTTGTCACCCTGAGACCTCTGCCAACTTACATGATATGTCACCCTGAGACCTCTACCCACCTACATGGTATGTCACCCTGAGACCTCTGCCCACCTACATGTCACCCTGAGACCTCTGCCAACTTACATGATTTGTCACCCTGAGACCTCTGCCAACTTACATGATTTGTCACCCTGAGACCTCTGCCCACCTACATGGTATGTCACCCTGAGACCTCTGCCCACCTGCATGGTATATCACCCTGAGACCTCTGCCAACTTACATGATATGTCACCCTGAGACCTCTGCCAACTTACATGGTATGTCACCCTGAGACCTCTACCCACCTACATGGTATATCACCCTGAGACCTCTGCCCACCTACATGGTATGTCACCCTCAGACCTCTGCCCACCTACATGTCGCCCTGAGACCTCTGCCAACTTACATGATTTGTCACCCTGAGACCTCTGCCCACCTACATGGTATGTCACCCTGAGAACTCTGCCCACCTGCATGGTATGTCACCCTGAGACCTCTGCCCACCTACATGGTATGTCACCCTGAGACGTCTGCCCACCTACATGATATGTCACCCTGAGACCTCTGCCCACCTGCATGGTATATCACCCTGAGACCTCTGCCCACCTACATGGTATGTCACCCTCAGACCTCTGCCCACCTACATGTCGCCCTGAGACCTCTGCCAACTTACATGATTTGTCACCCTGAGACCTCTGCCAACTTACATGGTATGTCACCCTGAGACCTCTACCCACCTACATGGTATATCACCCTGAGACCTCTGCCCACCTACATGGTATGTCACCCTCAGACCTCTGCCCACCTACATGTCGCCCTGAGACCTCTGCCAACTTACATGATTTGTCACCCTGAGACCTCTGCCCACCTACATGGTATGTCACCCTGAGAACTCTGCCCACCTGCATGGTATGTCACCCTGAGACCTCTGCCCACCTACATGGTATGTCACCCTGAGACGTCTGCCCACCTACATGATATGTCACCCTGAGACCTCTGCCCACCTGCATGGTATATCACCCTGAGACCTCTGCCAACTTACATGATATGTCACCCTGAGACCTCTGCCCACCTACATGGTATGTCACCCTCAGACCTCTGCCAACTTACATGGTATGTCACCCTGAGACCTCTGCCCACCTACATGGTATGTCACCCTGAGACCTCTGCCCACCTACATGGTATGTCACCCTCAGACCTCTGCCCACCTACATGGTATGTCACCCTGAGACCTCTGCCCACGTACATGATATGTCGCCCTGTGAACTCTGCCCGCCTACATGGTACCCCTGAGACCTCTGTCCACCTACACGGTATGTCACCCTGAGACCTCTGCCCATGTACATGATATGTCGCCCTGTGAACTCTGCCCGCCTACATGATTTGTCACCCTGAGACCTCTGCCAACTTACATGATATGTCACCCTGAGACCTCTACCCACCTACATGGTATGTCACCCTGAGACCTCTGCCCACCTACATGTCGCCCTGAGACCTCTGCCAACTTACATGATTTGTCACCCTGAGACCTCTGCCAACTTACATGATTTGTCACCCTGAGACCTCTGCCCACCTACATGGTATGTCACCCTGAGACCTCTGCCCACCTGCATGGTATATCACCCTGAGACCTCTGCCAACTTACATGATATGTCACCCTGAGACCTCTGCCAACTTACATGGTATGTCACCCTGAGACCTCTGCCCACCTACATGGTATATCACCCTGAGACCTCTGCCCACCTACATGGTATGTCACCCTCAGACCTCTGCCCACCTACATGTCGCCCTGAGACCTCTGCCAACTTACATGATTTGTCACCCTGAGACCTCTGCCCACCTACATGGTATGTCACCCTGAGAACTCTGCCCACCTGCATGGTATGTCACCCTGAGACCTCTGCCCACCTACATGGTATGTCACCCTGAGACCTCTGCCCACCTACATGATATGTCACCCTGAGACCTCTGCCCACCTGCATGGTATATCACCCTGAGACCTCTGCCAACTTACATGATATGTCACCCTGAGACCTCTGCCCACCTACATGGTATGTCACCCTCAGACCTCTGCCAACTTACATGGTATGTCACCCTGAGACCTCTGCCCACCTACATGGTATGTCACCCTGAGACCTCTACCCACCTACATGGTATGTCACCCTGAGACCTCTGTCCACCTACACGGTATGTCACCCTGAGACCTCTGCCCATGTACATGATATGTCGCCCTGTGAACTCTGCCCGCCTACATGGTATGTCACCCTGAGACCTCTGCCCACCTACATGGTATGTCGCCCTGTGAACTCTGCCCGCTTACATGGAATTGATCTTTCTTGGAGAAAATGCTACTGAAGATCCCTCCAGTGCTGGTCACGTGATCTCTATTAAAGGGAAGGGTCACTTGTCGCTATACCTCCTCAGCAGAGTTCACATGACCAAGGACCTAAGCTGATCCAGGAAAGATTATGGCCTACCGAGACCCATACATTTCTGTACCGCCAGGTAAAACACCATTTTAGAGGCCATTGCTGCAACGTCCATATAGCAACGCGGCGCCGTTCATCCTCAAAGCACCAAACCAGCCACAACGCCCAGTGCCTGGCAAGACACTCTCCAGGAAAGGTAAGTGTCCCTTTTATTGCTCTTTATCAGTCTCAGCAGGTGGAACCATTGCGAGAGATTACCGAATTATGAAATGTATTTACAGAACGCACTCTATTAGATTTATATTTTGGGGGGGGGGGAGGGGCATCTCTCCATTAATATCCATGAAGGATGAAATCATTTCACACCTAGTTTACACGATGACTGGAAATTCTCCCCCCCCCCACCACCACCACCCTTCCCCTGCCGCTCTGGCAGAACAATAAATGTGTTTTCTCCCGCATTAAATGCCGCCTGTAATGTGCGAAGAGGCACGCGGCATACCAATGAGCCGGCGCACACTGGCACGCCGCTTGGCATCTCTCAGTTTTAATTTTCAGAACTAAGCTCCTGCAGGATGAAAGGATTCTCACGGCTCGCCGAATATTAGTCTAACGCCACATTTGCAAGTCGAGAAGAGAGAAAAAATAAAATAAAAAAAGAATCTATATATGTAGTTGATGTATAAAAAGTTGGATTTGTGGGGATCCTTTAGGTGCGTCTGAGGAGGACTTTGTAGTGGGAGCGATGTATGTGCCAGATTAGTCCCTTTTCATCATAAAAACTCATCTGTCTGGTGCCCGTCTCCTTCAAACCTTTTCTCTTTAAAGTCTCCTCTTTGATTCCGACATCAATTTTCGGCAGACCGCAGCTGGGTGGCTGAAGGACAGCATCATTTAAACCAAACATGTTTCCGACTTGAAAGCGAGCCTATAATTAAAAAAATGGGCATAAAAGAATGGGAATGGGATAATATTTTTTAATGGTAGTTCAAAGGGCCACAGATGTCAGAGACTTTGAAGAAATTAGAAGACGGGGTAAGGCTGATCCATTAAACAGTTAGCTCAAGAGGTGAAACGCTCTTTTTTTTTTTTTATATTTTATTAGAATGACGACAAAAAAAAAAAAATAGCGAGAGAGAGAGAGAGAGAGAGGCGCGAGGGACCGCCGCGTTCTGCTTTTCATTTGGGAAACTTTATTTGCGGAATTAATGGAAGAAACGGCAACGTGTTTGTTAACGGAGATCCTGCAGGTCAGGTGCTGGGGGTGGGGGGGGGCGCCTTTAATTTCCTGTCCACCCATCTCAGGAGAAGGACCCCCCCAGGGGGGGGGCACCATGGTGACAAACATTCACCCGCCACTTTATTAGGTTGGTAACACAAACTGCCAATCACATGGCAGCAACAAGAGGATTAAGAGGGCCCTGCTCAGAAGAGCTTACAATCTAATAGGGTGGGGCAGGTGGTACAAAAGGTTGTAGCTGTGAGGAATGAGCTGGTGGAAGTGGTAGGAGATTATTTGGAGACGTGATCGGCTTCCCTGAAGAGATGAGTTTTCAGGGATAGTCTGAAGGTAACAAGAGTAGGGGATAGCCGGACCGGAGGAGGTAGCGAGTTCCAGAGGATGGGAGAGGCTCTGGAGAAATCTTGGAGACGAGCATGGGAGGAGGAGACGAGAGAGCTTGAGAGTAGAAGGTCTTGAGAAGAGCGGAGAGGACGGTTTGGGTGATATTTGGAGACAAGATTGGGGATGGAGCTCGGGGCAGAGCTGTGAATGGCTTTGTATGTTGTGGATAGTAAATGAACTTTAATGGCCTCCCAGTCTTAGTCCGTAGCATAGACATTGCGCACAGGGTGTGACAGGTATGCCTGGGCACACCCTAATCTTCCTGTTTTGCACAGATTTCCCCCCCTGCTGCTTGGCTGCAGAAAAAGGGACTGAGGAATCTCTGTCCCTCAGTCCCTTTCTCTGTCTCAAAAGTGAGACATCAGGGGTCTGTTTAGACCCCCAATATGTCACCAAAGCACCTCGATGGGGCTCCTAAAAAAAACTGTAAAACAAATATAATAAAAAATGAAAAATAAAATAGTAAGTAATAATAAAATAAATGAAATAAAAAATATAAAATAAAGTAAAAAAAAAACAATAATTACTGACATCAATCTCTGCCCTACTGACACTGTCCATTGCCCTGCTGCTATATATAAATGTATATGTGTGTGTTTGAGCTTTGAGGTGCACACCCCCTAATGCAATAAACTGCACACACCTATGGTCCATAGGGTTCAATATTGAGTTGGCCCCATCCTTTTGCAGCTAGAACAGCTTCAACTCTTCTGGCAATGGAAACTTGTACAGGTACCTTGAAAGTCGGCAGTTGCCTATAGTTCTAATTTAAGTGACTTTGAACGTGGTATGGTGGTTGTTGGTGGCAGACGGGCCGGTCTGAGTATTTCTGGGATTTTCACACACAACCATCTCTCGGGATTACAGAGAATGGTGGGAAAAAGAGAAAATATCCAGTGAGCGGCAGTTGTGTGGAGGAAAATGCCTTGTTGAGGTCAGAGGAGAATGGGCAGACTGGTTCCAGATGATAGAAAGACAACAGTAACTCCAATAACCTCTCGTTACATCCAAGGTATGCAGAATACCATCTCTGAACACACAACACATCCAACCTTGAAGCAGATGGGCTACAGCTGCAGAAGACCACACCAGGTGCCACTCCTGTCAGCTAGGAACAGGAAACTGAGGCTACAATTGGCACAGAATCACCAAAATTGGACAATAGAAGATTGGAAAAACGTTGCCTGGTCTGATGAGTCTGGATTTCAGCTGCGAAATTCAGATGGTGGGGTCAGAATTTGGCACATGGATCCATCCTGCCTTGTATCACCGGTTCAGGCTGGTGGTGGTGGTGTAATGGTGTGGGGGATGGGATATCACCGGTTCAGGCTGGTGGTGGAGGTGTAATGGTGTGGGGGGGGGATATCACCAGTTCAGGCTGGTGGTGGGGGTGTAATGGTGTGGGGGATGGGATATCACCGGTTCAGGCTGGTGGTGGGGGTGTAATGGTGTGGGGGATGGGGTATCACCGGTTCAGGCTGGTGGTGGGGGTGTAATGGTGTGGGGGATGGGGTATCACCGGTTCAGGCTGGTGGTGGGGGTGTAATGGTGTGGGGGATGGGGTATCACCGGTTCAGGCTGGTGGTGGGGTGTAATGGTGTGGGGGATGGGATATCACCGGTTCAGGCTGGTGGTGGGGGTGTAATGGTGTGGGGGATGGGGTATCACCGGTTCAGGCTGGTGGTGGGGGTGTAATGGTGTGGGGGATGGGGTATCACCGGTTCAGGCTGGTGGTGGGGGTGTAATGGTGTGGGGGATGGGGTATCACCGGTTCAGGCTGGTGGTGGGGGTGTAATGGTGTGGGGGATGGGATATCACCAGTTCAGGCTGGTGGTGGGGGTGTAATGGTGGGGGGGATGGGGTATCACCGGTTCAGGCTGGTGGTGGGGGTGTAATGGTGTGGGGGATGGGGTATCACCGGTTCAGGATGGTGGTGGGGGTGTAATGGTGTGGGGGATGGGATATCACCAGTTCAGGCTGGTGGTGGGGGTGTAATGGTGTGGGGGATGGGATATCACCGGGTTAGGCTGGTGGTGGGGGTGTAATGGTGTGGGGGATGGGGTATCACCGGTTCAGGCTGGTGGTGGGGGTGTAATGGTGTGGGGGATGGGATATCACCGGGTTAGGCTGGTGGTGGGGGTGTAATGGTGTGGGGGATGGGGTATCACCGGTTCAGGCTGGTGGTGGGGGAGTAATGGTGTGGGGGATGGGGTATCACCGGTTCAGGCTGGTGGTGGGGGTGTAATGGTGTGGGGGATGGGATATCACCGGTTCAGGCTGGTGGTGGGGGTGTAATGGTGTGGGGGATGGGGTATCACCGGTTCAGGCTGGTGGTAGGGGTGTAATGGTGTGGGGGATGGGATTTCACCGGTTCAGGCTGGTGGTGGGGGTGTAATGGTGTGGGGGATGGGGTATCACAGGTTCAGGCTGGTGGTGGGGGTGTAATGGTGTGGGGGATGGGGTATCACCGGTTCAGGCTGGTGGTGGGGGTGTAATGGTGTGGGGGAGGGGATATCACCGGTTCAGGCTGGTGGGGGGGGGTGTAATGGTGTGGGGGATGGGGTATCACCGGTTCAGGCTGGTGGTGGGGGTGTAATGGTGTGGGGGATGGGATATCACCGGTTCAGGCTGGTGGTGGTGGGGTGTAATGGTGTGGGGGATGGGATATCACCGGTTCAGGCTGGTGGTGGAGGTGTAATGGTGTGGGGGATGGGGTAACACCGGTTCAGGCTGGTGGTGGGGTGTAATGGTGTGGGGATGGGGTATCACCGGTTCAGGCTGGTGGTGGGGTGTAATGGTGTGGAGGATGGGATATCACCGGTTCAGGCTGGTGGTGGGGGTGTAATGGTGTGGGGGATGGGATATCACCGGTTCAGGCTGGTGGTGGGGGTGTAATGGTGTGGGGGATGGGATATCAGGCTGGTGGTGGGGGTGTAATGGTGTGGGGGATGGGATATCACCGGTTCAGGCTGGTGGTGGGGGTGTAATGGTGTGGGGGGGATGGGATATCACCGGTTCAGGCTGGTGGTGGAGGTGTAATGGTGTGGGGGATGGGATATCACCGGTTCAGGCTGGTGGTGGGGGTGTAATGGTGTGGAGGATGGGGTATCACCGGTTCAGGCTGGTGGTGGGGGTGTAATGGTGTGGGGGATGGGGTATCACCGGTTCAGGTTGGTGGTGGGGGTGTAATGGTGTGGGGGATGGGATATCACCGGTTCAGGCTGGTGGTGGGGGTGTAATGGTGTGGGGGATGGGATATCACCGGTTCAGGCTGGTGGTGGGGGTGTAATGGTGTGGGGGATGGGATATCACCGGTTCAGGCTGGTGGTGGGGGTGTAATGGTGTGGGGGATGGGGTATCACCGGTTCAGGCTGGTGGTGGGGGTGTAATGGTGTGGGGGATGGGGTATCACCGGTTCAGGCTGGTGGTGGGGGTGTAATGGTGTGGGGGATGGGATTTCACCGGTTCAGGCTGGTGGTGGGGGTGTAATGGTGTGTGGGGATGGGATATCACCGGTTCAGGCTGGTGGTGGGGGTGTAATGGTGTGGGGGATGGGGTATCACCGGTTCAGGCTGGTGGTGGAGGTGTAATGGTGTGGGGGATGGGATATCACCGGTTCAGGCTGTTGGTGGGGGTGTAATGGTGTGGAGGATGGGATATCACCGGTTCAGGCTGGTGGTGGGGGTGTAATGGTGTGGGGGATGGGATATCACCGGTTCAGGCTGGTGGTGGGGGTGTAATGGTGTGGGGGATGGGATATCACCGGTTCAGGCTGGTGGTGGGGGTGTAATGGTGTGGGGGATGGGGTATCACCGGTTCAGGCTGGTGGTGGGGGTGTAATGGTGTGGGGGATGGGGTATCACCGGTTCAGGCTGGTGGTGGAGGTGTAATGGTGTGGGGGATGGGGTATCACCGGTTCAGGCTGGTGGTGGGGGTGTAATGGTGTGGGGGATGGGATATCACCTGTTCAGGCTGGTGGTGGGGGGTGTAATGGTGTGGGGGATGGGATATCACCGGTTCAGGCTGGTGGTGGAGGTGTAATGGTGTGGGGGATGGGGTATCACCAGTTCAGGCTGGTGGTGGAGGTGTAATGGTGTGGGGGATGGGATATCACCGGTTCAGGCTGGTGGTGGGGGTGTAATGGTGTGGGGGATGGGGTATCAGTGGTTCAGGCTGGTGGTGGGGGTGTAATGGTGTGGGGGATGGGGTATCACTGGTTCAGGCTGGTGGTGGGGGTGTAATGGTGTGGGGGATGGGATATCACCGGTTCAGGCTGGTGGTGGGGGTGTAATGGTGTGGGGGATGGGATATCACCGGTTCAGGCTGTTGGTGGGGGTGTAATGGTGTGGGGGATGGGATATCACCGGTTCAGGCTGGTGGTGGGGGTGTAATGGTGTGGGGGATGGGATATCACCGGTTCAGGCTGGTGGTGGGGTGTAATGGTGTGGGGGGATGGGATATCACTGGTTCAGGCTGGTGGTGGGGGTGTAATGGTGTGGGGGATGGGATATCACCGGTTCAGGCTGGTGGTGGAGGTGTAATGGTGTGGGGGATGGGATATCACCGGTTCAGGCTGGTGGTGGAGGTGTAATGGTGTGGGGGATGGGGTATCACCGGTTAAGGCTGGTGGTGGAGGTGTAATGGTGTGGGGGATGGGATATCACCGGTTCAGGCTGTTGGTGGGGGTGTAATGGTGTGGGGGATGGGATATCACAGGTTCAGGCTGGTGGTGGGGGTGTAATGGTGTGGGGGATGGGATATCACCGGTTCAGGCTGTTGGTGGGGGTGTAATGGTGTGGGGGATGGGGTATCACCGGTTCAGGCTGGTGGTGGGGGTGTAATGGTGTGGGGGATGGGATATCACCGGTTCAGGCTGGTGGTGGAGGTGTAATGGTGTGGGGGATGGGGTATCACCGTTTCAGGCTGGTGGTGGAGGTGTAATGGTGTGGGGGATGGGGTATCACCGGTTCAGGCTGGTGGTGGGGGTGTAATGGTGTGGGGGATGGGATATCACCGGTTCAGGCTGGTGGTGGAGGTGTAATGGTGTGGGGGATGGGATATCACTGGTTCAGGCTGGTGGTGGGGGTGTAATGGTGTGGAGGATGGGATATCACCGGTTCAGGCTGGTGGTGGGGGTGTAATGGTGTGGGGGATGGGATATCACCGGTTCAGGCTGGTGGTGGAGGTGTAATGGTGTGGGGGATGGGATATCACCGGTTCAGGCTGGTGGTGGGGGTGTAATGGTGTGGGGGATGGGGTATCACCGGTTCAGGCTGGTGGTGGAGGTGTAATGGTGTGGGGGATGGGATATCACTGGTTCAGGCTGGTGGTGGAGGTGTAATGGTGTGGGGGATGGGATATCAGGCTGGTGGTGGGGTGTAATGGTGTGGGGGATGGGGTATCACCGGTTCAGGCTGGTGGTGGGGGTGTAATTGTGTGGGGGATGGGGTATCACCGGTTCAGGCTGGTGGTGGGGGTGTAATGGTGTGGGGGATGGGGTATCACCGGTTCAGGCTGGTGGTGGGGGTGTAATGGTGTGGGGGATGGGGTATCACGGGTTCAGGCTGGTGGTGGAGGTGTAATGGTGTGGGGGATGGGGTATCACCGGTTCAGGCTGGTGGTGGGGGTGTAATAGTGTGGGGGATGGGGTATCACCGGTTCAGGCTGGTGGTGGGGGTGTAATGGTGTGGGGGATGGGGTATCACCGGTTCAGGCTGGTGGTGGAGGTGTAATGGTGGGGTGGAAATTTCCTTGACACACTTTAGGCCCCTTAGTACCGATTGAGCATCCATTAATCACCACGGCCTACCTGAGTATTGTTGCTGACCATGTCCATCCCTTTATGACTACAGTGTCCCCATCTTCTGATGGCTCCTTCCAGCAGGATAATGCACCATGTCACAAAGCTCCAATCATCTCACCACAGGACAATGAGGTCACTGTCCTCCAATGGCCTCCACACTCACCACATCTCATCCAATAGAACACCTTTGGGATGTGGTGGAACAGGAGATTGGCATCATGGATGTGCAGCCGACAAATCTGCAGCAACTGTGTGATGCCATCATGTCACTATGGAGCAAAATGTCTGAGGAATGTTTCCAACACCTTGTTGAGTCTATGCCACCAAGAATGAAGGCAGTTCTGAAGGCAAAAGGGGGTTCAACCCGCTACTAGCAAGGGGGACCTAATAAAGTGGCCGGTGAGTGTATGTGATGGCAGACCTGCAATGGTCATAACTGGATATCAGGTATAAGCAAGCTTCCAATGGCCAGGGTTCAGGGAGCCCTCAATAATACCACTGGACATATGGGAACCCATCCACTGGAACTTCACTAGAAGGTTAATGTCATTTTCAATGTCTCCAATCCCTGCCATGGAAGTCCTTGTTCAGACAGCACTCTGTCTCTGCCTCCTAACTGTGCTCCAGCATTGTCACCTTGTCACACAAGCTACCCATGGAGACCACCATGGTGGACCTTTCAGCACACATCACACAGGGAGGGTCCGCTGTCACCATCAGGGAACCCAACAGGGTTGAAAACCTCCAACTGCCGGACATCTCAACCTTTACTAGACGAGCACATGTGCCACCACACACCTCTTTCCCCAGACTGCACATGTGCCACCACACACCTCTTTCCCCAGACTTATCTTTACTATTTAC
Source organism: Lithobates clamitans (assembly GCA_037952925.1). Lineage (NCBI taxonomy): Eukaryota > Metazoa > Chordata > Amphibia > Anura > Ranidae > Lithobates > Lithobates clamitans. The sequence goes on along the minus strand of JBBGZY010003010.1, from coordinate 189,266 downwards.
TCACAGTTGAACGGCCTCAACAGTCCTAATGGCCACACCTACGTTTCTAAGTGAGAACAAGGTCTCAACAGTGCCAAGGACAAGGAAGGCTGGTCACAAGTCTGGTCCACAACGGCTTGTTTCTACATAAATGCACTTACAGCCAGATCAGCCTTCAAAACCTTCTTGAGCTTCTGCATGGTCCCGTCTCACCTCGCACACCTTTACCCGTCCTCTCACGGCACCCGTTTTCCGAGGCTGCTCTATTCCAAGGGATGTTCTCCATGCTTATGCTCTATGCTAGTGGTCTCCAAACTGCGCCCGGCGGCCAGATGTGGCTCTTTGGTTGCTTTTATAAGGCCCTTGGAGCATTATTTCACCCACTGTAAGCAACAGTGGGGCCCAGTTCCTGCCAATGACACCAACAGGGGGCACTAGTCCTCTCACTGACACCAAGGATGAAACACTTTTTACCATAGATATCAATGATGGGGCACTATTCCTTCCATTGATACCAACCACGGGGCATTATTCCTTCCACTGACATCAAATGATGGGACACTATTCCTCCCACTGACACCAGTTATGGGGCACTATTCCTCCCACTGACACCAGTTATGGGGCACTATTCCTCCCATTCATATCAACGACGGGGCACTATTCCTCCCACTGATACCAGTGATGGGGCACTATTCCTCCCATTGCCAATGATGGGGCACTATTCCTCCCACTGACACCAAAAGTGGGGCACTATTCATCCCAATGACACCAATGATGGGGCACTATTCCTTCCAGTGATACCAATGATGGGGCTCTATTCCTCCCATTCATACCAATGATTGGGACACTATTCCTCCCACTGACACCAATGATGGGGCACTATTCCTTTCACTGACACCAAAAGTGGAACACTATTCATCCCAATGACACCAATGATGGGGCACTATTCCTTCCAGTGATACCAATGATGGGGCACTATTCCTCCCTTCGATACGAATGAATGGGGCACTTTTCCTTCCAGTGATACCAATGATGAGGCACTATTCCTCCCAGTGATACCAATGATGGGGCACTATTCCTCCCACTGATACCAATGATGGGGCACTATTCCTCCCACTGATACCAATGATGAGGCACTATTCCTCCCACTGATACCAATGATGGGGCACTATTCCTCCCACTGATACCAATGATGGGGCACTATTCCTCTCACTGACACCAATGATGGGGCACTATTCCTCTCACTGATACCAATGATGGGGCACTATTCCTCCCACTGATACCAATGATGGGGCACTATTCCTCCCACTGATACCAATGATGGGGCACTATTCCTCTCACTGACACCAATGATGGGGCACTATTCCTCCCACTGACACCAATAATAGGAAATTGCTTACTCCCACTGACGCCAAGACATTTTCTTTCTCCACTGGCCACAGTCCGGCCCCCCTAAAGTTTGAAGGACAGTAAACTGGCCCTTTGTTTAGAAAGTTAAGAGACCCCGGCAATATGCTTTCTAAGTTCTGGACAAAAGTTTTTTAACCCCCCCGGGCCTCATGAGGTCCCAAATGTAGACTGGCAACATATGTATTATTGGCGGTGAAACAAACCAGAGCAAGAGTTTGGAAACAGTTTGTTCCCTATACAAAGGTCCACCACCAATTAGACTTCTTCTTTATCAATGGAAAGCTCACCAGCATTCTCCTCGCACCAGAAATCTTAAAATATATGGACCTCAATATGGCTGCAGCTAATTATGCGCTGTTATAGGGCCTGAGGCCCTAGTGCCCCATTATTGGTGTCAGTGGGAGGAGTAGTGCCCCGTCCTTTGTATCAATGGGAAGAATAGTGCCCCATTATTGGTATCAGTGAGTGTCCCTGATGGCCTTTCCTTTTTATTTTTCCCTTCCCACTTATTTCTTTACTTAAAAAACTGCAGCGCTTCCGTGATAAAATTAGTGCGTTAATTCAAATGTGAATAAAGTGCAAAAGATCCACACAATAATGTGTCGGTGCATAAAGAAGTCCAAAACAGAACAGGTAACTTCTTCTTTACAATCAGTGACAATAATCACCAATATGTTGCAATCTTCCACTAATAAAAGTACATCATCACTGAAGAGTGTCCCCTGAAGACATGCATGTGCACGAAACACATTGGGCGGAGCTATACGTGACCAATAAAGTACATCATCGGTGTCCCCCCAAGACGTGCATGCGCACGAAATGCATTGGGTGGAGCTATACGTGCTGCCGTCACGTTGCTGCTTCCGGGATGGGGATCGGTGGCTATCTTAGTGATTGTCCCCACATTGTAGCTTGATGCTCTTCTGAGCCTGAAAACTCGGTTATGAATATTTAATGGGTGAATATATGTTCACTGTAGGAATAAACTACTACACTATATACATTTGTTGTGGCTCCGCGTGATTGAGTGTTCCTTCCAGGCTCGATAGACTAGTGATGCGACAGCTCCTTGCTGGAGAGGAAGATTATTACAAGAAGTTGCTACCCCACATTGTGAAGTCTTCCATTTACTAATGCACCGTTTGCGGCCTTCTCTATGCAGCTTAAAAGTTGAAACCAGAAGCCGCGGCGTGACGTCAGTGCGTATAGCTCCGCCCAACGTGTTTCGTGCAAATGCACGTCTTTAGGGGACGTTAAAAGTTGGTGAGTGTGCAAGAGTGGTGGCTTACAGCGGCATGTGGTGGTGCACTTTATTGATGGGAGTTTGCAACATATTAGTGATTATTATCACCGATTGTAAGGAAGAAGTCACCTTCATAGTGGGCTGTTGTGTTTTGGACTTAATTTTACACTGACACTTTATTGTGCGGATCTTTTGCACTTTATTCACATCTGAATTAACATACTTATTTTATCTCAGGCGCTGCCATTTTTTATTTTGATGTATTTGCACTTTTAGGGTTTTTGTATACTAGCCTTATCTGCGAGCGACCTTGAAGGATTTATTATTTTCTTTTCTTGGGTTTATTTCTTTGTTTTCCACATGGCGGACTCGGAATCTGCAGTAAACCCTCGAGTACCCGTACTTGGTTATTGGCGCTCAGCCCATGTCTTTGTAACCCATTACTGTATTATTAACATGTCATTTGGTATACTTGTTGTACTTTAGCAAAGCTTCTCTCTCTGATGTTTGATGGACACAGTCCTGGAATATACAGATACATCCACCTTGTTCAGACATCTCTATGGGGCTGTACAGCTTATAAAACCCCTAATAAAAAAAATGATTGAAGGAGAAAACCTCCAACTGCCTAAGCAACATGTCATCCCATCCTAGAGATTCCAAAATCTCACAATCACAACCTATGATGGAAATTGGGACTATTGATTGGGGATCTTGGACCATCTATGGCCATTCTGGACACTGAGAGTTCTGTAAACTGAAATGTGGTTCCTGTATTACAATATACACTCACCGGACACTTTATTAGGTACACCTGATCAATTGCTTGGTATTGATAACACACTCCATGCATTTAAGCATCTAGACGTGGTGAAAACGACTTGCTGAAGTTCAAACCGTTCATCAGAATGGGGGAAGAAAGGGGATCTCTGTGACTTTGAACGTGGCATGATTGTTGGTGGCAGACGGGCCGGTCTGAGTATTCCTGGGATTTTCACACACAACCATCTCTCGGGATTACAGAGAATGGTGGGAAAAAAGAGAAAATATCCAGTGAGCGGCAGTTGTGTGGAGGAAGATGCCTTGTTGATATCAGAGAAGAATGAGCAGATTGGTTCCAGATGATAGAAAGACTCAAATAACCTCTCGTTACATCCAAGGTATGCAGAATATTATCTCTGAACACGCAACACATCCAACCTTGAAGCAGATGGGCTACAGCAGCAGAAGACCACACCGGGTGCCACTCCTGTCATCTAAGAACAGGAAACTGAGGCTACAATTGGCACCGATCACCAAAACTGGACAATAGAAGATTGGAAAAACATTGCCTGGTCTGACGAGTCTGGATTTCAGCTCCGACATTCAGATGGTGGGGTCAGAATTTGGGGCATGTATCCATCCTGCCTTGTATCACCGGTTCAGGCTGGTGGTGGGGGTGTAATGGTGTGGGGGATGGGGTATCACCGGTTCAGGCTGGTGGTGGGGGTGTAATGGTGTGGGGGATGGGATATCACCGGTTCAGGCTGGTGGTGGGGGTGTAATGGTGTGGGGGATGGGATATCACCGGTTTAGGCTGGTGGTGGGGGTGTAATGGTGTGGGGGATGGGATATCACCAGTTCAGGCTGGTGGTGGGGGTGTAATGGTGTGGGGGATGGGGTATCACCGGTTCAGGCTGGTGGTGGGGGTGTAATGGTGTGGGGGATGGGGTATCACCGGTTCAGGCTGGTGGTGGAGGTGTAATGGTGTGGGGGATGGGGTATCACCGGTTCAGGCTGGTGGTGGGGGTGTAATGGTGGGGGGGATGGGGTATCACCGGTTCAGGCTGGTGGTGGGGGTGTAATGGTGTGGGGGATGGGATATCACCGGTTCAGGCTGGTGGTGGGGGTGTAATGGTATGGGGGATGGGATATCACCGGTTCAGGCTGGTGGTGGAGGTGTAATGGTGTGGGGGGTGGGATATCACCGCTTCAGGCTGGTGGTGGGGGTGTAATGGTGTGGGGGATGGGGTATCACCAGTTCAGTCTGGTGGTGGATGTGTAATGGTGTGGGGGATGGGGTATCACCGGTTCAGGCTGGTGGTGGGGGTGTAATGGTGTGGGGGATGGGGTATCACCGGTTCAGGCTGGTGGTGGAGGTGTAATGGTGTGGAGGATGGGGTATCACTGGCTCAGGCTGGTGGTGGGGGTGTAATGGTGTGGGGGATGGGATATCACCGGTTCAGGCTGGTGGTGGGGGTGTAATGGTGTGGGGGATGGGGTATCACCGGTTCAGACTGGTGGTGGAGGTGTAATGGTGTGGGGGATGGGGTATCACCGGTTCAGGCTGGTGGTGGGGGTGTAATGGTGTAGGGGATGGGGTATCACCGGTTCAGGCTGGTGGTGGGGGGTGTAATGGTGTGGGGGATGGGATATCACCGGTTCAGGCTGGTGGTGGGGGTGTAATGGTGTGGGGGATGGGATATCACCGGTTCAGGCTGGTGGTGGGGGTGTAATGGTGTGGGGGATGGGATATCACCAGTTCAGGCTGGTGGTGGGGGTGTAATGGTGTGGGGGATGGGGTATGACCGGCTCAGGCTGGAGGTGGGGGTGTAATGTTGTGGGGGATGGGGTATCACCGGTTCAGGCTGGTGGTGGGGGTGTAATGGTGTGGGGGATGGGATATCACCGGTTCAGGCTGGTGGTGGGGGTGTAATGGTGTGGGGGATGGGATATCACCGGTTCAGGCTGGTGGTGGGGGTGTAATGGTGTGGGGGATGGGGTATGACCGGCTCAGGCTGGAGGTGGGGGTGTAATGTTGTGGGGGATGGGGTATCACCGGTTCAGGCTGGTGGTGGGGGTGTAATGGTGTGGGGGATGGGATATCACCGGTTCAGGCTGGTGGTGGGGGTGTAATGGTGTGGGGGATGGGATATCACTGGTTCAGGCTGTTTGTGGGGGTGTAATGGTATGGGGGATGGGGTATCACCGGTTCAGGCTGGTGGTGGGGGTGTAATGGTGTGGGGGATGGGGTATCACTGGTTCAGGCTGTTTGTGGGGGTGTAATGGTGTGGGGGATGGGGTATCACTGATTCAGGCTGGTGGTGGAGGTGTAATGCTGTGGGGGGGTGGGATATCACCGGTTCAGGATGGTGGTGGGGGTGTAATGATGTGGGGGATGGGGTACCACCAGTTCAGGCTGGTGGTGGGGGTGTAATGGTGTGGGGGATGGGGTATCACTGATTCAGGCTGGTGGTGGAGGTGTAATGGTGTGGGGGATAGGATATCACCGGTTCAGGCTGGTGGTGGGGGTGTAATGGTGTGGGGGATGGGATATCACCAGTTCAGGATGGTGGTGGGGGTGTAATGATGTGGGGGATGGGGTACCACCAGTTCAGGCTGGTGGTGGGGGTGTAATGGTGTGGGGGATGGGGTATCACCGGTTCAGGCTGGTGGTGGGGGTGTAATGGTGTGGGGGATGGGATATCACCGGTTCAGGCTGGTCGTGGGAGTGTAATGGTGTGGGGGATAGGATATCACCGGTTCAGGCTGGTGGTGGGGGTGTAATGGTGTGGGGGATGGGGTATGACCGGCTCAGGCTGGAGGTGGGGGTGTAATGGTGTGGGGGATGGGGTATCACCGGTTCAGGCTGGTGGTGGGGGGGTGTAATGGTGTTGGGGATGGGATATCACTGGTTCAGGCTGGTGGTGGGGGTGTAATTGTGTGGGGGATGGGTGATGTCCATCCCTTTATGACTACAGTGTCCCCATCTTCTAATGGCTCCTCCCAGCAGGATAATACAGCCTATAGGAGAAAGTGCCATAAAGAAGGACATTGATGGTGGGATCACCGGGGATCACTTTATGAAGAGTTTGGTTTTAGGGATGGTTTCCTTCTAGGAGAACTTCTTCAAGGATAAGACCTCCTCCGGGTGGCACTTTGGGGGTCCTGGCACAGCCGTCAGGCGTGGGATCTTTTTGGAAAGCCTTCTGATGGAGATAAGGATCGCACATATTGCCGCCGCCGTGTTCCTCAGTCTCCGCTCCTCACCGGTGTGGTAAACAGACGGGCGCTTTGTTTGTAAACTCTTCTCTCTCGCAGACTTATTTTGCTGTGAACGCTGTAAACATGCGAGACGCAGATCTTACTAATGACTGCGGAGGGGGGAGGGGGAGAACGTTCTTCTACGCCGCCGGATTGTCGCTCTGCTCGTTACTCGCTTACACGTTTGTAGATGTTTTGTGCCGATTCTCCGGCAGCTGACAGGAGACAGTACAAAGCGTGACATTTCAAAGCTGCCATCTTCCCTGTGCCAGTCCTACCGTCCTGTGTGAAGGCAGCAGTGCTCAGGAACCTCACTTCTCCGGGATAAGCACTGCTCAGGAACCCCACTTCTCCGGGACAAGCACTGCTCATGAACCCCACTTCTCCGGGACAAGAAGTGCTCAGGAACCCCACTTCTCAGGGACAAGCACTGCTCAGGAACCCCACTTCTCCGGGACAAGCACTGCTCAGGAACCCCACTTCTCCGGGACAAGAAGTGCTCAGGAACCCCACTTCTCCGGGACAAGCACTGCTCAGGAACCCCACTTCTCCGGGACAAGCAGTGCTCAGGAACCCCACTTCTCAGGGACAAGCACTTCTCAGGAACCCCACTTCTCCGGGACAGGCACTGCTCAGGAACCCCACTTCTCAGGGACAAGCACTGCTCAGGAACCCCACTTCTCAGGGACAAGCACTGCTCAGGAACCCCACTTCTCAGGGACAAGTAGTGCTCAGGAACCCCACTTCTCTGGGACAAGCAGTGCTCAGGAACCCCACTTCTCTGGGACGAGCACTGCTCAGGAACCCCACTTCTCAGGGACGAGCACTGCTCAGGAACCCCACTTCTCCGAGACAAGCACTGCTCAGGAACCCCACTTCCCTGGGACAAGCAGTGCTCAGGAACCCCACTTCTCTGGGACAAGCAGTGCTCAGGAACCCCACTTCTCTGGGACAAGCAGTGCTCAGGAACCCCAGTTCTCCAGGACAAGCATAGTTACATAGTTACATATAGTAGGTGAGGTTGAAAAAAGACACAAGTCCATCAAGTCCAACCTATGTGTGTGATTATATGTCAGTATTACATTATATATCCCTGTATATTGCGGTCATTCAGGTGATTATCTAATAGTTTCTTGAAGCTATCAATGCTCCCCGCTGAGACCACCGCCTGTGGAAGGGAATTCCACATCCTTACCGTTCTTACAGTAAAGTGCTCAGGAACCCCACTTCTCTGGGACAAGGAGTGCTCAGGAACCCCACTTCACCGGGACAAGGAGTGCTCAGGAACCCCACTTCACCGGGACAAGGAGTGCTCAGGAACCCCACTTCACCGGGACAAGGAGTGCTCAGGAACCCCACTTCTCCAGGACAAGCAGTGCTCAGGAACCCCACTTCTCTGGGACAAGCAGTGCTCAGGAACCCCACTTCTCCGGGACAAGCAGTGCTCAGTAACCCCACTTCTCTGGGGCAAGCAGTGATAAGAGACCCAACTTTCCCCGAGACAAGCAGCGCTCATGGAACCCAATTTTTTCAGGATAAGCAGGGCTTAGGGAACCCACTTCCCTGGGACAAGCAGTGCTCATGGAACCCCACTGATATGGGACAAGCAGTGCTCATGGAACCCCACTGATATGGGACAAGCAGTGCTCATGGAACCCCACTGATATGGGACAAGCAGTGCTCATGGAACCCCACTTCTCTAGGACAAGCAGTGCTACGGGAGCCCCATTTCTCTAATACAAGCAGTGCTCAGGGAACCCACTTCTCCGGGACAAGCAGTGCTTAGGAACCCCACTTCTCCAGGACAAGCAGTGCTCATGGAACCCCACTGATATGGGACAAGCAGTGCTCAGGAACCCCACTTCTCCCAGACAAGCAGTGCTCAGGAACCCCACTTCTCCAGGACAAGCAGTGCTCAGGAACCCCACTTCTCCAGGACAAGGAGTACTCAGGAACCCCACTTCTCCGGGACAAGCAGTGCTCAGGAACCCCACTTCTCCGGGACAAGCAGTGCTCAGGAACCCCACTTCTCCGGGACAAGCAGTGCTCAGGAACCCCACTTCTCCGGGACAAGCAGTGCTCAGGAACCCCACTTCTCCGGGACAAGCAGTTTACAGAGACTCTGCTTTGGACACCCAGAACTTTCAAGTCACATCCTGCAGACCCCCATCTATTCTTCTTTCCTGGTTGCCCCATCATCCCCAGCGCGGTATAAGAGGGAATTGTACATGGCTCCGTAGGACTCAACACTCAAAGTATCGCTTTTCCTTCCACTCATTTTCATCAAATTCTATTTTCTGCATTTCCAATCCATAAAGACTTTACTAGGTTGGCAATTTCTCGCTCCACCGTAAACGATCACGATTCACGCCGCACTCCCACAAATTCAGGATTAATCGCTGCGCTGGTGACCGTAATAAAGCAGCTGCATAAATTGTATGGTGACAATAAGAAGCATGAACAATATAATGATATGCAGAGCTATAAATGTATTATTACAAAGTCCGTAGTGTTAGAGATAAAGTCCTTGTTCAGGAGAAAACGCGGAATGTGTAGACAGAAATACAAATGAGGTGAATAATACGGACTTTTCCTCCACCGAACACCAACACACCCGGCCTCCTACCAAAAACAATGGACCACCTAATCACAGGAGGTCCAACGGGCGTGATAAACCCACAGAGCCACGAAACCATCAATGGAGATCACAGATGGCTGGGTCTTGTAGTTCCACCAAATAATCAGAGGTGCGTGTATAAAATATATAAGAAGGAGCTCCTCATGGTGTAATATTATAAAACCAGGGTCATATTTATTCAAAGAAAAATCCGGGGTCCTCACATTTCATCAGATAAAAACAAGCATGTAAAAAAAACAGCAGTCTGTATGAGCAGCATTTGTTTCCAACCACAAAGATGGCCGCAGTCGACACGTTGCAGTGTCGTGACGTCAGAACGCCTCCCAGTTCTTTATTTTTATTATTATTTTTTTACAGTTTTATTTTTTTATTATTTTTTACAATTTTTTTTCTTTTAGTTTTTGTTTTTCACAATGATTGGGGGTGGGGGGTAGTGGTCAGTGTCAGTAGTAGAGCAGTGTGTCAGTAGTTTTATTTTTTTTATTATTTTCTCTTTTAGTTTTTTACAATTTTGTTGTTTATTATTTTCTTTAAATAATATTTTTTTAAATATTTTTTTTTCAGTGCTTCTGGGGAAGGGGTGGGGAGCGTGTGGCGGTGATGGTGTCAGTAGTTATTATTTTTACTTTTTTTTTAAATGTTTTTTGGGGGGAAGGGGTTGGGGAAGTGGACAGTATTGGTAGGGAAGGGGGTGGTGTCAGTAGTTCTTTAATGTATAATGTTTTTTATAATTACATTTTTTATAATTTTTGTTTACAATTTAATTTTTTTTATATTTTTTGCAGTTTTTCTTTTAATCCACCCTGTGGGGGGGGGGGGGGGGGGGGGGGCTTTGGTGAGATATCAGGGGTCTAAACAAACCCCTTCCATCTCCCCTTTGAGACAGAGAAAGAGGCTGAGGACACAGATTCCTCAGTCCCTTTCTCAGCATTGAAGATGAATGGGAAGCCGTTGAAGAACAAGGGAAAAAGAACAGGGGGGTAGAAGGACACGGAGGGGAGCTGGAGAAGAACAGAGGGGGGTGTGAAGGACTCGGAGGGGAGCCGGAGAAGAACAGAGGGGGGAGGTGAAGGACTCGGAGGGGAGCCGGAGAAGAACAGAGGGGGGGGGGGTGAAGGACTCGGAGAAGAACGGGGGACAAAGAATAGGGGGGTAGAAGGACACGGAGGGGAGCTGGAGAAGAACAGAGGGGGGGGTGTGAAGGACTCGGAGGGGAGCCGGAGAAGAACAGAGGGGGGGGGGGTGAAGGACTCGGAGAAGAACGGGGGACAAAGAATAGGGGGGTAGAAGGACTCGGAGGGGAGCTGGAGAAGAACAGAGGGGGGGTGTGAAGGACTCGGAGGGGAGCCGGAGAAGAACAGAGGGGGGGGTGAAGGACTCGGAGAAGAACGGGGGACAAAGAATAGGGGGGTAGAAGGACACAGAGGGGAGCTGGAGAAGAACAGAGGGGGGGGTGTGAAGGACTCGGAGGGGAGCCGGAGAAGAACAGGGGGGGGGGGTGAAGGACTCGGAGAAGAACGGGGGACAAAGAATAGGGGGGTAGAAGGACTCGGAGGGGAGCTGGAGAAGAACAGAGGGGGGGTGTGAAGGACTCGGAGGGGAGCCGGAGAAGAACAGAGGGGGGGGTGAAGGACTCGAAGAAGAACGGGGGACGAAGAATAGGGGGGTAGAAGGACACAGAGGGGAGCTGGAGAAGAACAGAGGGGGGGTGTGAAGGACTCGGAGGGGAGCCGGAGAAGAACAGAGGGGGGGGGTGAAGGACTCGGAGAAGAATGGGGGACGAAGAATAGGGGGGTAGAAGGACTCGGAGGGGAGCCAGAGAAGAACAGAGGGGGGGTGTGAAGGACTCGGAGGGGAGCCGGAGAAGAACAGAGGGGGGGTGAAGGACTCGGAGAAGAACGGAGGATGAAGAATAGGGGGGTAGAAGGACTCGGAGGGGAGCCAGAGAAGAACAGAGGGGGGGTGTGAAGGACTCGGAGGGGAGCTGGAGAAGAACAGAGGGGGGGTGAAGGACTCGGAGAAGAACGGGGGACGAAGAATAGGGGGGTAGAAGGACACAGAGGGGAGCTGGAGAAGAACAGAGGGGGGGTGTGAAGGACTCGGAGGGGAGCCGGAGAAGAACAGAGGGGGGGGTGAAGGACTCGGAGAAGAACGGGGGACGAAGAATAGGGGGGTAGAAGGACACAGAGGGGAGCTGGAGAAGAACAGAGGGGGGGTGTGAAGGACTCGGAGGGGAGCCGGAGAAGAACAGAGGGGGGGGGTGAAGGACTCGGAGAAGAATGGGGGACGAAGAATAGGGGGGTAGAAGGACTCGGAGGGGAGCCAGAGAAGAACAGAGGGGGGGTGTGAAGGACTCGGAGGGGAGCCGGAGAAGAACAGAGGGGGGGTGAAGGACTCGGAGAAGAACGGAGGATGAAGAATAGGGGGGTAGAAGGACTCGGAGGGGAGCCAGAGAAGAACAGAGGGGGGGTGTGAAGGACTCGGAGGGGAGCTGGAGAAGAACAGAGGGGGGGTGAAGGACTCGGAGAAGAACGGGGGACGAAGAATAGGGGGGTAGAAGGACACAGAGGGGAGCTGGAGAAGAACAGAGGGGGGGTGTGAAGGACTCGGAGGGGAGCCGGAGAAGAACAGAGGGGGGGGTGAAGGACTCGGAGAAGAACGGGGGACGAAGAATAGGGGGGTAGAAGGACACAGAGGGGAGCTGGAGAAGAACAGAGGGGGGGTGAAGGACTCGGAGAAGAACGGGGGACGAAGAATAGGGGGGGTAGAAGGACACAGAGGGGAGCTGGAGAAGAACAGAGGGGGGGTGTGAAGGACTCGGAGGGGAGCCGGAGAAGAACAGAGGGGGGGGTGAAGGACTTGGAGAAGAACGGGGGACGAAGAATAGGGGGGTAGAAGGACACAGAGGGGAGCTGGAGAAGAACAGAGGGGGGGTGAAGGACTCGGAGAAGAACGGGGGACGAAGAATAGGGGGGGTAGAAGGACACAGAGGGGAGCTGGAGAAGAACAAAGGGGGGGTGTGAAGGACACGGAGGGGAGCTGGAGAAGAACAGAAGGTGGGTGAAGGACTCGGAGAAGAACGGGGGAAGAAGAACAGGGGGGTAGAAGGACACGGAGGAGGGCTGGAGGAGGAGGATACAGGGGACAGTCGGGATGATCAGTGCAGCAGGAGGGACAGCTGTGATCACCGATCTACCTGTATAGCTTGTTTTGCCGACATCCGCGGGAGGGAGAGAAGGAGAAGCGGATGTCGGCTATACAGGGAGATTGGTGTTGACAGCTGTCCCTCCTGCTCATCCCCGACTGTGAAGCAAGGGACCATCCAGGATTAGCCTCGTAGTCGGGATATCGGGCAGCACTTTCATGTGTCTGGGAGCCGCCCCCCAAATGCGGGAGGCTCCCGCACCTGGCGGGAGACTTGGGATGTCTGTGTATAGAAGACACCTGTCCACAGAAACTCTTTCTTCCATTCCAACCTCACCATCATGGGGAAGACCAAAGATCTGTCAGAGGACGTCAGGCAGAAGATTGTAGACCTGCACAAGGCTGGAATGGGCTGCAAGACCATCAGAAAGAAGCTTGGTGAGAAGGAGACAATTGTTGGAACGATTATTCGCAAACAGAAGAAGTACAAAATAACCATCAGTCGTCCTCGGTTTGGAGCTCCATGGAAGGTTTCTCCTCATGGGGTGAGGAAGGTCATGAGAAAAGTGAGGGGTCAGCCCAGAACTACATGGGAGGAGCTTGTGAAGGATCTCAAGGCAGTTGGGACCACAGTCACCAAACAAACCATTGGTAACACAATACACCGCACTACCGATCACTGCACTCCATGCTCCCCAGGAACGACACACCGCACTACCGATCACCGCGCTCCATGCTCCCCAGGAACGACACACCGCACTACCGATCACCGCGCTCCATGCTCCCCAGGAACGACACACCGCACTACCGATCACCGCGCTCCATGCTCCCCAGGGGAGCGCACAATCGCCTTAATATAATGGAACCCTCGCCCAGCCGTCCTTCTGCTATAGGCCGGTCAGGATGTGGTTTACGTATTACCAAACCCGTAAGCAAAAAAAATATTACATTGCAGCTCACCATTCCTTAGATATGATGGCAGCATTAGTTTTCTTTTTTAGGCATTTTCCCCTTTATTTTCACCTGGTTATCCTGTCAATAACACACTTCCTGTCTTAGGGTGACAACGCTCACTTATTATACTGTATTTACAGGGAGAAGCATTTTCACCATTAAATAGGACTGCAGGATACCTCTAATGCCGCGTACACAGGATCACACCTGCTGTGATTGTACACATGTCTGAGTCTGTGAGCAATGATTCATGGTTGGGAGCTGCTCCAATCACAGCCCAGAGCCCTCTGTTGACAATCAACACAGAGCTCTATACAGAGGGAACAATCTCTCTGTTTCCTATCTCTGCAGAGCAGGGATAAAAGACAAAGCGATCTAGTAGTAAAAGCAACACACTTTACACATTACAGATTGTTAGGCACACATTTAACCCTTTGATCGCCGTAGATGGTAACCCCTTCACTGCCAGTGTCATTAGTACAGTGACAGTGTACAGTATTATCACTGATCACTGTATTAGTGTCACTGGTGAGGTCAGTGGCAGTTAGTCCCCCCCCCCCCAGTGTCAGTTACTGTCAGATTGTCCGCTGCACTATCACAGTCCCATTATAATTATATTGTATATATATATAAAAAAAAATGGCAGTGTATATATACCATAGTTTGTAGACGCTATAGACGCTATATTGTTCACACAAACCAATCAATACACACTTATTGGGATTTTTTTTCATGAAAGACATGTAGTAGAATACATTTTGGCCAAAATTTATAAAAAAAATGTACAAAGAAATTACTAGTTAAAGTGGTGCAGTGCTAAATAGCAAAAAATGGCCATGAAGAGGGTAAAACCTTCCGGGACGGAAGTGAAGACCAAAAGGAAGTAAATAGTAGAGGTCCATTATTGGAGTTTACCAACAACACAGTCTCTAGTAATCTGCTGCAACTTGAAAGCAGTCTTTACCAGTCTCCGTTGATTAGTCTCCTGTAACATGGGAGCAGACTCTAAGTTTCGCATGGTAGTCCCATGTTATCTGCCAACCCGAAGAGTTTTATTCCAGGGTTCAGGTTGGATTGTAGGCGCAAGGATAATTAATAATGGGTTTGGGGTGGCTGGTCACAGGTACAGGTACTGCTGTACTTTAGAAGTCCAAATGAGCAAGAGCACCTGACACCAATATTACTGATGTCACTGGGGATCTGTACAGACTGGAGGTCTCCTCTAAGGCCTGATACTAAGATAAAAACCAAAAACAAAACAAAAACAAAAGCAAAAAAAAAACAACCCCCCCCAAAAAAAAGGGCAGACTCGATGGACTACTCGGTCTTCTTCTGCCGTCACTTTTTTACATTTCTATAATAAAATCATAAAAACTGCTCTGCCGGTCTCTCCAGCTACATGATGATACCTTCCAAAGTCAGAGCAGAAAGAGTGTGAGATTAGTAATACGTGTCATCTTTTATGTGACATCTCCAACAGGACTCAGATTAGAAGGATTATTCATCCCATTACAAGGACTGCTCCGTCAGTGCGTCATACAGAAAAATAACTTTCCAATTAGGTGACAGAACATCGCACTCGGCAGCCTCCTGGCCTTTGAACACACCGTAACCGTATCGATTTCTGCTTTACTGCATGCTTCCCCTGTACTAAAGGGTTATAAATACTCTGTATGAGAACTTGTCGTAGTACTGGTGGTCAAAGTGAAGGCATTCATAGACCAGCAGTGGTCAGAAAATATACCATATCTTCTCAAAAAAAACCTTATCCATGCCACCAAATTCTCACCAAAAAACTTTATCCATTCCACCATACTCTCACCTGAAAAACATTATCCATTCCACCATACTCACCTGAAAAACCTTATCCATTCCACCATACTCTCACCTGAAAAACCTTACCTATTCCACCATACTACTCTCACCTGAAAAACCTTATCCATTCCACCATACTCTCACCTGAAAAACTTTATCCATTCCACCATACTCACCTGAAAAACCTTATCCATTCCACTATACTCTCACCTGAAAAACCTTATCCATTCCACCATACTCTCACCTGAAAAACCTTATCCATTCCACCATACTCACCTGAAAAACCTTATCTGTTCCACCATACTACTCTCACCTGAAAAACCTTATCCATTCCACTATGCTCTCACCTGAAAAACCTTATCCATTCCACCATGCTTTCACCTGAAAAACCTTATCCATTCCACCATACTCTCACCTGAAAAACCTTATCCATTCCACCATACTCTCACCTGAAAAACCTTATCCATTCCACCATACTCTCACCTGAAAAACTTTATCCATTCCACCATACTCACCTGAAAAACCTTATCCATTCCACCATACTACTCTCACCTGAAAAACCTTATCCATTCCACCATACTCTCACCTGAAAAACCTTATCCATTCCACCATACTCTCACCTGAAAAACCTTATCCATTCCACCATACTCACCTGAAAAACCTTATCTGTTCCACCATACTACTCTCACCTGAAAAACCTTATCCATTCCACTATGCTCTCACCTGAAAAACCTTATCCATTCCACCATGCTTTCACCTGAAAAACCTTATCCATTCCACCATACTCTCACCTGAAAAACCTTATCCATTCCACCATGCTTTCACCTGAAAAACCTTATCCATTCCACCATACTCTCACCTGAAAAACCTTATCCATTCCACCATACTCTCACCTGAAAAACCTTATCCATTCAACTATACTCTCACCCGAAAAACCTTATCCATTCCACCATACTCTCACCTGAAAAACCTTATCCATTCCACCATACTCTCACCTGAAAAACCTTATACATTCCACCACACTCTCACCTGAAAAACCTTATCCATTCAACTATACTCTCACCTGAAAAACCTTATCCATTCCACTATACTCTCACCTGAAAAACCTTATCTGATCCACCATACTCTCACCTGAAAAACCTTATCTATTCAACTATACTCTCACCTGAAAAACCTTATCAATTCCACCATACTCTCACCTGAAAAACCTTATCCATTCCACCATACTCTCACCTGAAAAACCTTATCCATTCCACCATACTCTCACCCGAAAAACCTTATCCATTCCACCACACTCTCACCTGAAAAACCTTATCCATTCAACCATACTCTCACCTGAAAAACCTTATCCATTCCACCATACTCTCACCTGAAAAACCTTATCCATTCCACCATACTCTCACCTGAAAAACCTTATCCATTCC
This sequence comes from Lithobates clamitans, assembly GCA_037952925.1. NCBI lineage: Eukaryota > Metazoa > Chordata > Amphibia > Anura > Ranidae > Lithobates > Lithobates clamitans. The sequence goes on along the minus strand of JBBGZY010003010.1, from coordinate 172,636 downwards.
ACCATGCTCTCACCTGAAAAACCTTATCTGATCCACCATACTCTCACCTGAAAAACCTTATCCATTCCACCATACTCTCACCTGAAAAACCTTATACATTCCACCATACTCTCACCTGAAAAACCTTATCCATTCCACCATACTCTCACCTGAAATACCTTATCCATTCAACTATACTTTCACCCGAAAAACCTTATCTATTCCACTATGCTCTCACCTGAAAAACCTTATTCATTCCACCATACTCTCACCTGAAAAACCTTATTCATTCCACCATACTCTCACCTGAAAAACCTTATCCATTCAACTATACTCTCACCTAAAAAAACCTTATCCATTCCACTATACTCTCACCTGAAAAACTTTATCCATTCCACCATACTCTCACCTGAAAAATCTTATCCATTCCACCATACTCTCACCTGAAACACCTTATTCATTCCACCATACTCTCACCTGAAAATAAATCATCAATCTCACCAGAAAATCTTATCACTCCACCATGCTCTAACCAGAAAAACCTAATGTATCCCACCAAATTCTGACCTGAAAAACAGTATGGATTCCACCATATTCTCATCAGAAATTTTTATAGATTCCACCATATTCCCACTAGAAAAACCTTATGGATTCTATCATATTCTCACCAGAAATATATTTTCAGTCATAACACTCTTGGACCTCTCTAGAACAACCTCAGATTCTTACCTGAAAGACATCATGGGATTTGAGTTGGTAGGTAATACTCAACCAAACTTCTATACCAAGAAATAGCTACAATTCTTACAGTAATCTATATGTAAATTTTTTTCAGCAGAAAAAAAAAAGTACTAATTCCCCATAGTCTCTCCAGAAACCCTTAGGCCCCTTTCACACAGGGCGGATCCATTTGATGGACTCCACTTTCTCAGCAGGGATGAACCTGCTGATCCCTGCTTAGCAGGTGGATGACAGGTCCCTCTATGCTCACTGTGCTGAGATGGACCCCTTAGAGTCCAATGGACCGCTTGTCCGTTTTTATCCAATCCCATCTGATTTGATCCGCCAGATGGAAAATAGGACCTCCATCCATCTGGATTTGGCGGACAGGATCGGATCGGATAGGAGCGGGTGTCAGCGGACATGTCACAGCTGACTTTCGCTGCCCCATAGGGGTGAATGATGTGGTCCGATCAGGTGGGCTTGAAAAACTGACAGACAGACCTGATCGGACAGCCCTTGTGAAAGGGGCCTTACAGATTCACCCCATGTTATCACCAAAAAAAAAAAAAAAGTATTGATTCCAACACATTCTCAACAGAATTACCTTATCAATTCCACCATATTCTCACAAGAAAACCTTATTGATTTCACCATATTCTCACCAAAAAAAGTATTGATTCCACCACATTCGCTCCAAAAAAAACCTCATCAGTTCCGCCATATTATTACCAGAAAAACATTATTGATTTTACCATGTTCTCACCAGTATAACCTTATCAATTCCACTATATTCTCACTGGAAAGATATTAACATATATAAAACTCCTGGACCTCTCTAGAACAACCTCAGATTCTTACCTGAAAGACACCATGAAAGATGTCTGAAAGACATCATGGGATTTGAGTTGGTAAGTAATGCTCAGCCTATTTCTACACCTGAAGATATCTACAAGTCTAATGCCCCGTACACACGATCAGAAATTCCGTCAGAAAAATCTTGGATGGTTTTTCCGACGGCATTCCGCTCAAGCTTGCCTTGCATACACACGGGTCACACATAAGTTCTCTGAACTTTCGACCGTCAAAAACGCGGTGACGTACAACACTACGACGAGCCGAGAAAATGAAGTACAATGCTTCCGATTATGCGTCAAATTGTTTCCGAGCATGCGTGATTTTTTGCACGTCCGAATTGCATACAGACGAACGCATTCTCGGATAGGAACTTTTTCCGACCAAAAAATAGAGAACCTGCGCCCAATCTTTTGCTGGCTGGAATTCTGCCAGCAAAAGTCCGATGGAGCATACACACGGTCGGAATTTCTGACCAAAAGCTCACATCCGACTTTTGCTGGCGGAATTTCTGATCGTGTGTATGGGGCATTACAGTAATCTGCAGGTACAATACGTATACCAATTTTACACAGATTACTACTACAATAGAGAGAAGAACATGGAGAGAGCTTTTGGCTTACATGACTATTACTTATAAGGAAGAAATGTATTTCTCAGTGCTCTGAAAATCTTATTCTTTGGAAGCCATTGCCTAATAAATGGCTCGATATTTCAATGTAACTGGTCTATAAACCAGAAGCTCTGGCTGGACAGTCGGAAAAATGGTTCTATATTTAGGATGTGTCTGGTCTATAAACCAGAGGCTCTGGATGGACAGTTGGATAAATGGTTCTATATCAAGGATGTATCCGGTCTATAAACCAGAGGCTCTGGATGGACAGTTGGATAAATGGTTCCATATTTAGGATGTATCCGGTCTATAAACCAGAGGCTCTGGATGGACAGTTGGATAAATGGTTCCATATTTAGGATGTATCCGGTCTATAAACCAGAGGCTCTGGATGGACAGTTGGATAAATGGTTCCATATTTAGGATGTATCCGGTCTATAAACCAGAGGCTCTGGATGGACAGTTGGATAAATGGTTCCATATTTAGGATGTATCCGGTCTATAAACCAGAGGCTCTGGATGGACAGTTGGATAAATGGTTCTATATTTAGGCTATATCCGGTCTATAAACCAGAGGCTCTGGATGGATAGTTGGATAAATGGTTCTATATGTAGAATGTATCTTGTCTATAAACCAGAGGCTCTGGATTCAGTTCCCTTTGATCCTACACCCAGGCTGTATCTGGGGCCTCCACTTCTGCTGTAGTCTAGAATAAGCATTGCCTTCTCCGCCGCTAAGACCCGTCCTTGTCTTTCAGCTGCCACACAGTAGAGATGGTGGTAAATGACAGACTGAAGGCTGCTACAGGTACACTTTAAATACAGACAGGTCTTGAACAGAGAGGGTAACAGGAACTGTCTTGAACAATGCTCTAATTGGCAAATCCCGCTTCAATAACCTTAGATGTCAACTAAGAAGGCCTGGCATTGTGCCCAGAAAGGTCTAGTTCTGCCTATGTAGGACAAGAAACCTTTAAACCAAGATGTCTGTTACCCTGACTTCGCTATATAGTATAATGTATTGTATTATTCTAGGTTTATAATATTCTATGCTGTAGGTCGGTCTGTTTTCTATAAATGAGCCCAGGCCACAGCAGACTATCAGCATTGTACAGAAGGATGGTTAGTCTGGAGATGACCTTCATTGTTCTTTGAGCCAGTAAGGGAAGTAAGACCACAGGTAGACCACCCAGAGGTTATACCTCTCAGGAACGAAGGAATTAAACCCCACATGGTGTCATACAAAGGACAATCGCATGGTGACGACCAGCTGGTTAAAAATATTTTTTTTTCCTTTCTTGCTAAAAAAAATATCTTCTATTAAACCAGCCATTAAAATGCTCCAGCAAAAATGCAGATTTGAATCTGGGTGACAGTTCACATGACAGGCGGTGAGACGGAGCGCCTTTGAAAAAGACAAGTTTTGATCTTGAAAGTTATTGGGAGTCTCTGTGATGTTGCAGTTTCTATGGAAACGCCAGATTCAGGCGGCATGGTGACAGAATCCTGTTTTTCCACATTTACACATGAGAAATGTTCTGTTTGGTTTAGTAAATATATTTCTGTTGAGAAGGAATTCTGTACGCGTCTAAAAATGGGGGGGGGGGTTGGGTCTGCCACCTGCAAAACAATGGCGGGGAGCATGGGCACAGTGTATAAATGGGGGGGTCCAGCTAGAGGAGACAGGAACGCATAAAGCCGGTCAAGGACGTTCTTCTCTGTTAATGAGGCTCTGCTGCACGTGTTCTTATAGTGCTTCCGTCTGGGCTTCTAATTCCACCATCTGCAAGCAAAACTGCGTCCTCCCCGTGGAATCAGATAAATTATAAATAAATCATCGCTTTCATCTCACATTCAAGAGGTGTAAATAGGGAAGACCACAGAGCTCCCAAACAAGCACTAGGTTATTATACATATATACTGTATATACAGCCGTATATTGTGTTCTGCTCACAGTTCTGTATAATAAGAGTTATTCAGAATAGTGTGGATATTACAAGAAAAAAAAAAGCTGCACCAGCCTTCTGTTCTATTCACATCACTCCCATAATATGCCTTCTGCCCACTATCACCTCCATCATCTATCCTCTACCCAAAATCTCTCCCACCATCTATCCTCTACTAAAAATCACCCCTATCATCTATCTTCTACCCAAAATCTCTCCCACCATCTATCCTCTACCAAAAATCACCCCTATCATCTATCTTCTACTCAAAATCTCCCCCACCATCTATCCTCTACCAAAAATCACCCCTATCATCTATCTTCTACCCAAAATCTCTCCCACCATCTATCCTCTACCAAAAATCACCCCTATCATCTATCTTCTACCCAAAATCTCTCCCACCATCTATCCTCTACCAAAAATCACCCCTATCATCTATCTTCTACCCAAAATCTCTCCCACCATCTATCCTCTACTAAAAATCACTTCCATCATTCTATCCTCTACCAAAAATCACTTCTATCATTCTATCCTCTACCAAAAATCACTCCCATCATTCTATCCTCTACCCAAAATCTCTCCCACCATCTATCCTCTACCCAAAATCACTCCCACCATCTATCCTCTACCAAAAATCATTCCCACCATCTATCTTCTACCCAAAATCTCTCCCACCATCTATCCTCTACCAAAAATCACTCCCATCATTCTATCCTCTACCCAAAATCTCTCCCATCATCTATCCTCTACCCAAAACCACCCCTATCATCTATCTTCTACCCAAAATCTCTCCCACCATCTATCCTCTACCAAAAATCACCCCTATCATCTATCTTCTACTCAAAATCTCTCCCACCATCTATCCTCTACTAAAAATCACTTCCATCATTCTATCCTCTACCAAAAATCACTCCCATCATTCTATCCTCTACCAAAAATCATTCCCACCATCTATCTTCTACCCAAAATCTCTCCCACCATCTATCCTCTACCAAAAATCACTCCCATCATTCTATCCTCTACCCAAAATCTCTCCCACCATCTATCCTCTACCCAAAATCTCTCCCACCATCTATCCTCTACCAAAAATCACCCCTATCATCTATCTTCTACCCAAAATCTCTCCCACCATCTATCCTCTACCAAAAATCACCCCTATCATCTATCTTCTACTCAAAATCTCTCCCACCATCTATCCTCTACCAAAAATCATTCCCACCATCTATCTTCTACCCAAAATCTCTCCCACCATCTATCCTCTACCCAAAATCACCCCTATCATCTATCTTCTACCCAAAATCTCTCCCACCATCTATCCTCTACCAAAAATCACCCCTATCATCTATCTTCTACTCAAAATCTCTCCCACCATCTATCCTCTACCAAAAATCACTCCCATCATTCTATCCTCTACCCAAAATCTCTCCCACCATCTATCCTCTACCCAAAATCTCTCCCACCATCTATCCTCTACCCAAAATCTCTCCCACCATCTGTCCTCTACCTAAAATCTCTCCCACCATCTATCCTCTACCCAAAATCTCTCCCACCATCTATGCTCTACCCAAAATCTCTCCCACCATCTATCCTCTACCCAAAATCTCTCTCACCATCTATCCTCTACCAAAAATCACTCCCATCATTCTATCCTCTACCCAAAATCTCTCCCACCATCTATCCTCTACCCAAAATCTCTCTCACCATCTATCCTCTACCAAAAATCACTCCCATCATTCTATCCTCTACCCAAAATCTCTCTCACCATCTATCCTCTACCCAAAATCTCCCCCACCATCTATCCTCTACCCAAAATCTCCCCCACCATCTATCCTCTACCCAAAATCTCTCCCACCATCTATCCTCTACCCAAAATCTCCCCCACCATCTATCCTCTACCCAAAATCTCCCCCACCATCTATCCTCTACCCAAAATCTCTCCCACCATCTATCCTCTACCCAAAATCTCTCTCACCATCTATCCTCTACCAAAAATCACTCCCATCATTCTATCCTCTACCCAAAATCACTCCCACCATCTATCCTCTACCCAAAATCACTCCCACCATCTATCCTCTACCCAAAATCACTCCCACCATCTATCCTCTACCCAAAATCACTCCCACCATCTATACTCTACCCAAAATCACTCCCACCATCTATCCTCTACCCAAAATCACTCCCACATCTATCTTCTACTCAAAATCACTCCCATCATCTATCCTGTACCCAAAATCACTCCCATCATCTATCTTCTACTCAAAATCACTCCCACCATCTATCCTCTACCCAAAATCTCTCCCACCATCTATCCTCTACCCAAAATCACTCCCACCATCTATCCTCTACCCAAAATCACTCCCACATCTATCTTCTACTCAAAATCACTCCCATCATCTATCCTGTACCCAAAATCACTCCCATCATCTATCGTCTACTCAAAATCACTCCCATCATCTATCTTCTACTCAAAATCACTCCCATCATTCTATCCTCTGCTCAGTAACACTCCCATCATACATTTTATGCACTGATAACACTCCCATCATCTACCTTCTTCCCAATATCACTTCCATCCTCCACTCAGTACCACTCCCATCATCTACCTTCTGTCTTGTAACATTCCCACTACCCACCTTCTACCTGAAATCACTCCCATTATTCTATACTCTGCTCAGTACTATTCCCATCATCCACCCTATACTTGAAATGCCTCCCATCATTCCATCCTCTGCTTGGTAACACTCTCATCATCTACCCTATGCCCTGATAAGACTTCCATCATCTACCTTCTACCTCCTAACATTCCCATTACCATCATTTACCTTCTACATGTAATCACTCCCATCATTCCATCCTCCGCTCAGCAAAGCTCCCATCATCCATTTTATGTCCTGATAACACTCCCATCATATACCTTCTTCCCAAAATCACTTCCATCATTCCAGCCTCCGCTCAGTACAACTCCCATCATCTATGCTATGCCCTAATAAGACTCCCATCACCTACATTCTGCCTTGTAACAATCCCATACCCACCCTCTACCTGATATCACTCCCATTATTCCACCCTCTGTTTGGTAACACTCTCATCATATACCCTATGCCCTAATAAGACTCCCATCATCTACCTTCTGCCTTGTAACATTCCCATTACCCACCCTCTACCTGAAATCACTCCCATCATTTCCATCCTCTGCTCAGTAACACTTTCACCATCCGTCTTTGCCCTGATATCACTCCCATCATCATTCCCATCATTCTATCCCCTGGTTGGTACTACAAAATCCATTGTCCATTTTCTGCCCAGAGCTCCTACTATCATAAACCTTCTTCTGGATATGAATATTATTATACAGGATTTATATAGCGCCAACAGTTTTTGCAGTACTTTACAATATAAAAGGGAGACAATATAGTTACATTACAATAGAACACAAGATGGTTAAGAGGGCCCTGCTCAGAAGAGCTTACAATCTAATAGGGTGGGGCAGGTGGTACACAAGGTTGTAACTGTGGGGACTGAGCTGATGGAAGTGGTAGGAGATTAGTTGGAGACGTGATCGGCTTCCCTGAAGAGATGAGTTTTCAGGGATCACCTGAAGGCAGCCAGAGTAGGAGATAGCCGGACAGGTTGATGTAGAGAGTTCCAGAGGATGGGAGAGGCTCTGGAGAAGTCCTGGAGATGAGCATGGGAGGAGGAGACAAGGGAGCTTGAGAACAGGGGGTCTTGAGTGGAGCGGAGAGGATGGTTTTGGTGATATTTGGAGACAAGATTGGTGATGTAGTTGGGTCAGAGTCGTGAATGGCTTTGTATGTTGTATACTACTTCAATAATCCAGCTGGTACTACTCCCATCATCCTCTTTTTTTTATGCACTAATCCTATCATCCACTCCCTTGCTAAGGTATCACACTCCCATCATCCACTTTCTTCCATGTACTGCACCCATCATCCACTATTCTGCTAAGGTATCATTCCTATCATCCACCTTCTGCCCACTACAACTTCCACCATCCAAACTTTACCCCTAATCCACCCTCTACCTTGGTAACACTCCCATCATACCATTCTCTGCCTAAATACCACTCCTATCATTCACACTCTGCCTGCTATAGTTAGTTCTGTTCACATCATTCCATCATCTACCTAACACTACCCCAACCATTCTCTGCTTTTCCTATCATTGGTTTGTTGCTCTATCTCAGTCCTCTGTTACCACCCTATTTTTATCTCCCTTGCTACCAGCTCTCTATGCAATGTATGCAATGCAGGCAGATCATGGCTGGTGGGAGGGGCCAGCAGGGTACTGTACATAGCTTCCTGAATTGATCACAGAACCCTGCCTGGGTACTATTCTCAAGAGCCCTCAGTCCTGATACAAGCTGGCTCTTGGGAGGAGTTCTGCAAATATCACAAAGGCTCAATGGGTGGGGTGTCAGTCTGCAGGAGTGGCCGTTCCTGGGTAGGCTGAATTTGCATGCAGACCCCCCTAGATAACTCCCGCATGTGATGCTGAGCCTCAATGATTGAAAGAACTTCCATCCAATGATTGAGAGGGGCAAGCCTGGGTAGGAAAAGGCTGGACGATGCTTGACGTCCTCCAGCCATAAAATAAACCAGCTTTGAATGCACATTGTGAGAAGCTCACAGTGTGCAGTGAAATCAAATACGCATTTTCAGAACAGGAGAGGAGATTATACAACTGAAGCTAAGGTTGGAGTTCAGTTTAAGAGACTAATAATACAAATTTTCATTGCAAAAACGCATATTAGCATTATTTTATGATTCCTACACGACTTGATCCTCACAAATAATACTCAGCTATAAGAGATAAGAACCCCTTTATAGATCGGGCTCGTTTATACATATTGTCTTCAAGCCACTCCACATTAACTCCTCCATGAGGAAGGTACCAGAGAGAGAAAAGTACGGGATGTGAGGAACAGAAAGGCTCTAGATCTCTTCTTATGTTCCCGGCATCCTTCAGAATGATAGCTGAAGGCCTCTGGCTACAATACACGCCAATGCACTGCTGTACTTCTCAATACCACTCATTTATTATTTAAATTATGAGATACAGACATCTGACAGTCTTACCATTTATATCTAATGGAAGATGCGGAGTTCCTCAGATGAAAGTGCAGCGGGCAGCCTTGGGGTTAGCAGGATCAAGAGCAACTGGTAACTGGCCAACCATGCAAAGCAAGGTGAGGGGGAAATGTAATAGTTACCTTTATAGAAAAAAGCATCTAACAGAAGGAATCCTTTAATATTATTACAACTCACATACTGTAGCTAGTGTACAAACATTTCTGTATTCCCCATAATGTCCCTAATCTGAACTAAGCACCAGTCCTGCTCATTGCTCTATATTCTTATGATAACCTTGAGCATTATCCCTGAGCCCCATTCCAACTGTGGTCCTTATCCTAACTTTACTTCCAATCCTGACCCTTGTCCTAAACCAGATCCCATCTTTATTCTGATCCTTTGTCCCAACTTTGACCAGTTGATTTTGATCCCTCAATTTCATCCTGGCCCTCAATGTGATTCCATCCTATTTCTGATCCTTGTCCCAACCTTCATCTGAATCCTCAGCCTGATCTTTGTCCTAAACATGATTCCATCCTATTTCTGATCCTTGTCCTAAACGTGATTCCATCCTATTTCTGATCCTTGTCCCAACCTTCATCTGAATCCTCAGCCTGATCTTTGTCCTAAACGCGATTCCATTCTTTTTCTGACCCTTGTCCTAAACGTGATTCCATCCTATTTCTGATCCTTGTCCCAGCCTACATCTGAACCCTCAGCATGATCCTTGTCCTAAACGCGATTCCATTCTTTTTCTGACCCTTGTCCCAGCCTTCATCTTAACCCTCAGCCTAATCTTTGTCCTAAACCTGATTCCATTCTATTTCTGATCCTTGTCCTAAACGTGATTCCATCCTTTTTATGATCCTTGTCCTAAACATGATTCCATCCTATTTATGATCCTTGTCTCAGCCTACATCTGAACCCTCAGCCTGATCCTTGTCCTAAACGTGATTCCATCCTATTTCTGATCTTTGTTCCAGCCTTCATCTGAACCCTCAGCCTCATCCTCACCCTAAATCTGATTCCATCCTACAGTATTTCTGGTCTTTGCCCCAAGCTTCATCTGAACCCTCAGCCTGGTCCCTGTCCTAAACATGATTCCATCCTATTTCTGATCCTTGTCCCAGCCTACATCTGAACCCTCAACCTCATCCTCAACCTAAATGTGATTCCATCCTACAGTAATTCTGGTCCTTGCCTGAACCTTCATCTGACCCCCTAGCCTGGTCTCTGTCCTAAACGTGATTCCTTCCTATTTCTGACCCTTGTCTCAGCCTACATTTGAACCCTCAGCCTGGTCCCTGTCCTAAACATGATTCCATTCTATTGCTGATCCTTGTCCCAGCCTTCATCTGAACCCTCAGCCTGATACTATTCTGTACTCCTACTTCTGGACCTTTTGGCTGCCTTTGATACAGTTGGACCCCCCCCCCCTCCTCAAAAAACTTTACTCCTTTGGTCTTCATTGGCTCTTCATTGGCTCTAATCCTACCTATCTCACCACACTTTCAGTGTCATTTACGATTCAAATTCCTTCTCTCCCCTTCCTTTCTCCATCGGGGTCCCCTAAGATTCAGTTCTTGGACCTCTCCTATTCTCAATCTACATCTTCTCCTTGAGTCAGCTGATAGTATTTCATGGCTTTCAATATACAGTAATTTCTAAGCTGAAGACAAAATCTATCTCTCCACCCCTGAGCTCACTCCATCAGTCTCCTCACGCATCACTAATTTACTAACAGACATATCTGTCTGGATGTCACACCACTTTCTCAAACTCAACCTGTCCTAAACCGAGCTTATAATATTTCCTCCCCCACGTGTCCATTCCCCTAACGTCTCTGTCAAGATCAATGGCACAACCATCAACCCATCCTTGCATGCCAGGGTGCTAGGTGTAGTTCTGGACTCTTAACTCTTCTTGCAGCCCCATATACAATCACTTTCCAAAGCTGGCCACCTCAACCTCCGCAACATCTCCAAAATATGCCCCTTCCTAACCAATGACACCACAAAGCCCCTAAACCACTCCCTGGTCATCTCTCACCACAACTACTGCAATTTAGAGCTCCGTGATTAATCATTACGAACCAAAATCTCAATCTTTTTCCCTTCCCGATCTTCAAAACAGCGTGTCACGATTCTTTCTAACAAGTGCAGAGAGTTCCCACAGCTAGAAAAAAAATAAAAAATCCAAGCAGCCTGCCAAGTTCTATCACAACACTGTGAATAAGTAGAGACTTTCATCAAAGGAAAGAACTCCGGCGTGTAAATGAGGGAAGTTTAACCATCTAAAGACCAAACCTTTTCTGACATTTGTTGCTTACAAGTAAAAATCATTATTTTCTGCTAGAAAATTACTTGGAACACCCAAACATGATATATATATTTTTTAGCAGAGACCCTAGAGAATAAAATGGTGGTTGTTGCAATATTTTATGTCACACCGTATTTGCGCAGCGGTTTTTCAAACGCAATTTATTTTGAAAAAATACACTTTAATGAATTTTAAAAAAATGAAACAGTAAAGTTAGCCCAATTTTTTTTGTATAATGTGAAAGAAGATGTTACACCGCGAGAATCGTGATCTTTATTCTAAGCAAAAAAATCTTGATTCTCATTTTAGCCAAATTCGTGCAGCTCTACTGGAAATCCCTCCTCATTGGCTTACCTTTACATCCTCCCTTCTGTCCATCATGAATGCTGCTGCCAGGCTCATCCACCTTACCAATCGTTCAGAGTCTGCTACCCCTCTCTGCCAATCCCTCCCATGGCTGCCACTCACCCAACGAATTAAATTCAAAATAATAACAACAACTTACAAAGCCATCCACAATTCGGCCCCCCAGCTACATCACTAACCTAATCTCAAAATACCAACCTAATCATCTTCTTCGTTCCTCCCAAGACCTCCTGCTCTCCAACTCCCTTGTCACCACCTCCCATGCTCATCCTCAGGACTTCTCCCAAGCCTCTCCCATCCTCTGGAATTCCCTACCCCAATCTGTCTGACTATCTCCTACTCTGTCCACTTTTAGGCAATCCCTGAAAACCTTTCTCTACAGAGAAGCCTATCCTTCCCCCACCTAACAACTGTACTTTTATTTTACTCCATCAGCTCATCCCCCACAGTTATTACCTTTTGTATCACTTGACCCTCCCTGTTGGATTGTTGGGCCCTCTGATTCCTCCTGTATTAAATTGTATTATAACCGTACTGTCTGCCCTCATATTGTACAACGCTGGACAAACTGTTGGCACTATATAAATCCTGTATAATAGTAATACCAATCCTCATCTTAAAAGTGCTGATCCTTGGCCCAACCTTCATCTGAACCCTCAGCCTGATCCTTGTCCTAGATGTGATTCCATCCTATTTTTGATCCTTGGTCCAACCTTCATCTGAACCCTTAGCCTGATCCTTGTCCTAGATGTGATTCCATCCTATTTCTGATCCTTGGCCCAACCTTCATCTGAACCCTCAGCCTGATCCTTGTCCTAGATGTGATTCCATCCTATTTCTGATCCTTGGCCCAACCTTCATCTGAACCCTCAGCCTGATCCTTGTCCTAGATGTGATTCCATCCTATTTCTGATCCTTGGCCCAACCTTTATCTGAACCCTCAGCCTGATCCTTGTCCTAGATGTGATTCCATCCTATTTCTGATCCTTGGCCCAACCTTCATCTGATCCCTCAGCCTGATCCTTGTCCTAGATGTGATTCCATCCTATTTCTGATCCTTGGCCCAACCTTCATCTGAACCCTCAGCCTGATCCTTGTCCTAAATGTGATTCCATCCTATTTCTGATCCTTGGTCCAACCTTCATCTGAACCCTCAGCCTGATCCTTGTCCTAAATGTGATTCCATCCTATTTCTGATCCTTGGTCCAACCTTCATCTGAACCCTCAGCCTGATCCTTGTCCTAGATGTGATTCCATCTTATTTCTGATCCTTGGCCCAACCTTCATCTGAACCCTCAGCCTGATCCTTGTCCTAAATGTGATTCCATCCTATTTCTGATCCTTGGTCCAACCTTCATCTGAACCCTCAGCCTGATCCTTGTCCTAAATGTGATTCCACCCTATTTCTGATCCTTGGTCCAACCTTCATCTGAACCCTCAGCCTGATCCTTGTCCTAAATGTGATTCCATCCTATTTCTGATCCTTGGTCCAACCTTCATCTGAACCCTTAGCCTGATCCTTGTCCTAGATGTGATTCCATCCTATTTCTGATCCTTGTCCCAATCTTGATCTGAATGCTCATCCTGACCCTTGTCTTAAACCAGATGCCATCTTAATTCTGATTTTTGTCAAAACCTTCATCTGAACCCCTACCCTGATGCTTTTCCCATCCATGATACCATTTCTGATGCTTTTTGTGAGCTTTGTCCTAAACATGATTCAACCACAATCCCATTCCATGTCCCAACCACCTTCAGGCACCATCGTCACCTGGTAGGCACACTTACGTGGCATGTTGGAGAAGAGCTGATGCCACACCTCGACATGTGGAACAACAACAATAGAAACAGGTTTTCTAACCTGCCTCACTAATTGTTCCCCTAAAGCCATTTGGCAGTCATGTTATCTGTCATTTTACATATGTAGGTAGCTTTAGGTTGGCATAAACAGACAGATGCGACAAAGCACTCAAGCCCAATTGCAGCAAAACTGTTTTTCTTTTAGTTTGGAATAGGGTGGGTTCAAGCCAGAACTTCAGTCAAGTTTTTATTGGTGTCTCATTGGAAGATGTCCCCTCTGGTGACACCAGAACAAGAAATGAGAGGGTGCAGGTGTAGCTGGGACAGGGAGGCACAGGGAGCAATAAAAACCCGACAGAGGTTCTACTTCCTCTCCACTCCAAATGTGTTGGCTGGAGGTTTAACAATGGTTCTTTCTTGCTGATCACTGAGGCTATAACTCCGGCCTTAGACAGTGCAAATCTTGGCCGGCTCAGCGGGGACCAGCCAAGATTAGAACCATGTATGGGCAAGGCTGATTTCACTCAAACTGATCAACTTGTGTACAACCAGCCTGTCAGATTTTCATGTGATTATTGCGAATGGTTATAGCCCCCCTGGCGGGAGAACACAATAGCTCCACAGGAGTGATTACCCCATCAACACTGACTGAAAGAAAATTGGATCATCTATATAGCCAGCCTAAAGTTAAAATATGTCTAAAGTCAAAAGTTAAATTAATCTATTCATTTCTACATTGAATTTCGATTATTTCTAGCCTACTCCTATTATTCTGAACGAACTTGAAGTTTGAAAACTAACTTTTTTCACACACATTTACTTTCTTGAACGCTGGAACACATTCACAAGGCCTTGGGTGTAGACACTGCTGTGACACACCTTTCACAGAGCCTGCCTTCTGAACTACAGAGGAGCTGAGAGGAAGAGCTTTTAGAGGCAGTACAAGAAGAACATTGCACCATCTTCAATTTTAGGCAGCAAGGTACCATCCATGGGTGTCAGGACAACCTCTGCTTTGTCCAGTAGTGGCTCTTCTTGCAGAGCCACCTGAGATGCTGGACAGCTCCCTGTCTGATCCTTTGGACTTTCTTGCCTTAGCTCTTGATTGTGGTGAACCTTGAATGCTTTTGCTCCTCCCATGAAATTCCCGATTCAAGCCATGTCTCTGCACTTCCTGTTTGCCAGACTATTGTGCTCTCTCCAGACGGCCAGATTATTGTGCTCTCTCCAGCTGATATCTTGCTCCTTTGCGTACCTGCAGCTGTCCTTTTTGCTTGTTCCTTGACTACACTTCCACTTGATCTCAACCTGAAACCACTTGTTACCTTTGGCTTGTTTACTGACTACGCTTCTGCTGGATTCATACCTGCTATATCTGCTACTGGACCCCGGCTTGCTAACCTCCTGGTGGGGCGATCCTGAGGACTGCAACCTGGTACCAACACACAGCAAAAACCCATCTCCACCATAAGGAGTAAATATCAGTTAGCACTTAGACCCCGCATCTCAGGTGAGCCCAAGTCATCCCCTAGAGTGACCTGCGTGTGTACTTATCCTGCTGGTTGGTGGGAGCCTCTCCACTGCTATAGCTACTGGTCTCTGAGCCTGACCCCTGACCATTACAATGGGATATGAAGTCCTTAGAGATCAAAAGTAAACCAAAGAAATGAGCAAGGAGAAGCTGCAAAGTATTCTGGGATTTCAGGAAGTTGTGGAAAGAGACAGCCGGCAGCCAGGCAGCGCTCACAACATGAAAGGAGATTTTCCCGGTAATCTTATATTGGATTGTCAGTGATAACTATTGTTTGTATTGTTATTACAATGTTGATATTCTAAAATAAGAGTGTATGCTGTAACCATAGAACTTCTTCAACCTTTTCACCGTGATGCCGGTAGGCGGGGCGGGGCTTAAGAGCATGTGACCGACGTGATTGGCTGTCAAGGTGGTAACTTAACCCAAAAATTTCTGATCGCAAGTAGCTTTCGGGAGCTTTCGGTTAGGCGCTGGTAACTGTGTCGGGAGCGCGCATGCTCTCGGCACAGCTGTTTGGGCAGCAATTCACACAAATATGAGGCCCTTCTGCGGCAAGCACTGAGAGGACACATATTTACATGCAGCTGGTGCCAAGGGGTTAAAAATTGTATCTAAACACCTAAACAAATATCTAATATATTGAAGAATATCCGTCCTTCGATATGGTGGTTGCAATAATTTACTTTCCCCCCCTATTTATTTTCACCTGGTGATCCTGCCATTAACACACTTTCAGTCCTAAGGTAATGTATGTAAGGACTACAGAACACCTCCTCTCATCTCCATAACATATGGGGGAGGTTATCTCCAGTCCAGCAGGGGAGAACTCAGGCAGGGCTGACAACACTGCTTGGGATTTCAATAGAGAGGCGCGCTGTGCTGTCAGTTCACAAAAACGTAAGAGCTCACTGGATTTCTGGAAGGATCAGACTTCTTGTTATTTACTATATGAACATACGTCTCCCCCAGACCCTGTACCTTGGTACCTTTAGCTATGGGGCTGGAGGAAATATCAATGGACTACAAGTGCAGTGACATCACTAACCTTGTGCTCCATTGAGAATGGCAGTACCTCTGCCGCAGTGGTAGATGGGAATTCATAGTATTTTCATTCACAACATCCTGTGAACGAAAGACGAAGCTGTGCGGGCGGAGCCACACCAGGTCTCTATGATTTAAAATTTGACGGGATGCAGCGGGAAGAAGAACCCAGTGATCCTGTCAGAAGGTGTGGGGGGGGGGGATTGGGGGCGGGGGCTGTTCATGGTTCCTGATGTAACATGAAACATGGTTAGAAAGATGAAATTATCCTTTAAGTCCTGACCTGAAACATCAAAGTCCCATTGTGCTGAGCGGAAAATCTCTCAGAATGACTATGAGAGGTTTTGTGGCACTTTATAAGCCCTATTTATCCCTCAAAGTTGAAGTCAGGCTGTTTTAGCATGCTTCTGCACCCTCAGGACTTATGTGGAGGATGGCTGTGACACACAAAATTCATTCCCAAGCCCCTCAAGTCTCAGGAGATGGCCTGTGAGAGCAGTAGGACCATGGAAGAGGTCTACAATTCTCCCAGGATACTTTCCTATAACTGCAGAAGACATTGAGATGGTCAGATTGGTTGGGCAAGTAATGTGTGTGTACTCGAGTAATTATAATCAAAATGTATTTGTTATGCAATAGGGAACATCTAAAAGTGTTAATTGTGCCCAAGCTGAACCCCAGGAATCAAACTTTTGCCTTGAATTTTATTTGGAAAATAGTAGAGAACTTCCTGTTTGTATACTTTTAACTGTATATCTGTTGTGTGAGATCTAAGGTACTGCTGCCTCCGGCTGCCAGTCTCACCAGAATTGTAGATTTGGTGAGGTCACTACTGTGCTGCTCACTGTTGTCCTCGCTGAAGAGGAAGCTGCATCTGAGGAACTGCCATGCCAGAATCTCTCTGCTTCATCCATTCTGTGGGTCTAGACTTCCTCCACCTCTCCTTCTGCTCCCTTGTCATTGCTCTACCTGTAAACAGATAACTAGTCATCAGAGGGGCAGCTCTGATATGGGGAAGCAAAGCTCCGCCTTTACAAAGATGACCAGGGTGCGGATCAGAACCAGCAACATCTGTAGTATCTGGCTATAGCTCTTCTCGCTGTGCCACCTGAGATGCTTGACAGCTCCCTATCTGATTTGTTAATATTTCCTTGTCTCTTGTTGCTGGTGAACCTTGAAGTCTTTGTTCCCCCCTTGAACTTCTTGATTTAAGCCATGTCTCTGTACTTCCTGTTTGCCAGATTGTTGTGCTCTCCTCCAGCCGATATGTCTCTCTTGTCACTCCTGCTGCCATCTGTATCTCCACTGCCACTCGTCACTGACCTTTGGCTTGTTCCTCAACTACGCTTCTGCTTGCTCCCAACCTGCTACCACTTGTCACTGACCTTTGGCTTGGTTCTTAACTAAGCTTCTGCTTGATCCCTACCTGCTCCATCTGCTACTGGACCCCATCTTGTTCCCCTCCTGGTGAAGCGATCCTGAGGACCGCCACCTGGCCCACCATCTGGAGAAAACTGGTTAGTCCTAAGATCCTGCACCTCAGGTGAGCCTGCGCCATCCACCAGGGTGACCTGCTTGTATACCCATCCTGCTGGTCGCTGAGAGCCTCTCTACTGCCATAGTTACTGGTCTCTGAGCCTCATCCCTGACCACGACACCACCTCTACATAGAGACACAGTGCAGAGCAAAACATGGTAAGTCAGTAATAAGGAAAAGATCAGCAATACTCGTGACCAGTGCCGGGACAAGGTCATCTAGAGGCCAGGGCCAACATGCCAAACTGCGCCTGACCCCCCCCCCCTAGCACAAATCCTTTACCCCTAAAATTTCCCCTCCTAGTACACATCTTCTCCCCCCCCCACTTCTAATCCTCCTCTCAGGACAAATTCACCCCCCCCCCTCCAAGTCCTCCCTCCTAACACAAATCTTCTTCCCTTATCACCCCTCCCAACACAGATCCCTATAAATCACAACTCTTAGCAACCCCCCTCCCCCAATTTCCCTTCCTAGAACAATACTTACCCCCTGCCGGCCCCCAAATGCCCCATTCCACCTGCACAAATCTCCTTCACACCAGTCTCCCCCCTACTTCCCATGATAGCACAGTGCCCACCCCGTGTCCCAACCCTGCTGGTGACTAGTCCTTTACACTGTGCTTGCCTCTATTTGCACACAGCTTCCACCATACAGGTCCTCTTTAAATACATTTTTATGTAATAAGTATCAATAAAGAACGGGATTGTCAGCACTGGATGAAGTACGAGGAGTCATACGGCTCCCATCCATGTACATCATTTGTGTATTTAGCCATTTGTCTGGAGTTCAGCTTTTTACGATGTTTGGCTATTTTCACCATCACCCGTCCTTGGATAATCCCCCCTTCCCCCCACGCTGATCGAGGGTAAAAGCGTTCGCTAATTTCAGCAAAACTCGACAAAGTTTTCTGACTTCTGAAATTCATTTTCTGAGCAATTAGGATGCAATGACCTTCCAATTACTGGGGGGCCTCATTTACCGGGGGTTTCAGGCTGATTTACCATCCGAGCAGCCTTGTGGATCCTTGTTTGATTGCGCTGGAAACGCGTGACGCAGTGAACCGCCTTTTTATCCCTTAATAGCAGGCCTTGTTTAATAGGTAAAAGCAGGAATAATTAAACAGCTAATGCCGGTCTTCAGGACCAAAGGAGGATTGCAGACAGATACTCATTAGTGAAGTTACAGCCAAAAAAAAACACCATCTACGGAGAGAGAGAGAGCGAGGGAGAACGTTCGAGCGGCTTTTATCCGGAATATTCTGGAGGTGGGAGGTGGAAACCAGAGTAGAAAAAAAATCAGAATTTTCTTCTTTTACAGAAATCTTCCACATGTTATATTCAGTGGGAACATGTAAGAGATATAATAAGGGTCTAAACGCCGTCTAAACCCGACCAGAGCTCCATCCTTTACATACAATCATTAACTCCAACACACTGTCGGGATCCAGGTCACCGGAACTCCCATTATCCTTCTCCGGACATTTACCATTCTCTCCGGACATTTACCATTCTCTCCGACATTTACCATTCTCTCCGGACATTTACCACTCTCTCCGGACATTTACCACTCTCTCCGGACATTTACCACTCTCTCCGGACATTTACCACTCTCTCCGACATTTACCACTCTCTCCGGACATTTACCATTCTCTCCGGACATTTACCACTCTCTCCGGACATTTACCATTCTCTCCGGACATTTACCATTCTCTCCGGACATTTACCATTCTCTCCGGACATTTACCACTCTCTCCGGACATTTACCACTCTCTCCGGACATTTACCACTCTCTCCGGACATTTACCATTCTCTCCGGACATTTACCATTCTCTCCGGACATTTACCACTCTCTCCGGACATTTACCACTCTCTCCGGACATTTACCATTCTCTCCGGACATTTACCATTCTCTCCGGACATTTACCATTCTCTCCGGACATTTACCACTCTCTCCGGACATTTACCACTCTCTCCGGACATTTACCATTCTCTCCGGACATTTACCATTCTCTCCGGACATTTACCACTCTCTCCGGACATTTACCACCATTCTCTCCGGACATTTACCACTCTCTCCGGACATTTACCACTCTCTCCGGACATTTACCATTCTCTCCGGACATTTACCACTCTCTCCGGACATTTACCACTCTCTCCGGACATTTACCATTCTCTCCGGACATTTACCATTCTCTCCGACATTTACCATTCTCTCCGGACATTTACCATTCTCTCCGACATTTACCATTCTCTCCGGACATTTACCATTCTCTCCGGACATTTACCACTCTCTCCGGACATTTACCATTCTCTCCGGACATTTACCACTCTCTCCAGACATTTACCACTCTCTCCGGACATTTACCATTCTCTCCGGACATTTACCACTCTCTCCGGACATTTACCATTCTCTCCGGACATTTACCATTCTCTCCGACATTTACCATTCTCTCCGGACATTTACCATTCTCTCCGGACATTTACCACTCTCTCCGGACATTTACCATTCTCTCCGACATTTACCATTCTCTCCGACATTTACCATTCTCTCCGGACATTTACCACTCTCTCCGGACATTTACCACTCTCTCCGGACATTTACCACTCTCTCCGGACATTAACCACTCTCTCCGGACATTTACCATTCTCTCCGGACATTTACCACTCTCTCCGGACATTTACCATTCTCTCCGGACATTTACCATTCTCTCCGGACATTTACCATTCTCTCTGGACATTTACCATTCTCTCCGGACATTTACCACTCTCTCCGGACATTTACCATTCTCTCCGGACATTTACCATTCTCTCCGATATTTACCATTCTCTCCGGACATTTACCACTCTCTCCGACATTTACCATTCTCTCCGACATTTACCATTCTCTCCGACATTTACCACTCTCTCCGGACATTTACCATTCTCTCCGACATTTACCATTCTCTCCGGACATTTACCACTCTCTCCGACATTTACCATTCTCTCTGGACATTTACCATTCTGTCCGACATTTACCACTCTCTCCGGACATTTACCATTCTCTCCGACATTTACCACTCTCTCCGGACATTTACCATTCTCTCCGGACATTTACCATTCTCTCCGGACATTTACCATTCTCTCCGGACATTTACCACTCTCTCCGGACATTTACCACTCTCTCCGGACATTTACCACTCTCTCCGACATTTACCATTCTCTCCGGACATTTACCATTCTCTCCAACATTTACCACTCTCTCCGGACATTTACCATTCTCTCCGGACATTTACCATTCTCTCCGACATTTACCACTCTCTCTGGACATTTACCATTCTCTCCGGACATTTACCACTCTCTCCGGACATTTACCATTCTCTCCGGACATTTACCATTCTCTCCGGACATTTACCACTCTCTCCGGACATTTACGATTCTCTCCGGACATTTACCACTCTCTCCGGACATTTACCATTCTCTCCGGACATTTACCATTCTCTCCGACATTTACCACTCTCTCCGGACATTTACCATTCTCTCCGGACATTTACCATTCTCTCCGGACATTTACCATTCTCTCCGGACATTTACCATTCTCTCCGGACATTTACCATTCTCTCCGGACATTTACCACTCTCTCCGGACATTTACCACTCTCGCCGGACATTTACCATTCTCTCCGGACATTTACCACTCTCTCCGGACATTTACCATTCTCTCCGGACATTTACCATTCTCGCCGGACATTTACCATTCTCTCCGGACATTTACCATTTCTCTCCGGACATTTACCATTCTCTCCGGACATTTACCATTCTCTCCGGACATTTACCACTCTCTCCGGACATTTACCATTCTCTCCGGACATTTACCATTCTCTCCGGACATTTACCATTCTCTCCAGACGGACATTTACCATTCTCTCCGGACATTTACCACTCTCTCCGGACATTTACCATTCTCTCCGGACATTTACCATTCTCTCCGGATATTTACCATTCTCTCTGGACATTTACCATTCTCTCCGGACATTTACCATTCTCTCCGGACATTTACCACTCTCTCCGGACATTTACCATTCTCTCCGGACATTTACCATTCTCTCCGGACATTTACCACTCTCTCCGGACATTTACCACTCTCTCCGGACATTTACCACTCTCTCCGGACATTTACCATTCTCTCCGGACATTTACCATTCTCTCCGGACATTTACCACTCTCTCCGGACATTTACCATTCTCTCCGGACATTTACCACTCTCTCCGGACATTTACCACTCTCGCCGGACATTTACCATTCTCTCCGGACATTTACCACTCTCTCCGGACATTTACCACTCTCTCCGGACATTTACCATTCTCTCCGGACATTTACCATTCTCTCCGGACATTTACCATTCTCTCCGGACATTTACCACTCTCTCCGAACATTTACCATTCTCTCCGGACATTTACCACTCTCCCGGACATTTACCATTCTCTCCGGACATTTACCATTCTCTCCGGACATTTACCACTCTCTCCGGACATTTACCACTCTCTCCGGACATTTACCACTCTCTCCGGACATTTACCATTCTCTCCGGACATTTACCACTCTCTCCGAACATTTACCACTCTCTCCGGACATTTACCACTCTCTCCGGACATTTACCACTCTCTCCGGACATTTACCATTCTCTCCGGACATTTACCATTCTCTCCGGACATTTACCATTCTCTCCGGACATTTACCATTCTCTCCGGACATTTACCACTCTCTCCGGACATTTACCACTCTCTCCGGACATTTACCACTCTCTCCGGACATTTACCATTCTCTCCGGACATTTACCACTCTCTCCGGACATTTACCATTCCCTCCGGACATTTACCACTCTCTCCGGACATTTACCATTCTCTCCGGACATTTACCACTCTCTCCGGACATTTACCATTCTCTCCGCACATTTACCATTCTCTCCGCACATTTACCATTCTCTCCGCACATTTACCATTCTCTCCGGACATTTACCACTCTCTCCGGACATTTACCACTCTCTCCGGACATTTACCATTCTCTCCGGACATTTACCATTCTCTCCGGACATTTACCACTCTCTCCGGACATTTACCATTCTCTCCGGACATTTACCATTCTCTCCGGACATTTACCATTCTCTCCGGACATTTACCACTCTCTCCGGACATTTACCATTCTCTCCGGACATTTACCATTCTCTCCGATATTTACCATTCTCTCCGGACATTTACCACTCTCTCCGACATTTACCATTCTCTCCGGACATTTACCACTCTCTCCGGACATTTACCATTCTCTCCGGACATTTACCATTCTCTCCGGACATTTACCACTCTCTCCGGACATTTACCATTCTCTCCGGACATTTACCATTCTCTCCGGACATTTACCATTCTCTCCGGACATTTACCACTCTCTCCGGACATTTACCATTCTCTCCGGACATTTACCATTCTCTCCGATATTTACCATTCTCTCCGGACATTTACCACTCTCTCCGACATTTACCATTCTCTCCGGACATTTACCATTCTCTCCGACATTTACCACTCTCTCCGGACATTTACCATTCTCTCCGACATTTACCATTCTCTCCGGACATTTACCACTCTCTCCGACATTTACCATTCTCTCCGGACATTTACCATTCTCTCTGGACATTTACCATTCTGTCCGACATTTACCACTCTCTCCGGACATATACCATTCTCTCCGGACATTTACCATTCTCTCCGGACATTTACCATTCTCTCCGGACATTTACCACTCTCTCCGGACATTTACCACTCTCTCCGGACATTTACCACTCTCTCCAACATTTACCATTCTCTCCGGACATTTACCATTCTCTCCAACATTTACCACTCTCTCCGGACATTTACCATTCTCTCCGGACATTTACCATTCTCTCCGACATTTACCACTCTATCTGGACATTTACCATTCTCTCCGGACATTTACCACTCTCTCCGGACATTTACCATTCTCTCCGGACATTTACCACTCTCTCCGGACATTTACCATTCTCTCCGGACATTTACCACTCTCTCCGGACATTTACCATTCTCTCCGGACATTTACCATTCTCTCCGACATTTACCATTCTCTCCGGACATTTACCATTCTCTCCGACATTTACCATTCTCTCCGGACATTTACCATTCTCTCCGACATTTACCATTCTCTCCGGACATTTACCATTCTCTCCGGACATTTACCACTCTCTCCGGACATTTACCATTCTCTCCGGACATTTACCACTCTCTCCGGACATTTACCACTCTCTCCGGACATTTACCACTCTCTCCGGACATTTACCATTCTCTCCGGACATTTACCACTCTCTCCGGACATTTACCATTCTCTTCGACATTTACCACTCTCTCCGGACATTTACCATTCTCTCCGGACATTTACCATTCTCTCCGGACATTTACCATTCTCTCCGGACATTTACCATTCTCTCCGGACATTTACCACTCTCTCCGGACATTTACCATTCTCTCCGGACATTTACCACTCTCTCCGACATTTACCATTCTCTCCGACATTTACCACTCTCTCCGGACATTTACCATTCTCTCCGGACATTTACCATTCTCTCCGGACATTTACCATTCTCTCCGACATTTACCACTCTCTCCGGACATTTACCATTCTCTCCGGACATTTACCATTCTCTCCGGACATTTACCATTCTCTCCGGACATTTACCATTCTCTCCGGACATTTACCACTCTCTCCGGACATTTACCACTCTCGCCGGACATTTACCATTCTCTCCGGACATTTACCACTCTCTCCGGACATTTACCATTCTCTCCGGACATTTACCACTCTCTCCGGACATTTACCACTCTCTCCGGACATTTACCACTCTCTCCGGACATTTACCATTCTCTCCGGACATTTACCACTCTCTCCGGACATTTACCACTCTCTCCGACATTTACCATTCTCTCCGGACATTTACCACTCTCTCCGACATTTACCACTCTCTCCGGACATTTACCATTCTCTCCGGACATTTACCATTCTCGCCGGACATTTACCATTCTCTCCGGACATTTACCACTCTCTCCGGACATTTACCACTCTCTCCGGACATTTACCACTCTCTCCGGACATTTACCACTCTCTCCGGACATTTACCATTCTCTCCGGACATTTACCATTCTCTCTGGACATTTACCACTCTCTCCGGACATTTACCATTCTCTCCGGACATTTACCATTTCTCTCCGGACATTTACCATTCTCTCCGGACATTTACCATTCTCTCCGGACATTTACCACTCTCTCCGGACATTTACCATTCTCTCCGGACATTTACCATTCTCTCCGGACATTTACCATTCTCTCCGGACGGACATTTACCATTCTCTCCGGACATTTACCACTCTCTCCGGACATTTACCATTCTCTCCGGACATTTACCATTCTCTCCGGATATTTACCATTCTCTCCGGACATTTACCATTCTGTCCGACATTTACCACTCTCTCCGGACATTTACCATTCTCTCCGGACATTTACCATTCTCTCCGGACATTTACCACTCTCTCCGGACATTTACCACTCTCTCCGGACATTTACCATTCTCTCCGGACATTTACCATTCTCTCCGGACATTTACCACTCTCTCCGGACATTTACCACTCTCTCCGGACATTTACCACTCTCTCCGGACATTTACCATTCTCTCCGGACATTTACCATTCTCTCCGGACATTTACCACTCTCTCCGGACATTTACCATTCTCTCCGGACATTTACCACTCTCTCCGGACATTTACCACTCTCGCCGGACATTTACCATTCTCTCCGGACATTTACCACTCTCTCCGGACATTTACCATTCTCTCCGGACATTTACCATTCTCTCCGGACATTTACCACTCTCTCCGGACATTTACCACTCTCTCCGGACATTTACCATTCTCTCCGGACATTTACCATTCTCTCCGGACATTTACCACTCTCTCCGGACATTTACCATTCTCTCCGGACATTTACCATTCTCTCCGGACATTTACCACTCTCTCCGGACATTTACCATTCTCTCCGGACATTTACCATTCTCTCCGGACATTTACCATTCTCTCCGGACATTTACCATTCTCTCCGGACATTTACCACTCTCTCCGAACATTTACCACTCTCTCCGGACATTTACCACTCTCCCGGACATTTACCATTCTCTCCGGACATTTACCACTCTCTCCGGACATTTACCATTCTCTCCGGACATTTACCACTCTCTCCGGACATTTACCACTCTCTCCGGACATTTACCATTCTCTCCGGACATTTACCATTCTCTCCGGACATTTACCACTCTCTCCGGACATTTACCACTCTCTCCGGACATTTACCACTCTCTCCGGACATTTACCATTCTCTCCGGACATTTACCACTCTCTCCGGACATTTACCATTCTCTCCGGACATTTACCACTCTCTCCGGACATTTACCACTCTCTCCGGACATTTACCACTCTCTCCGGACATTTACCACTCTCTCCGGACATTTACCATTCTCTCCGACATTTACCATTCTCTCCGGACATTTACCATTCTCTCCGGACATTTACCATTCTCTCCGGACATTTACCATTCTCTCCGGACATTTACCACTCTCTCCGGACATTTACCACTCTCGCCGGACATTTACCATTCTCTCCGGACATTTACCACTCTCTCCGGACATTTACCATTCTCTCCGGACATTTACCACTCTCTCCGGACATTTACCACTCTCTCCGGACATTTACCACTCTCTCCGGACATTTACCATTCTCTCCGGACATTTACCACTCTCTCCGGACATTTACCACTCTCTCCGACATTTACCATTCTCTCCGGACATTTACCACTCTCTCCGACATTTACCACTCTCTCCGGACATTTACCATTCTCTCCGGACATTTACCATTCTCGCCGGACATTTACCATTCTCTCCGGACATTTACCACTCTCTCCGGACATTTACCACTCTCTCCGGACATTTACCACTCTCTCCGGACATTTACCACTCTCTCCGGACATTTACCATTCTCTCCGGACATTTACCATTCTCTCTGGACATTTACCACTCTCTCCGGACATTTACCATTCTCTCCGGACATTTACCATTTCTCTCCGGACATTTACCATTCTCTCCGGACATTTACCATTCTCTCCGGACATTTACCACTCTCTCCGGACATTTACCATTCTCTCCGGACATTTACCATTCTCTCCGGACATTTACCATTCTCTCCGGACGGACATTTACCATTCTCTCCGGACATTTACCACTCTCTCCGGACATTTACCATTCTCTCCGGACATTTACCATTCTCTCCGGATATTTACCATTCTCTCCGGACATTTACCATTCTGTCCGACATTTACCACTCTCTCCGGACATTTACCATTCTCTCCGGACATTTACCATTCTCTCCGGACATTTACCACTCTCTCCGGACATTTACCACTCTCTCCGGACATTTACCATTCTCTCCGGACATTTACCATTCTCTCCGGACATTTACCACTCTCTCCGGACATTTACCACTCTCTCCGGACATTTACCACTCTCTCCGGACATTTACCATTCTCTCCGGACATTTACCATTCTCTCCGGACATTTACCACTCTCTCCGGACATTTACCATTCTCTCCGGACATTTACCACTCTCTCCGGACATTTACCACTCTCGCCGGACATTTACCATTCTCTCCGGACATTTACCACTCTCTCCGGACATTTACCATTCTCTCCGGACATTTACCATTCTCTCCGGACATTTACCACTCTCTCCGGACATTTACCACTCTCTCCGGACATTTACCATTCTCTCCGGACATTTACCATTCTCTCCGGACATTTACCACTCTCTCCGGACATTTACCATTCTCTCCGGACATTTACCATTCTCTCCGGACATTTACCACTCTCTCCGGACATTTACCATTCTCTCCGGACATTTACCATTCTCTCCGGACATTTACCATTCTCTCCGGACATTTACCATTCTCTCCGGACATTTACCACTCTCTCCGAACATTTACCACTCTCTCCGGACATTTACCACTCTCCCGGACATTTACCATTCTCTCCGGACATTTACCACTCTCTCCGGACATTTACCATTCTCTCCGGACATTTACCACTCTCTCCGGACATTTACCACTCTCTCCGGACATTTACCATTCTCTCCGGACATTTACCATTCTCTCCGGACATTTACCACTCTCTCCGGACATTTACCACTCTCTCCGGACATTTACCACTCTCTCCGGACATTTACCATTCTCTCCGGACATTTACCACTCTCTCCGGACATTTACCATTCTCTCCGGACATTTACCACTCTCTCCGGACATTTACCACTCTCTCCGGACATTTACCACTCTCTCCGGACATTTACCACTCTCTCCGGACATTTACCATTCTCTCCGGACATTTACCACTCTCTCCGGACATTTACCATTCTCTCCGGACATTTACCACTCTCTCCGGACATTTACCACTCTCTCCGGACATTTACCATTCTCTCCGGACATTTACCATTCTCTCCGGACATTTACCACTCTCTCCGGACATTTACCACTCTCTCCGGACATTTACCACTCTCTCCGGACATTTACCATTCTCTCCGGACATTTACCACTCTCTCCGGACATTTACCATTCTCTCCGGACATTTACCACTCTCTCCGGACATTTACCACTCTCTCCGGACATTTACCACTCTCTCCGGACATTTACCACTCTCTCCGGACATTTACCATTCTCTCCGGACATTTACCATTCTCTCCGGACATTTACCATTCTCTCCGGACATTTACCACTCTCTCCGGACATTTACCACTCTCTCCGGACATTTACCATTCTCTCCGGACATTTACCATTCTCTCCGGACATTTACCACTCTCTCCGGACATTTACCATTCTCTCCGGACATTTACCATTCTCTCCGGACATTTACCACTCTCTCCGGACATTTACCATTCTCTCCGGACATTTACCATTCTCTCCGGACATTTACCATTCTCTCCGGACATTTACCATTCTCTCCGGACATTTACCACTCTCTCCGAACATTTACCACTCTCTCCGGACATTTACCACTCTCCCGGACATTTACCATTCTCTCCGGACATTTACCACTCTCTCCGGACATTTACCATTCTCTCCGGACATTTACCACTCTCTCCGGACATTTACCACTCTCTCCGGACATTTACCATTCTCTCCGGACATTTACCATTCTCTCCGGACATTTACCACTCTCTCCGGACATTTACCACTCTCTCCGGACATTTACCACTCTCTCCGGACATTTACCATTCTCTCCGGACATTTACCACTCTCTCCGGACATTTACCATTCTCTCCGGACATTTACCACTCTCTCCGGACATTTACCACTCTCTCCGGACATTTACCACTCTCTCCGGACATTTACCACTCTCTCCGGACATTTACCATTCTCTCCGGACATTTACCAGGTCCCTATTATTAGCCTCTTTCTGAGATTTGTTGCTTACAAGTTAAAAACTTTTTTTTTTTTTGCTAGAAAATTAGTTAAAACCCCCGAACATTGTACATTTTTTTATATAGAGAATAAAATGGCGGTTGTTGCAATAATTTCTGTCACACCGTATTTGCGCAGTGGTCTTACAAGCGCACTTTTTTTTGGAAAAAATACACAACAGTATTAAAAAATGTAAAAAAAAATAAGACAACAGTAAAGTTAGCCCATTTTTATTTATATTGTGAAAGATGATGTTACGCCGAGTTAATTGATACCCAACATGTCACGCTTCAAAATTGCGCCCGCTGGTGGAATGGCGACAAACTTTTACCCTTAAAAATCTCCATAGGCGACGTTTAAAAAAATTCTACAGGTTGCATGTTTTGAGTTACAGAGGAGGTCTAGAGCTAGAATTATTGCTCTCGCTCTAACGATCGTGGCGATACCTCACATGTGTGGTTTGAACGCCGCTTTCATATGCGGGCGCTACTCAGGTATACGTTCGCTTCTGCACGCGAGTTCGACGGGATGGGGTGCGTTTAAAAAAATGTTTTATTTTCTTAATTTATTTTACCTTTTATTTTTACACTGTTCTTTTTTAAAAAAAATTGTGTCACTTTTATTCCTATTACAAGGAATGTAAACATCCCTTATAATAGAAAGAAAGCATGACAGGTCCTCTTCAATATGAGATCTGGGGGGGTCAAAAAGACTTCAGATCTCATATTTACACTAAAATGCAATAATAAAAAAAAATGTAAATTAAAAAAACCCCCCCAAAAAATGTCCCTTTAAGAGCTGTGGGCGGAAGATATGTTTTGACGTCACTTCCGCCCTGCAATGATATGGAGCCGGGTGGGAGCCATCTTCCCCCCCACTTGTCTCCATGTCACACAAGGGGCAACATCCGATCGCCTTACCGGAGCCATCGGTAGCGGAGGAGGGCACCGGAGCGTGGCGGGAGGGGGTCCTCTCCTACCGCCGATAAAAGTGATCTCGCGGCGAATCCGCAACGGAGACCACTTTTATCTTGAAGCAGACCGCCCGCTGAAGAAGAGGATACCGGGGTTATGGTACCTATCTGCTGCTATAACAACGATACTCCTTTTCAAAGTACCAGCGTATAACGACGGCGGGCGGCGCGGAAGTGGTTAACTACTTCATCTCTGTGAAGATTACCCCCCCTTACTGACCAGGCCATTTTTTACGATACGGCACTGCGTTAATTTAACCCGCTTGCTGACCAGTCGCCGTCATTATACTGCGGCAGGTTGGCACGGCCTCGCGAATCGGCGTAGGGGTACGTCGGCCGCTTTAAGAGCTCTAGGGGGCGCACGTAGTGTGTCAGCCGCGATGTCCGCCGGCGACCCGCGATCGTTTCAGAGAGAGAGAGAGAACGGGGATCTGTCATTGAAAACAAACAGATCCCCGTTCTGTAAGGGAAGTACAGTGAGGTCTGCTGTTCCTGGTGATCAGGAACAGTGATCTCTCTCCTCCTCCAGGCAGTCCCCTCCCCCCTCTGACAGTTAGAAACGCCTCCCAGGGAACACTTAGCGGAAGTAAACAAATCCATAAAACAGTTTAATTTCCGGGACGTGCCAGAAATGTAACACTCACATTGGTTGTGCCCTCAACCAAACTGTCAAACCATCCAATGGCTGGTGTCATAACGGATCACATGTGCAGCATTATGGCAGCTGTAGATTAAACAGAGGCCAAGATGGCGGCTTCCTTGGCTGAAAACGATAGGAGGGTTTACTTCCACTTTAACCCCTTGATCGCCCCCTAGTGTTAACCCCTTCCCTGCCAGAGACATTTATACAGTAATCAGCGGCTATTTTTAGTTCTGATCGCTGTATAAATTTCAATTTGTCCCAAAAAAAGTGTCAAAAGTGTGCGATCTGTCCGCCGCAATGTCGCAGTCTCGCTAAAAATCGCAGATCGCCGCCAATACTAGTAAACAAAAAAAAAAAAAAAATCATAATAAAAATGCCATAAATCTATCCCCTATTTTTTAGATGCTTTAACTTTTGCGCAAACCAATCAATATACGCTTATTGCGATTTTTTTTTTACCAAAAATATGTAGAAGAATACGTATCGGTCTAAATTGAGGAAGAAATTTTTTTTGGATATTTATTATAGCAAAAAGTAAAAAATCTATATATTTTTTTCAAAATTGTTGCTTTTTTGTTGTTGTTTATAGCGCAAAAACCGCAGAGGTGATCAAATACCACCAAAAGAAAGCTCTATTTGTGGGGAAAAAAAGGACGTTAATTTTGTTTGTGTACAGCGTCACACGACCGCGCAATTGTCAGTTAAAGCGACGTAGTGCCGTATTACAAAAAAATGGCCTGGTCAGGAAGAAGGGGGCAAATCTTTGCGGTCCTTAAGTGGTTAACTGACAATTGCGCGGTCGTGCGACGTACCCAAACAACATTAACGTCCTTTTTTTCCCCCCACAAATAGAGCTTTCTTTTGGTGGTATTTGATCACCTCTGTGTTTTTTTTTTGTTTTGTTTTTTTGCGCTACAAACAAAAAAAGACCGAAAAAAAAAAAAACAATATTTTTTACTTTTTGCTAAAAAAATATCCAATAAAAAAATGTAAAAAAATTGAATTTCTTCATAAATTTAGGCCAATATGTATTCTGCTACACATTTTTGGTAAAAAAACAAAAAAAAATCCCAATAAGTGTATATTGATTGGTTTGCAGAAGAGTTAGAGCGTCTACAAACTACGGGATATATATACTTGAATTTTTACTTATTTTATATTTTTTTTACTAGTAATGGCGGCAATCAGTGACTTATAGTGGGGACTGCGATATTGCGTAAGGAAATCGGACGCTAAGGCCCCTTTCACACTGGGGCAGTGGGGGCGTCGGCGGTAAAACAGCGCTATTTTTAGTGCTGTTTTACCGTCGTTTTTGCGGCTGTATTCGGCCGCTAGCGGTGCGGTTTTAACCCCCCGCTGGCGGCCGAAAAAGGGTTAAAACCGCTCGTACAGCGCAGCTATAGCCGCGGTATTGCCGCGGTATAGCCGCGCTGTCCCATTGATTTCAAAGATGCGCTCCAAAGATGCGGCTCGCATGACTTTTTTCACCGTCCTGCCAGCGCACCACTTCAGTGTGAAAGCCCTCGGGCTTTCACACTGAACAAACAGCGGAGGCTGTTTAGGGGCGGTTTGCAGGCGGTATTTTTAGCGCAATACCGCCTGCAAACCGCCCCAGTGTGAAAGGGGCCTAACTGACACTTTGTGGGAACCAGTGATACCAATACAGTGGTCAGTGCTAAAAATATACACTGTCACCGTACTAATGACACTGGCTGGGAAGGAGTTAAACATTTAGGGCAATCAAGGGGTTAAATGTGTGCCTAGCCAGTGTTTATGTGTCTGCTGCTTTTACTAAGGGATGTGATGAATTGTATTCCTTGCTTTGCAGGGAAAGAAAATCCATGACTTCCCCTCTGACAGGACAGGGCTGTGCCTTGTTTACAGCGGGACACATGCGCTGACAGTGTGCCGGACCTTCAGAGCTTCTTGCCGGAAGCGAGGGCTCCCGCATGCGCAGCAGGAGTGACGTCATCGCGGCTCCGGCCACTCACATCGCTGGAGCCCACGATTCCGGAGGAAAGGATGGGAGATGTCAGCCCTCTCCGCAGTCAGTGGGCGCCGCTGGAAGGGCTTCGGTCTAAGGTGAGTATTTTACATATAATGACATTGTCTTGCAGGGTTTTTTTTCAGTGATTTACAACCGCTGACATCACATCTACTGACATCAGAGTCTTCTGACATCACATCTACTGACATCACATCCAAGTCTGCTGACATCACATCTGCTGACATCACATCCAAGTCTGCTGACATCACATCTGCTGACATCACATCTGCTGACATCACATCCAAGTCTGCTGACATCACATCCAAGTCTGCTGACATCACATCTACTGACATCACATCCAAGTCTGCTGACATCACATCTGCTGACATCACATCTGCTGACATCACATCCAAGTCTGCTGACATCACATCCAAGTCTGCTGACATCACATCTACTGACATCACATCCAAGTCTGCTGACATCACATCTGCTGACATCACATCTACTGACATCACATCTACTGACATCACATCCAAGTCTGCTGACATCACATCTGCTGACATCACATCTGCTGACATCACATCCAAGTCTGCTGACATCACATCTACTGACATCACATCCAAGTCTGCTGACATCACATCTGCTGACATCACATCTACTGACATCACATCTACTGACATCACATCCAAGTCTGCTGACATCACATCTGCTGACATCACATCTACTGACATCACATCCAAGTCTGCTGACATCACATCTACTGACATCACATCTACTGACATCACATCCAAGTCTGCTGACATCACATCTGCTGACATCACATCTGCTGACATCACATACAAGTCTGCTGACATCACATACAAGTCTGATGACATCACATCCAAGATGGCTGCACCTTACAGCAGTACATTTGTACATTTTGTTGAAATGAATGGTCTAGTGACAGATTCTCTTTAACCGTTTGCCGCCCTGCCCGCTGTCAAATGTCGGAGGTGCGGCTCTCGTTCTGGGATGACATCGTATGAAGTCGTCCCAAAACCGCCGCTTTCGCGTTCCCGCTGGGGGTGTGCAGTGCCACGATCGCAGCCGTACCGTGTTGCTGGGATCTCTGTAAAGAGCTGTGGCTGCGGCTCTTTAACCATGTGATCAGCTGTGTCCAATCACAGCCGGTCACATGTAAACACGGAAATGCCGGTAATTGGCTCTCATTGCTTCACACTGACAGCATGTGTGGCGAGGAGAACCAATCAGCCATCTCCTCACAGGGGACAAACAGACATGTAATCAGGGCGCTGATCATTAGTGCCCTTATTACAATACAGAGCCACCAGTGCCAGCAATCAGTGCCAGCAATCAGTGCCCAGCAATCAGTGCCCATTAGTGATGCCAGTCAGTGCTGGCTATCAGTGCTGCCCATCATTGCTGCCCATCAATGCCCATCAGTGCCACCCATCAATGCCCATCATTGTTGCCCATCAGTGCCACCTATTAGTCCCCATCAGTGCCAGTGTCGCCTATCCATCCCGCCTATCAGTGCCCATCAATGCCACCTATCAGTGTCCACCAGTGCCACCCATCAGTGCCACCTATCAATGCTCATCAGTGCCACATATCAGTACCACCTATCAGTGCCCATGAGTGCGGCATATTAGTGCCTCCTCAGTGCCACCTCATCAGTGCAGCCTATCAGTGCCCATCAGTGCTGCCTATCAGTGCAGCCTATCAGTGCCCATCAGTGCTGCCTATCAGTGCCCATCAGTGCCGCCTCATCAGCCCACATCAGTGAAGGAGAAAAATTACTTATTTACAAAATTTACTGCCAGAAACTAAGAAAAACTTTTTTTTCCCCAAAAATTTTCGGTCTTTTTTTTTTAGTAAAAAATAAAAAACCCAGAAGTGATTAAATATTACCAAAAGAAATCTCTATTTATGTGAAGAAAATGATACAAATTTCACATGGTTACAGTGTAGCATCACCGCGCAATTGTCATGCAAAGTGTGACAGCGCTGAAAGCTGAAAATTGTCCTGGGCAGGAAGGGGGGAACGTGCCCGGTAGGCAAGTGGTTAATACAGAACTCTTGACAGGGGAACGTTTTTAGGTCCTAGATTAGGAAGGGACTAGGGGCTGGAGGCACTGAGGAAGGAGGGAAGGCATGGTGGGTTAAAGGGAAGGAGTTTAGGCACTGGAGGCTGGAGGAGAGGTATTTAGGTACTGGGGGCTGGAGGAGAGGTATTTAGGCACTGGGGGCCGGAGGAGAGGTATTTAGGTACTGGGGGCCGGAGGAGAGGTATTTAGGTACTGGGGGCTGGAGGAGAGGTATTTAGGTACTGGGGGCTGGAGGAGAGGTATTTAGGTACTGGGGGCCGGAGGAGAGGTATTTAGGCACTGGGGGCCGGAGGAGAGGTATTTAGGTACTGGGGGCAGGAGGAGAGGTATTTAGGTACTGGGGGCTGGAGGAGAGGTATTTAGGCACTGGGGGCCGGAGGAGAGGTATTTAGGTACTGGGGGCAGGAGGAGAGGTATTTAGGTATTGGGGGCTGGAGGAGAAGTATTTAGGTACTGGGGGCAGGAGGAGAGGTATTTAGGCACTGGGGGCAGGAGGAGAGGTATTTAGGTACTGGGGGCAGGAGGAGAGGTATTTAGGTATTGGGGGCTGGAGGAGAGGTATTTAGGTACTGGGGGCTGGAGGAGAGGTATTTAGGTACTGGGGGCTGGAGGAGAAGTATTTAGGTACTGGGGGCTGGAGGAGAGGTATTTAGGTATTGGGGGCTGGAGGAGAAGTATTTAGGTACTGGGGGCAGGAGGAGAGGTATTTAGGTACTGGGGGCTGGAGGAGAGGTATTTAGGTACTGGGGGTTGGAGGAGAGGTATTTAGGCACTGGGGGATGGAGGAGAGGTTTTTAGGTAATGGGGGCTGGAGGAGAGGAATTTAGGTACTGGAGGCTGGAGGAGAGGTATTTAGGTACTGGGGGTTGGAGGAGAGGTATTTAGGTACTGGGGGCTGGAGGAGAGGTATTTAGGTACTGGGGGCCGGAGGAGAGGTATTTAGGTACTGGAGGCAGGAGGAGAGGTATTTAGGTACTGGGGGTTGGAGGAGAGGTATTTAGGTACTGGGGGTTGGAGGAGAGGTATTTAGGTACTGGGGGTCGGAGGAGAGGTATTTAGGTACTGGAGGCTGGAGGAGAGGTATTTAGGAACTGGGGGCTGGAGGAGAAGTATTTAGGCACCGGGGGCTGGAGGGGGAGGTGTTCAGGCACTGGGGCCCGGGGGGGTGTTCAGGCACTGGGGGCCGAGGGGGGGTGTTCAGGCACTGGGGGCCGGAGGGGGGGTGTTCAGGCACTGGGGGCCGGAGGGGGGGTGTTCAGGCACTGGGGGCCGGAGGGGGGGTGTTCAGGCACTGGGGGCCGGAGGGGGGGTGTTCAGGCACTGGGGGCCTGGGGAGGGGTGTTCAGTCACTGGAGACTGGCCTGGGAGGTGTTTAGGTACTTGAGGCTGAAGTGGGTGCTGTTTAGGCACTAGGATCTGAAACAGGGGTTGTTTAGTCACTGGGGGGTTGGAGGGGAGGAGTTTGGACACTGGGTGCTGTGCAGGAGGTGTTTTGGCAGCTTACAGAAACAGTTGCCAAAACAACCCTTGGCACCTTCCCCATGGGTCATGTCCCTTCCCCATGGGTCATGTTCCTTCCCCATGGGTCATGTTCCTTCAGCATGGGTCATGTTCCTTCAGCATGGGTCATGTCCCTTCCCCATGGGTCATGTTCCTTCAGCATGGGTCATGTTCCTTCAGCATGGGTCATGTCCCTTCCCCATGGGTCGTGTCCCTTCCCCATGGGTCATGTTCCTTCAGCATGGGTCATGTCCCTTCCCCATGGGTCATGTTCCTTCCCCATGGGTCATGTTCCTACCCCATGGGTCATCTTCCACCCCCATGGGTCATGTTCCTTCAGCATGGGTCATGTTCCTTCAGCATGGGTCATGTCCCTTCCCAATGGGTCATGTCCCTTCCAAGTACAATGCGAGATTGTGCAAAGACCTATCCTGCCTAACATGGTTCTTACAGACAGATTTATAAGTCAGTAAAGATACCAGGCAGATCTTCTTTATGCAGTTGATGATGTTGATAATAAATTAAATGAAGAGGTGAACATATTTTAATTTTCACATTAAATTTCAATTATTTCTAGCCTACTCCTGTTAATCCTGAATCTTGAAAACGTACTTTATAAATAATCCTTCACATTTACGTACTTATTTGAATGCAGCGACACATATTCACCATGCCCCATATGCACTGCTGTGTCACACAGAGCCTGCTTTTGGGGCTTAGTAAAGGAGTTTCAGGAGGCGGAGTCAATAAAAGGATCACTGCTTGCAGGAAGCAAGGTACCATGGGATATGCAGTCCTTAGAAAATGAAAATAAACCAAACGAAACAGAGGAGAGGCTGTGTTCCATCAGATTAGGTGACCCGTCAGATTTTTTAACAGAAGTGACGTTCCGTCACGGCCATCTTGGTATACCCCTGCACTCGGCCACACTAAGCCTACAGTCTGAAGTCACCAAGCAGACATCTTTTTACACCCACCAAAGCCTTTCACACTTATTTTTACCAGTAAACTGAGCTTATATTGTGAAATACAGTATTTAGAAATCCGTGACACTGTTTTGATGTTGGATTTTTTTAAGCAGCGGCAAGCCTTCTGATCTCACAGGTTTACTGATCTGACAGAACACCGCTGCTTTTAAGACTCAACATCAAAACAGTTTGACGGATTTCAAAATACTGTATTTCACTATATAAGGCTCGGTTTACTAGTAAAAATAAGTGTGAAATGCAAGACTTCAGTGGGTGTAAAAAGATGTCCGCTTGCCGCCTTCTGACTGTAGGCTTAGTGCGGACGAGCGCGGGTGTACCAAGATGGCAGTGGCAGAACCTCGTTTCGGTTGCACTTTCTGACGGGTAGTGGCTTTCTGATAGAATACCTGCTATCTGGTGCTGAGTAGAGGAGTTTCAGGAAGAGGAGTCAATAAAGGGATCACTGCTTGCAGGAAGCAAGGTATCATGGGATATCTAGTCCTTAGAAAATGAAAGTTAAACAAAGGAATGAATAGAGGAGAGTATGCATGAATCCGGGAAGTTGTGAAAAGAGAAGGCCAGCAGAAAGGCAA
This sequence comes from Lithobates clamitans, assembly GCA_037952925.1. NCBI lineage: Eukaryota > Metazoa > Chordata > Amphibia > Anura > Ranidae > Lithobates > Lithobates clamitans. The sequence continues at coordinate 134,540 of JBBGZY010003010.1, read as the reverse complement.
TAGTGGGTTGTCAAAAAAAAAACAACTATAGTTTGTATTGCTATTATAATTAAAGAGATTAAAAGAGAGAGAGATAATGCTGATGTTATTGAATTATCTGTATGCTGTGAAAATAGATCTTCTTTTAATGATATTTAACCAAAGCCATAAACTTGTCTCCTGCCAGTAAGCTGATGGCAAAAAGTGAAAGTGAAAAAGCAGCAACATAACGTCATGTCAATGTGTGAAAATATTGGTGAAGAACCCAGAGAAGAAGTTGTATAATTTAGAACAGCACTCCAAAATCTGGAGCATCGTGAGACCTAAAAAAGCTGAGTTAGACTTACTGGTATCTCCTTTTCTGAGAGTCTTCCAGGACAGCCATGAGACCTAGGGCTCCTCCTACCAGGAGAGGAGACACGTTAACTCCCACCAGATAAAAGGGTGGTCCTCCAGGCCCCATGTCAGTATTCTCGAGAACGTCCCTGTAAAACATATGCATAATACACATAACTTCTAGACAAAACCGTGTGGGAATCCGCCTGTCCTGGAAGAATCTCAGAAAAGGATTTACCAGTAAGTCTAACTCAGCTTTTCTCTAAGCGCCTTCCAGGACAGCCATGAGACAATGAGCCAGAACTTACCATTCTAGGGAGGGACAACTGCCTGAAGGACCTTACGACCAAAAGCCTGCTCCTGAGCAGATAGGAGATCCAGGCAATAATGTTTAATGAAGGTCAAAAAACTGGACCATGTGGCAGCCCTGCAAAGTGAGGCTCCAGCCCTCTCAGCCCAAGACGCAGACAAGGCTCTTGTTGAGTGCGCAGTGACAAAAGGCGGAGGAACTTCCCTAATTTTGTAAGCTTCAGAAATAGCTAGCTTTATCCATCTAGCCAAGGTGGCTTTAGATGTGCTTTTTCCCTTGTGTGCTCCTGAAAGGTGACCTCAAGGTAGACGAGAAGAATTCTTCTCACGTCTAAAAAGCCAAATTTTCTTTCTTGGTCGCCCTTTGGCGAACTACAAAAAGTTGGCAGTACAATGTCCTGGGATCTGTGGAATGTACTGGCCACTTTAGGCAGAAATCCTGGATCAGTTTTCAAAACAACCCGTTCCTCAAAAATTGTGAGGAAAGGCTCCCTCACTGATAGGGCCTGTAACTCTCTTACCCTATGAGCTTAGGTAATTGCCACAAGAAAATTTGTTTTTAAGGTAAGTAACTTAACTGAAATATCCTCTACGGTCTCAAAAAGGAATTCTACCAGAGTTTGAAGCACCAGGGATGGGTCCCAGGTTGGACAACTTCTAACCACTACTGGCCTGGACCTAGAAATTGATTTGAAGAAGTGGGATTTTCCAAGAGAGAAAACTGGAGAAAAACGTGGATAGCTGCCGCCTGTATCCTTTAAAGAACTAACCGAAAGACCTTTGTCGACACCCTCTTGAAATCTTGAAAAAAATTCCAAATTTGAAGGAACATCATGAGTTAATCTTTGATTTTCAGATAACCATGAGTTAAATGTATTCCAAACCTTGGAATATGTGGCTCTAGTGACTGATTTTCTGCAATTTACCAGGGTCTTGACTACTTTGTCAGAGAACCCCTAGGCGCTTAGTATCTTTTCTTCAGATACCAGGCTGTCAGGCTTAAGGAAACCACCTGTGGGTGTGACACTGGACCCTGCAATAATAAGTCTTCTCTCTTTGGAAGACTTAGTGGAGGCTCTGAGACCAGAGTCTGTAACAGGGAAAACCATGGCCTCTTGGGCCAGAAAGGGCCTTTTAGGATAAGATCTGTTTCCTCTAGAAAAAACTTCCGGAGGACTTCTGGTATTAGCCTGATCGGCGGGAAGGCATAACAGAGGCAGAATGGTCACGATTCGTCAGAGCATCGATCCCCAATGATTGATACGCTGGGTTCAGAGAAAAGAACGTCTCTGTCTTGCGACTGTTCTGATCTGCGAACAGGTCCACTTCGGGACATCCCCATCTGTTGGTGAGACCCGCAAAGATTTTGGGATGAAGGGACCAATTGTCTCGACATACCCGGTAGCGGCTGAGATAATCTGCCAGACAGTTTTGTGTCCCCTTCAGGTACACTGCTGTAATTGAGGCTAGATTCCCTTCTGCCCATGATAAAATCTCCTGGGCGATAGATTGAAGTATCCGGCTCCTCGTACCTCCCTGTTTGTTGAGGTAAGCAAGCATAGTGATATTGTCAGATAGAATCTGAAGATTGTGACCCTTGATTTCTGTCTGAAATGCCTGCAAGGCTCTCTGAACCGCTAGAAGCTCTCTCTGATTCGATGAAGCTCTTGCTTCCCTAGAGGACCATTCTCCCTGTGCCATTGTGTTGCTGAGGTGGGCTCTCCATTCCCAGGAACTCGCATCCAGTGTGATCCTCTGGGATATAGGAATGGACCATGGTAGACCTCTTGTTAGGTGCAGGTGCGTCCTCCACCACAAGCTTCTTTTTACCCTGGAGCGTAACAAGACCCTTGAATACAGAGAACTTGCCTCTCCGTCCCAGTCCCTTAGTAGAAACAGCTGTAATGGGCGTTGATGAAATGGCCCATGGCACTGCCGGAAAGCAAGAGGTCATCAGACCCACTGCTCTTGAAACCTCTCTCAGCGAGACCGACTGATTGGTCTGTAAGGCTGACATTGTTTGCATTATTCTTGAGACCTTCTCCTGCGGGAGAAAAACTTTTTGGTCTACTGAGCAATATTTTCCTGACGGCTTTCTGATGACAAATATACGGGAATAAAATCCCTTGCCCTGATCCGGGGAACCGGGATAAGGACCTTTTGATATAACAAGTCTCCAATTTGGAGACAAAGGGCCCTTGCTTTTACCCGGATATTGGAGAGGGATGGTGACCAATAATCGCTTTGGTGGCTGGCAAGAAAATTCCAGCCTGTACCCATTGGTCACTAGGTTCAGGATGAATGGACTTGAGATGACTGCTGCCCACTGTGGGAGAAAGACCCTCAATCCTCCTCCCACTAGGAGACACGAGTCACTGTGGCTTGGCAGGTTGTTGAGGAGGGTTAAACAAGGCGCCCTCTCTACCTGTGCCCTTGTGCCCTGTCCAATGTTTTTTGGGCCTATTGTCCCTTTCTCTAGGACCTTGCTGCCTACTTTGTCCATTAAAATTTTTTCTGGTTTTACGGCTTTTTCTTATTCTCTGGAAAGGCCTTTTTTCTATCGGCTGTGCGTTCCAGCGCCTCTTGCAGACCTGGGCCAAAAAGATGATCGCCTATTAAGGGAAGACCGCATAGGCGCAGCTTTAAAGCAGCGTCGCCTGACCAGGTTTTAAGCCATAGGCTGTCATTTTTACCGACTCTGCGGAAGAATCAGCCAAAAATCCCACTCTACGAAAGAGGAGAGGGAAAGATTTCAGAATCTGTTCTCTAGAGGTACCTGCCAACAAATGTGTTTGTATTTGTGTCAACCATACTTCTAAATTTCTGGCTACACAAGTGGAGGCCAGAGCTGGTTTAAGATTCTCCTCTTTTATCCATCGGATCCCTAAGTATGCCCATATCTTCAAACGCTAGGTCCGAGTTTTTTTAAACTTTTGAAAGAGGTGCGTCTAACTTAGGATTTTTGTTCCATGGCTGCGCTGTATCCTCTTCAAATGGAAACCTTTTTAGGTTACTGGAAAAGAAAGGTTTTCTCTCTGGATTTTCCCATTTCAGCTTAATAGTATCAAGAAAGGAATTATGCACGGGAAAAACTCTAGCCTTTTTCTTATGCAAACCTTTGTACATAAGGTCATGTTTAGACAATTGTACCTTCACCTCTTCTATATCAAGTGTCGTATAGATAGCCTTTAATAAGTCATCTACATCTACATCTCAACTTATACCTCGAGCCCCTTGTGGATTCTCTATCCCTGGGCCCTGTATCTGACCCCGATTCTTCCGGAGAAGAATGGGCAGATCCGGCTTCAGCCTCAGAGTCTTCACTCTCCGCACTCTGCTGTGGTGCGCTAGGACCAGCTGAAGTCCTAACTGGTGATGGACCCTCTGAGGGAGTTTTAAATGAGCTAAACATAGACGTAAGCTCATCTCTAACCGAAGTCAGCATTTTCTGACAGGAGACAACTGGGTCACCCTTAACTAGGCTGTCTATGCAGGTGCGGCAAACTGCTTTGCTCCATGGGGAGCTCAATTTGTTTCCGCAAACCGCACATTTCCTTTTTGGTGGCTGCGCTTGGGCCTTGTCCTGCAAGAGAACAAATGACCCCAATAAATTTTAGGCCACATACACTCCATAACACCCCGTGCAGGAGAAAAGGAAAATGTGCCCCCTTCACCTAGTCCCTACTGGTTACAAGAGGGAGTACACTCACAGGATGTGCAAGCAAGTAGAATACATTTCAGGCTTACCTGAGAGGTGCTGGTGTTAGGGCCTGCTTCCACTGCCTGTGCAGGTATCACAGAGGAGTCCATCCCGCCCCTGTAGTGGTCTGCAGCCTCTGCTGGGTTTCACTGTTTTTAAAACCACCAGCCTCCCAGCATCTCTGTTTGTGCCGTTTAGAGACCGGAACTAGCAACCGGAACATGCCCCGGAAGTGACCCCGCTGGGTACTTCCTTTGGGCCAGCTTGGAACGTATGTTCCGCCCCTCCACGCGTGTGGCTTCCTCTCTTCCACTGCACACTCCAGCCAGGCTGTTTAGCAGGGAAGACAAGCCGACTGCCTCCATGCGGCTCGCGGGCAGGAGCTCAGACGAACACCGCGGTGCTGGCCTTCCCCATGGACTGAGAAGCAGGGACAGCAGCCACAAACCTGCTCCCCCGGTGGATGTGCCGCTCTGGAACCTAAGAAGAAGGTAGGAATACCACCCCATCGCCACAGAAGCCACGCTCATGAGACTTAGGGGAACTAGTTCCAGGAAACATGTTACCCCCCATCCGGAGGAAACACTAATACTGACATGGAGCCTGGAGGACCGCCCTTTTATCTGGTGGGAGTTAACGTGTTTTCCGTCCTGGTAGGAGGAGCCCTAGGTCTCATATCTGTCCTGGAAGACGCTTAGAGAAATAGTGTATTTAGAAGACAACGTTTCTTGACAAAGTGGGAGATGTATAGTTCCATAAATATTATTGGCAGAAGGTTCTTCAGACACTAGAGCTTCCACGGTGACCATAAGGAGATAATTATATCAAATTCCCAACAGAGACAGCACATTCAATAATTTTGGTGAAGATATACTTGAAAAAAGTTCTTCAGAGACTGGAAAGTGTTTGGGTCCAGTGAAGTTAGCCAATAAAAGGTATCACTACAACGGTTCTGCATTGGTCCAGTGACGAAAGATACACAGAAAATTCTTCAAAAAGGTCAAATTAACAGAAATACATAGAAAGTTCTTAAAAGATTAGACAGTCTTTAGTTCCACAGAAGAAAGAAAGTTTCTAAAAGATGTAGGTCTATATGTTTAGTGTTGCAAATGATTTGAATATTCTTGATGGAGTTCCATTGTGAAGATAATAGCAGAATGGTTTTAAGAGACCGTTGGGTTGGCATGTACAGTGTGGAGAGTAACCCAAAGTTCTTAGGAGACTGGAAGATTTATAAGTCTATTATAGATGTACAACAAAGTTTCTTGAGGTGCTGGAGGGCCACTAGACTTAACAATTCTTGATAGAATTTAGGGCCTACAATTCAATGCAGAGGTATCAACAGAAGAATACCGAAGGATTGGTATGCGATGTTCAAAAAATGCAATAAAGTTTCCTGAAAAATGTTTGACCCAACTGGTTGATTATAGATAACAATGGAAAATTTGTAGAGATTGTTGGAATTCTAGGATGAGTATAGGGGCACTAACTAATAAAAGGTGTCTGAATGACTAGTAGGCCTGAAAGTCCACTGCAGGCATGGTGACAGAACTGCTTAGGCCTGTAAGCGGGTTGCTGAAAAGATTTTATTTTCTCATAAGGCCCACAAAAAGAAATATACCTTATGGTAGTAAAGAAATATTCTTTTAAAGTAACACACATCAGCAACAAGTCCCATGCGTAACTGGATGTACATATTTTGGTTGAACTGGATGGACTTGTCTTCTTTTAACCAGACTAACTATGTAACTATATCCTAGATATACATATTGTACTGGTCTATAGGCCAGGGGTCTCCACACTTTCTACACAAGGGCCAGTTTACTACCCTTTAGACCTTAGGGGGCCAGACTGTGGCCCATGGGAGTAGAACATGGAATATAGACATATAGAATAATGCCGCAATTATGGTGTAAGTGAGAGGAATAGTGCCTCATCATTGGTGTCAGTGGGAGGAATAGTGCCTCATCATTGGTGTCAGTGGAGGAATAGTGCCTCATCATTGGTGTCAGTGGGAGGAATAGTGCCCCATTATTGATGTCCGTGGAGGAATAGTGCCTCATCATTGGTGTCAGTGGAGGAATAGTGCCTCATTATTTATGTCCATGGAGGAAGAGTGCCTCATCACTGGTGTCAGTGGAGGAATATTATTATTATTATTATTCACGATTTATATAGTGCCAACAGTTTACGCAGTGCTTTACAATGTAGAGGGGGGGCAGCACAATTACAGTGCAGTTCAATACAGAAGGGACAAGAGGGCCCGGCTTGTAGAGCTTACATTCTAAAGGGAGGGGGTGGGGGTACAAAAGGAAATAGATGTGGGGAATAATTTGATGGGGGGTGGCTCTGGGACAGTTGTTAGGTGGGTGTGGGATAGGCTTCACTGAATAAATGAGTTTTCAGGGATCTCCTAAAGGTGGACAGGGTAGGGGCTGATCGGATATACCGAGGCAGGGAATTCCAGAGGATGGGAGAGGCTCTGGAGAAGTTCTGAGCATGAGAGGAGGTAACAAGGGAGCTAGAGAGCAGGAGGAGCGGAGGAGACGATTGGGGCGATATCTGCAGATGAGGTTGGTGATGTAGATGGGGGCAATGTTGTGGATGGCCTTGTATGTTGTGGTTAGTATTTTGAATTTTATACAGTGGGGTAGGGGCAGCCAGTGAAGGGATTGGCAGAGAGGAGCAGCAGTCACGGATCAGTTAGTGAGGTGTATTAGTCTAGCAGCAGCATTCATAGTGTTTCATCATTGGTGTCAGTGGGAGGAATAGTGCCTCATCATTGGTGTCAGTGGGAGGAATAGTGCCCCATCATTGGTGTCAGTGGAGGAATAGTGCCTCATCATTGGTGTCAGTGGGAGGAATAGTTCCCCATCATTGGCGTCAGTGGGAGAAATAGGGCCCCATAATTGGTGTCAGTGGAGGAATAGTGCCTCATCATTGGTGTCAGTGGAGGAATAGTGCCCCATCACTGCTGTCAGTGGGAGGAATAGTGCCTCATCATTGGTGTCAGTGGAGGAATAGTGCCTTATCATTGGTGTCAGTGGGAGGAATAGTGACTTAAAAGTGCAAGTAATAGTGTCCCAAAAGCCACATAAAGGCAAGCAAATATGGCCCCTGGGCTTCAGTTTGGAGACCACTGCTATAGACCAACATGGGACTATAAAATACATTTTATGCTCTTAAAAAATCATAAATATTTAACCAGACCAGAGTTACTAATAAACTCCAAACCATCTTAAATATAACACAAAGGCACCCATACCAAACATACTGTACACATAACCAAGATCATCCAAATCTATAAGAATGGTTACGATTTCAAGCCAATTCATGCAATTTGGACACAGTTAGACAAGACTGTTGTAAAGTTGGTTGAAGAACCAAGTCTATAAAAATTACAAATGACCTAATTAAAAATGATATAAAATAAGCTACAGGTATAATTTGTCAGAACTACCAAATAAAAAAAAAAAAATCATACCCAATAAAAATTATTAGAAGCCCATCCATGGCTGGTAATAAGGTCAGCCTCAAAGGTGACACCCAAATCTTTTGTCTCACGTTTGGACTTACAATCCACCCAGTTACGATAGGCTGCCATAAAACGTATTTTAAAATATCGACCAATACAAAAAACCGCCAAACTCGCTCTTCACTTGGCCGTAATTCTTTTCCCCAGAGTGTGTCTTCATTCCTACTAAAATCCATTGAAAATGTGGTAACCTCATTTACGGCCTTGTATGCTTGACATGCTCTATTGTTCAGGATCGTTCTTAGAAACCAATAAGTCAGATTAAATCATAAAAAAAAAAAAAAATACTGACCAAAATATATCTACGCTACAATACATGAGAATATACAGCTTTAGTCCCCAATGTTTTACACCATGGCATGAAATCCAATCTTGGTTCTGCCACTGGCCTTGGCCTTTGAAGCATTACAAGAAGACTTTACATGGAAGAGCCATCTTGTATCTAAGTCGGCACCATTTTGTCCTTCATCCACCTTGGCAGGCTTCAATCATGTTACGTATCACATTTCCAAATTTCAGCTTTATTACGTCTCTCCTAAATGTTGGGGACCTTGCTGTTCTCTAAACCTTTCTGTTGCAGAAGCCAGTCCACATTAGAAAACACAGGTATCGCTAATATGCCAAGAAAATGAATGGCAGACCTCACCAATTACTAACGGGAATGTGTTTTCAGATATCTAACCCATGTATAGTATCAATAAACGTATAGGTGATTGTGTATCAGACTTGTCATTAAAACAGACAATCCAAGAAAATCTCATTACTAACGATTTTCTAAAAGCACGGTCCTATGGTAACCGGGCGACCGGTGCAGACGCAGCAGGATACGGGCATGAGAAGCCGCACACATCACCATTTACAGGCAGAAATCTCTATTGGCGGATTTGCCCGGGCCTTGTTGAGAAGGTGCTGTGTGTTTGGAAGATAACATGGGGAGATATTTGGAGGGTTTTTGGAAGAGAAGTGGATATTGTCCTTGCTGACAGTGTGTGTTTGGTCTGCGCATCTGAAGCATCAAATGAGCCCACAGTTGGGGGTTATTCTGCAGAATGGCTTCCAACAGGGAGCGCACAGATGGATGCTGGGAGGGTAGCGGAGCAGGTGTGCTGCTTTCGATATGGCTATCGTATCATTTGAATGGACGGCAGGTTGTGATAGATGTTCGGTTCGGGAGATGGAGACCCAGCGCGGGCGTCCATAGAGGTTCCTTCACCCCTCTGACTACCAGCAGGTAAAGCTGGAATGTGAAGTATCACAACTGAAACTGATGGCAGGGCCGGTAAGGCAGATGGTTTATTGAGCTTTGCATTACAAACCCCCCAACCCCCCCCCCCCCCCAAACACTAAGCCAATCTACTGGGGAAGAAAGGCAGGCCGAATATCAAGGCACCATGCAAGGCTTAATCCAGCTACCTGTGGTGTCGCACACAGCACGGGGGCGACTAGATAAACGTTGGCTGAGGAAGACGGCTTAAACGTCACCAGTGCAAGTGGCTGCTTATCAGGGACGCTGCCAATTAAAACTAAATAATTGGGGTAACTAATATTAACCTGCACCCAGATGGGGGGGAAAGCAATGGCGTTAATCTCCTGCCGAAGAGCAAGCGCCGGAGCCGTGGAGGCGATTCAGCGGCACGGGACGCGTTGCATTCGGGGGTTACCTTAGCGTCTCTGTCTCTCCACGCCTGCATCTTCTTCTCGTGCTCGGAGACGGTATTCTGGAGCTGCCCGTCCAGCCGATCGATCTCCTGCTCATGGTCCTTCATGATACCCTCCTTCTCGGCACTGTGCTGCTGGAAGAGGTAAGTCTTCTCCTGTTCATGCTCAAGCTTCAGTTCCACAATCTGATTGGACAATGGAATGTACAGTGCATTACTGGAATATCCCTGTCACCATGACAACACATGCAGACCCCAGTTTCTGCCCCCACCCACCTATTCCAGACACCACCTTGTGGCACGACTTTTGAAAAATTGATGCCACATGTATGACACACACACACATGGAAAAGGTCATCAGAACTCATGGAGAAACGTCCTACGTCACAGACACACACACACATACACAACTCAAAGCCGTCTGGGTTTTCCTTCCCATCCCGAACCCGCAAAGAGAACAAAAACCACGCAGGAACTCCCAAAACTAGGCGACGGCTTAGGGCAAAAAAATAACGGCAGCCGACCCGACCCCCCAAATTTCACCCCATATAGGAATATTGCCGTGACACAGCCGAGACGACAAACGGTTAACGCTCCCGGTTTGGTCGTGAAATCGGCCCATGAGGGTTTTGAAATGGGTGTAAAAAATCGCTTAATGCACGGTTTGTAATCTGTCCTGTGGCAGATTAATGAGTCCAAGCCCGGGACAAAGTACAGTTGTCATTTTTTTTATCTTCAAAAGATAATTAAGAAAAGAAAGGCCTATTATGTCCTTGTCAGCTACTGTATAGTGCCACGGAGGGGAGAACGTGTTCCTAGCGGGGCACCTGCTGTGCTCATGGCTGCACCATGGCTTCTGAGAAAGCCTTCTATTCTCAGGATCTTTTCCCAGTCGCCGTCATGCTGGATGCTGTGACCTCCGCCAGTCGCAGCTTCTCCCAGCTGGGTGTGAATGGGGGGGGGGGGGGTAGGGGGGACGAGATGAAGGCCCAGACTGCTTTCTCTTTGATATTAATCCTCCCAGACTGGCGATAAAGGCACCCTACCTGGCCTGTTCTGTACAAGCATCCAGGCAGCCTTTGAAGTGGAGTCTGCAGGAAGCCGGCCTCCCCGCCATCCGCAGGCCTCACAGCTGCTGCTCCCAGTCACTAGCGTTTCTCTTCAGTTTTGGTGGATTTTATAAAGAGATGAAGAGGGAGAAAAAAAAAAAAAAAGGAAGGCGGCCGATTATCAACACCATATCTCTTCTCAACGTCCAGCGTGAGAATCCGAACGACTCTTCCAAACTTGATCCTGTTTGCGAGACCAGAAAGCCTCCCGGACCGTATGGCACAGCTGCCTCGTCCCTTTCTGCAGGTGTCTATGCGGCTGAGATGGTGGGGACGGAGGGAAAGGGACCCGATTCCACAATGTTTGCAATGGGCTGCGCGCCGCATCAGTCTGAATTCAAACGTTTTAAGGGGGGAAAAAAAAAAAAAAGAGGCGTATACACCGGGGGAATGATATGGAAATTATACCGGCGCTGCGATTTACTATTCGCTACGACTTGTGTTATGTTGATAGGGGGGTGGGGGGTGAACAAGGGGACAGGTGGCTGAGTCCGGGGCTTGGCCTCCTTATATCATCACTTTATATCCTAACGGGCTCGGCCACAAGGTACGTACATGACAGACCCCTGCATCAAATTATGTACCTGAAAATATATTTTTTATATACTGAAAAAGACACCCAGATATAAATGATGTGCTGTATATGATACAATGTTGTGAAGGGTTCAAATGACCCAACTTGGAGATGTCGGACAGTCAGAGTTTCTTCTATCTCTTGGGGACTCTACTGGTAAGATCCCATGTTGAGTTCCTGGGTTTGTACACCCGCTGTGCCCATTAATAGGGGTTCCCACCATCCCTGTGCTGAGTTCCCGGGTCTGTACACCCGCTGTGCACATTAATAGGGGTTTCCACCATCCCTGTGCTGAGTTCCCGGGTCTGTACACCCGCTGTGCCCATTATGAGGAGTTCCCACCATCCCTGTGCTGAGTTCCTGGGTCTGTACACCCGCTGTGCCCATTATCAGGGATTCCCACCATCCCTGTGCTGAGTTCCTGGGTCTGTACACCCGTTATGCCCATTATGAGGGGTTCCCACCATCCCTTTGCTGAGTACCTGGATCTGTACACCTGCTGTGCCCATTATGCGAAATTCCCACCATCCCCGTGCTGAGTTCCTGGGTCTGTACACCTGCTGTACCCATTTTGAGGGGTTCCCACCATCCCTGTGCTGAGTTCCCGGGTCTGTACACCCGCTGTGCCCATTATGAGGGGTTCCCCCCATCCCTGTGCTGAGTTCCTGGGTCTGTACACCCGTTATGCCCATTATGAGGGGTTCCCACCATCCCTTTGCTGAGTACCTGGATCTGTACACCTGCTGTGCCCATTATGCGAAATTCCCACCATCCCCGTGCTGAGTTCCTGGGTCTGTACACCTCTACTCTATCGAAAAGCCAGTGGCGTGCAAAACACACCTCAAAAACTTCCACCCAGTGCCAAAAAAAAGTGCCCACACATAGAGAGTGAAACACAAAAACGTGCAACGGGTGTACAGAGTCCTCCACTAGGGAAGGACCTTACCCTGATCCCCCGGGGCGTTAGGCTCCAGACAGGGACTGAGGTACTCAGACAAAGGGTCCATCCGGCCGAAACCAGGCGGACCCCCACAACTGGAAGGACTGCCGAAGCAGACCAACCCAAGTACAGTGGGGCTCTCCCGAAGAGAGACCCCTCAAAGGAGAGGGCGAACCAAGCCAAAAGGCCTATGTCCACCCCCTCCCAAGACTTTCAGAGTAGGCCCGAGGACCCACACCCTACTCGCCACACAGTGACAAACGTGTATAGAAAACAACCAAAAAAAAAAACAAAAAGGTGACAAACAGGGGTAAAAGAAAGAGTGGGGAAGATAGTGAGATGGGAGAGTGAAAGTGGCCATTGTGCTATACAATGGCCGGCCCTCCGGCCAGGCATAAAAATTTCCCCTGGTCCTGGCCAAAAGGCCCGGCCCAAGAGGCAGGTGCGAAAAACGTGTGTTGTGGTGAAGTGACCATGGTGCCATAAAATCAAGTGCTTTCACACCGTGACTATAAGGCACCCCTGAACTGCCACTTCAGGGGCACATTCACCACTGGCTTTTCGAAAAAGCCCTGACCCACAGCCCAGATCACAGCAGCCCCCACCCCAGGCAGAAAGGTATGGAGTTCTGGAAGCTTGGAGAGAGCCCTTGCCATCAGGCTTCACCGTCGTTCCGTCCCTCCTACCTAATTACATTCGGGAAATACTGGCCGCTCCCCCGGTGGGAGCAAGGGGAGCCAGCGTTCTCTCCCAAATAACTGTCCAGAGCTAGAGCTGCCCCAATCCAGGCCAGAAGGCCAGGATCCCGACCCTCCGCCAAGACCGAATGGTTCTCCGTCCCCATCAGAAGGCTTCCCTTTCGGCTACAAACCGCTCCGGGTTACCTTCACTCCAGCAGGTTTTGCATAGCAACCGCAATCCCATCTCTATCTCGCCATAGATCAGGGACAGAAGCAAGCGCCATCTCCTGGAAACTGATAAAAACGGATACTACACTCGATCTTAGCCAAAAGGCCGAGAAGCAATTAGCAATAATCACGCCTCAGTTGAACCTCATTAGCTATGATACTGCCACTGCGCAAAGCTGGGTCTGTACACCTGCTGTACCCATTTTGAGGGGTTCCCACCACCCCAGTGCTGAGTTCCCGGGTCTGCACACCTGTTGTGCCCATTATGAGGGGTTCCCAACACCCTTGGACTGAGTTCCTGGGTCTGTACACCCGCTGTGCTCATTATGATGAACTGTACATCTGCTGTGCCCATTATCCCTGCTGGATTTTTATTAATTACAGAGAATGCAACAAGAGGAGCTATACCACCCCAAGGTGATCAGTAAAAGAGTATGGAACTATGGAAGCAAAATTATACTGATGGGTGTTCAAGAAATCTAAGGTGCCAACGCATTGACTCATCCCATTAGACTCCACCTATAACTCAACTAAGCACAGTGGAATGGCTCTTTATAGATTACCTCTATGTTAAAAGGCCAGATAAAATTTTAAAACCAGAACCTGCTGAAACAATGAAATTACACAACACCCAGAAAATGGCGGTATATTCTCAACCCCTTCCCTCCACAGAGAGAACATTATTAGAGCAGAATAGGGGAACCATTCATTGCATCATGGCAACTTGTTCTGTTTTTCTTGGTTCAGACCTTCTTAGGCGGGACATAATGAAGAAGCGTGGCCATGTCAAGTGGGCAGAGCTTCTTTGAGATTGCTTTTTTATGGAAAGTCTAGATCCTAACACTCTAAAACAAAGAAGTATCTTTTGTGAATTCCTGCCACCCTCTTTCCATGGTGGGAAGTGGGGGAAGTCTTTTCATGGTGGAAAGTCTCCTCATGGTGGGAAGTGGGGAAAGTCTCTCCATGGTGGGACGTGGGGAAAGTCTCTCCATGGTGGGACATGGGGAAAGTCTCTCCATGGTGGGACGTGGGGAAAGTCTCTCCATGGTGGGACGTGGGGAAAGTCTCTCCATTGTGGGACGTGGGGAAAGTCTCTCCATGGTGGGACGTGGGGAAAGTCTCTCCATGGTGGGATGTGGGGGAAAGTCTATCCATAGTGGAAAATCTCTCCATGGTGGGAATTGGGAGATGTCTTTACATTGTGGGAAGTAGGAGACATCTCTACATGGTGGGAAGTCTCTCCATGTTGGGGAAAGGGGGAAGTCTCTCCATGGTGTGAAGTGGGAGAAGTCTCACCATGGTAGGAAGTGGGATAAGTCTCACCATGGTGGGAAGAAGTCTCACCATGGTGGGAAGTGGGAAAAGACTCTCCATGGTGGGAAGTGGGAGAAGTCTTTCCATGGTGGGAAGTGGGAGAAGTCTCTCCATGGTGGGAAGTGGGAGAAGTCTCTCCATGGTGGGAAGTGGGAGAAGTCTCTCCATGGTGGGAAGTGGGAGAAGTCTCACCATGGTAGGAAGTGGGATAAGTCTCACCATGGTGGGAAGTGGGAAAAGACTCTCCATGGTGGGAAGTGGGAGAAGTCTCTCCATGGTGTGAAGTGGGAGAAGTCTCACCATGGTAGGAAGTGGGATAAGTCTCACCATGGTGGGAAGAAGTCTCACCATGGTGGGAAGTGGGAAAAGACTCTCCATGGTGGGAAGTGGGAGAAGTCTCTCCATGGTGGGAAGTGGGAGAAGATTCACCATGGTGGGAAGAAGTCTCACCATGGTGGGAAGTGGGAAAAGACTCTCCATGGTGGGAAGTGGGAGAAGTCTCTCCATGGTGGGAAGTGGGAGAAGTCTCTCCATGGTGAAAAGTCGCTCCATGGTGGGAGGTGGGGGAAGTCGCTCCATGGTGGGAAGTGGGGGAAATCTCTCCATGGTGGGAAGTGGGGGAAATCTCTCCATGGTGGGAAGTGGGGGAAATCTCTCCATGGTGGGAAGTGGGGGAAAGCTCTCCATGGTGGGAAGTGGGGGAAAGCTCTCCATGGTGGGAAGTGGGGGAAATCTCTCCATGGTGGGAAGTGCGGGAAAGCTCTCCATGGTGGGAAGTGGGGGAAATCTCTCCATGGTGGGAAGTGCGGGAAGTCTCTCCATGATGGGAAGTGCGGGAAGTCTCTCCAGGGTGGGAAGTGGGGGAAGTCTTTTCATGATGGGAAGTTGGGGAAGGTCTCTCCATGGTGGGAAGTGGGGGAAGTCTGTCCATGGTGGGAAGTCTGTCCATGGTGGGAAGTCTCTCCATGGTGGAAAGTGGGAGAAGGCGTGGGATTCATTTTGCAAGTTTTTTTCTTACTTGCTTTGCCAATCTGTTCAATTTTTTACAGATCACATTGACATCACAACTTTTCTCATCTGTGGGAAACACGGGCAAAGTTTAGGACAATCTGCAGCCAAAGGAAAGGCCTGGCCCGGAAGCAGAGGGCAGACTGTAGGACGAGGATGTGGTGTGTAGAGCTCGGCTATGCACACAGCGTTAACATTGTTCCCGCATTTGGAGGAGACTTTACGGCCTCAGCTGGGGTTATACAAACAAAACCACTGCAGCAGATTTATAAAAGGACAACAGGCCGCTGGCTGTGCGGAGCTGTGTGGTCCAGTGACACCACGCTGTGTGCGGGACACGGTTTTTGTAACCGCTCGCTTTAAAAGAGAGAAAAACAAATGACATCAGAAGATTCCCAAATGCACTGAAGTCGAGGAGGAGACTTAAGGACAGGAAGAGCCATCACGTGTTCCAATATGGAGGCCGGCACGGCCTTTACATGAGTTCTGTCTGCAGAGAGGACACAAGAGTCTACTCAATCAGCCACACAAGAGACAAAATGAAGCATCCTATCAGAATTATGGGTTTCAACACTTGCTCTTTTCTCTTGGGTTAGCCTGTCTAAAATAAACAGTATATTGGTTGCTCTGGAATATTTTTGAATATTTGTGAATATCCTCTGAATATTTTTGGGAAGCTAGATGATAATGAATCTGTTGACTTTACTGCTTTATTAGTCCAACTGATTTATGTTTAAATTTATGTTTTGTTTTCTTTTTATAAACTTTTTATGAAAACTTTCAAATAAAATCTGGATTAAAAAAAGAATGATGGGTTTCACGCCAGAAAAGAAAAAAGGTTTGTGCTGCCCAGAAAAAGGACCCTCTTCTCTCCATGCTTCCAGTGCAGCATGGGAAAATGAATGGGAAGATTGGATTGGCTGCTGGAAGAAACAAAATGATGCTTTCCATTACAAAATGATTTGTGAGATCTTGCATACAATAAGTTCACTGGACAGGAGGTCACAAGACAGTAACTAGCCAATCAAGGACCTGAAACGCCTGGCATAGGTCGTACCTGCTGCTCGTATCTCTGCTTGACTTCTTCCAACTGCCGGATGAACTCTTTATTCTGCTTCTCTCGGAGGGATTTCGATCGGCTCAAGTCCGCCTCCACTTTTTCCATCTACAATGAACACAAATGAAGGCAAATTGAGATATAAGGCAGCTTCTAAAGAGATCACTCTTTCATCCCAAATAACCAATTGGATGTCTTTGTTCATCAGCCTGAGTTACTGATACCTCCTAGTTACTGTACCCTACTGCACTCACCAATGGGAAATTCAATAAGACAAATTAATAAAATAACAAAAAATTGGGTCATTCATGCCTCCACCATTTTGTCTGACATGGTTCCCTTAACACAAATCCACCCTCCGTCTTATGATAGAGAATGTACAAAAACTATAGTGGCCTGAGGTTCACCCAAGGCAGGCTGTCCCATCACGCACCCCTCTGTCACATGAACCCATACATTCTCTGTGACCCCCTGGTTACTTCCCAGTCTGCAATGCCCACCAGATGACCTAAGGAACGCATTACAAGTACAGAATTTCCACCACTCAGGTCATACAAAGTGATAAAAAAAACTTTTTAATTAAACAGGGAATTCTGTCTAATCCATTCAACAATTGATTGATCAGCACCCTTCAATGACTATGCTTTACAGCTGATGGTATGACCTCCTCCTCTTTGATGTCATTGTGTCGGGCATAATGACATTGTGTTGACCCCTGATGGGACTGGGATGTGGGGGGTGGGGGTCTGATAATCACTTTTTGATCTTTTTTATTTTTGAGATATTGGAGTCAGATCAAAATTTTCACGGAAATCACAATACAAAATAAGTGTAAAGCATAGTAGAAAGATTTGCTTCCATCAAAGCTGATTGGAGGACACAACCTTTGCCACCCATAGCAGAACTGTTCTAAAGCAATCAATTCAGTGTTCATACAATACATGGGACTTTTCTACTGGTTTTTAAGATTAAAAAAATAAAAAAATTCAGATTCCTAGCCTTGGATTGTGGAATATCATTTTGAGAGTTCATTAGGTCCCTACTGTTGAACAAAGTGTGCCCTGGACTGATAAAATTAGAGGGATTATGAGGGAGTACATAATTCAAACAATCGTTCCAGGTGGCAGAGACCAAACCCACATCTGGAGCAATCATACTAACCACCTTTTTCATGAGACCTCCAATTCTACCAGCCAGTGGCATCGCTAGGGGGTGGCTTTTGGGGCTATAACCCTGAATCTGGGGCCAATAGCCCCAAGTCTCTGCAGGGGTCCCCAAGGGGAGGGGACGCTCTCTGGGGATCCTGATGCAAGGGGGGGCTCTTTGAGGACCCTGATGTAAGGGGGGCTCTCTGGGGACCCTGATGTAAGTGGGGGGCTCTCTGGGGATATATATATATATATATATATATATATATATATATATATATATATATATATACACACACACACACACACACACGTATATTACTGTATACTATGTGTATGCCCGCCCAAGCGTATGACTTTCTTTACTACACTGCTAGGGGCTGTAGCCCCAGATCTTTTGTAGACCTAGCAACGCCCCTGCTACCAGCAGTGACGGGATAAGGGGTGGGCAGAAGGGGCGGCTACCCTGGGCTCAGCGTGTATTGTAAAGATGGGGATGCCATAAGTTCCTTCTACTATAAGGTTGACATGAGTAGTGACAGCGGCATCGCTACTTCTGTCAGCCCAGTGCTGGAAGCAGCATGGAGAGGAGGATAGAGCCAGGAGGAGGTGCGGGCTGTGCTCTCCCTCCTCCTCGTAAGTTCACACATAATGAAAATTGCTGTCTTTGCCCTGGGCACTGGATCATCTTGTTCGGCACGGTGTACCAGTCCACTGCACACTTTGTTAGTAGTAACAAGGCCTTTTGAAGACCCAAAACCTGTTGGAATTTCATGATCTGAGAGTCTGAATAAAATTTAATCTGGATTTTATACATTCTGCTTTTGGCTCTTTCATCCTTGAATGCCCAGTTTGTACTCAATCGGAGAGCCAACCTTCAACCCCCACTCCCGGGCCAACTGCCTAAGGAGAATCATTCCCTCTACACTGCTATAAGAGTTCCAGCACCCCACACCTTTCTTCTACTTCCCCAGGTTTGGAATTGCATTTGCCTCTTGGGGAAATTGTACCCCTTTTTGTCACTAGAAGAAAAAAAAAAAGAGATCTCCTCAACTTTAATTTAAAAAAATTTCAATTTTACAGGTGTTTAACTTTAACCACCTCAAGACCGGACACTTTCCCCCACTTCTGCCCAGGCCATTTTTCATCTTTCAGCAATTACTCAGTCATGCAACACTGTACCCAAAAAAAATTTTTTTATTTTTTTTTTTATTTTTTTTTTAGACAGACAGAGCTTTGTTTTGGTGGTATTTAATCACCATTGGATTTTTTTATTTTTTGCTATATAAGCAAAAAAAAAAAAACCTGGAAAAAACCATGGTAGGAAGTGGGGGAAATCTTTCCATGGTGGGAAGTCTCCCCATGATGGGAAGTGGGGAAAGTCTCTCCATGGTGGGACGTAGGGAAAGTCTATCCATGGTGGGAAGTGGGAGAAGTCTTTCCATTGTGGGAAGTAGGAAACATCTCTACAGAAAAACACGTTTTTCTTAGTTTCTGTTGTAAAATTTTGCAAATAAAAAATATTTCTCCATAAATTTATCCCAAACTATATTCTGCTACATATCTCAGATAAAAATAACCCAAATCAGTGTATATTATTTAGTCTGTGCGAACATTATGGAGTCCTTAAACTATGTGATATATATCTGAAAATTGATCAATCCTGATGTACTGACAACCTTTGAGGCCCTGAAATGTCAGGACAGTACAAATCTCCCCCCCCCCATGACTTTTTGGAAAGTAGACAGTCCAAGATATTTAGTAAGAGGCTGTTGCGATTTTTGACGTTGTAATTCTTATGTCACAATTTTTGGAAAAATGAATAAATTAAATAAAAATGTATTTTTTATTTTACAAAGTTGTCAATTAATAATACATTTCTAACACACATTATAGGTATTCTTAGAATTACACCCCAAAACACATTCTGCTACTCCTCCTGAGTATGGGGATGCCACATGCGTGAGACTTTCTCATAGCCTGGCCACATAGAGGGGCCCAAAATCCAAGGAGCACCTTCAGGCTTTCTAGGGGAATAAATTACACATCTAATTTCCTAACTACCTATCACATTTTTGGAGGCCCTGAAGCACTAGGACAGTGGAAACACCCACAAAATTACCACATTTTGGAAAGCAAACACACCAAGGTACTTTTAGGAGGTATGGCAAGTCTTTTGAAGACCTCACTTTATTGCCACAAGTTTTTGGAAAACGCAGAAAGAAAATAAAAATAGAATTTACAGACAAGTATAAAAAGGCAAAATTGGATATCCCCCTAACATGACCACACCCACCTTGGCTATGTGCACAGCCCTCAGCTGGGTCAGATGAGCCAGGGGTATCTTGCAGAAATAATGTAAACCCCCCGGCACTTACCTGCTCCTTCATCTCAGCATACACCTTCTCTGTGTTCAGCTCCACCTGGTGTTTCAGTTCTTGGAGGGCTCCATCTGCCTGTTGGGCCTGGATGGCCTGCATCTCTGTCATGCGTGCCATCTGCTCCTCCTTCTCCCTGGAAAAAAGATACAATGCATATTGATCAGCTTATAAAAGAGTCAATGCATTCAAAAGTAATTTCATTTATCATTTATCAATGGATATTTCCACCACTTTCTTAGTGAGATCTCCTCATCATAATCCTTGTTCCTACCTAACAAGGGTGTTCCCATTCCTTATTCTTACTAAATTCCAGGTACTAAAAATGAAAGACAGGAAAGGGAAGTCAGAGCCACTTGTAATGCCATGGTAGGTGCGCAGACCTGAGAACTCAGCGCAGAGTTCTGGACATTCATAATGGGGATCTGAGGTATTTTCATGAGTTTACTTATTCCGGAGACCAATAACCAACAAGGAGCAAAGCTTTGAACATCCAAAAGGACACATTTGTTGTATTCTAATAGGGGCTGATATTTCCTGCACATACATTTATCTGTAATTGGTGGGGCATAAAAAGGACTCTCAGCATCTACAGGTCACACAACCAGCAGAGTGTGGTTTGAGAAGTCAACCTGCCAGGCACACCCGTTGGACTTGTAGAGAGGAGTGATGCAAGTCATTGACCAACACACAGGCTAACAAAACATGGCCAAAAAAAAGACACCACTCATATAGACGGTGTCACAGTGGGGGAGACCTACTAAGAAATCTAACCACGAGCTTGACCAGATCCTTACATAAACATTCCCACCTTACCTTGGTCCTCACTTTACCTTGATCCTTATCCTAACCTTGGTCACCTTGATATATATATATATATATATATATATATATATATATATATATATATATATTTAAAAATTTAATTATCCTGTTGTACTGACTGGCTTACGCATTTCATAAGGCCCTAAAATGCCAGGACAGTACAAATATCTCCCAAATGACCCCTTTTTGGAAAGTAAACAGTCCAAAATATCTAGTAAGAGGCATAGTGAGTTTTTTGTCACAATTTTTTGGAAAACAATGAAGAAATTAAATATTTTTTTTCAGAACATATTCTGCTATGCCTCCCGAGTAGAGAAATACTACATGTGTGAGACTTTTTCACACACTAGATGCATAGAGGGGCCCAAAATCCAAGGAGCACCTTTGGGTTTTTAAGGCGCATAAATTTACGCATCCAATTTCCTGACTACCTAACACATTTTTGGAGGCCCTGTAGCACCAGGACAGTCGAAACACCCACAAAATGACACCATTTGTAAAACAAACAGAATTTCCTAAAAGGCATAGTGAGTCTTTTAAAAATGTAATATTTTGCCACAAGTCTTTGGAAAATTCAAGAAAGAAAATAATGTTTTGTTTTTTTTTTTTTACACAGTGTTGACTATTAATAAGATATTTCTCCCACACAGCATAGGCATACTTATAATTATGCCCAAAAATACATTCTGCTACTCCTCTCATGTAGGGCGATAGCACATGTATGAGACTTTTTCAGAGCCTAGCAATATAGAGGGACCCAAAATACAAGGAGCACCTTCAGGCGTTCTAGAGGAATAAATTAGGGGTCTAATTTCTTTACTACCTATCACATTTGTGGAGAACCTGGAGCACCAGGACAGTGGAAACAGCCTCAAAATTGCCACATTTTGGAAAGCAAACACCCCAGGGTATTTTTTAAGAGGCATGATGAGTCATTTAAAGACTTTATTTTTTTGCAAAAAGTTTTTGAAAAATGCAGAATTTAAATGAAAATTATTTTTTTTACACAAAGTTGTCAATTTAATAAGATATTTCTCACACACAGCACGGGCATACTTAGAATTATACCCCAAAACACATCCTACTACTTACAAAAACACAAAAACATTCTACTACAGACTTCTGAGTATGAGATTCGTTTTAACCAAACTCCTGTCTATGTCCAAAACCCTCTATCAGTGCAAAGACTTCTGAGTATGTTGATACCATGTGTGAGACTTTTTTTACTGTCTGGGCTAATTATATACCGGATATTGTATCTTGTGTATCACAAAAATCAACCAATCTACAGTAATGATTGTGTTCCGTCAGATTAGGCAACCCGTCAGATTTCCTAACGGAAGTGACGTTCTGTCACGGCCATCTTGGTACACCCCGCACTTAGCCACATTAAACCTACAGTCTGAAGTCGCCAAGGGGACGTCTTTTTAAACCCACCGAAGTCTTGCATTTTACACTTATTTGTACCATTAAACTTGGCTTAAATCGTGACATACAGTATTTAGAAGTCCGTAACACTGTTTTAATGTTCAATTTTAAAAGCAGCGGCAAGCCTGCTGATCTCACAGGTTTGCTGATCTGACGGAAGACCGCTGCTTTTAAAATTCAACATCCAAACAGTGTCAGAGACTTATAAATACTGTATTTCACTATATAAGCTCAGTTTAGTGGTAAAACTAAGTGTGAAATGCAAGACTTTCGGTGAGTGTAAAAAGATATCCGCTTGATGACTTCAGACTGCAGGCTTAGTGTGGCTGAGTGCGGGGTGTACCAAGATGGCCGTGACAGGACGTCACTTCCGTTACAGAAGTTTTGACGGGTCGCCTAATCTGATAGGACAGTTGCCTTTATAAGAGTGGTCAGGGAATATAGTTTGGTGTACTGGGATAGTCCCTTTAAGCCAAGAAAGCCTAGCCTACTGGTACATGGCTACCCCCAGGAATGTCATGTTCACTGAGCAGGAAATGTAGGCGGCTGAAGAACAAAAGAGTTCCTATGGTTCCAGGAGTGCAGTGGTTCTCAGGGGATGTATCACAGGAATATATTCAGACGAACGCGCAGATGGGTCAGTTCAGACCGCAGGCAGAGACATGGTCAGCAAGCAGGCAAAGGATCAGTCTAGGCAACAGGCAAAAATGTAGTCAATAAACAAGCCAGGGTCAGTACAGGTGGAAGGCAGAGGCAACACTGCAAATGGTGTGGCGGTGATCAGGCTGCACTGGTCTGGTGACAATGGGGACGAGTGTGGCAGCAATCAGGAACACAGCTGCTGACTTACTGTATACTAGTCAGGTGACACTGGGACTGGTGCGCGACAATCAGGGACAATATTACTTGTTTACACTGGTGTAGTGACACTGCAGCTGGAGTGGCATGATCAGGGACACTATATCACCAAAAGTATTGGGACGCCTGCCTTTACACGCACATGAACTTTAATGGCATCCCAGTCTTAGTCCGTAGGGTTCAATATTGACTTGGCCCACCCTTTGCAGCTATAACAGCTTCAACTCTTCTAGGAAGGCTGTTCACAAGGTTTAGGAGGGTATCTATGGGAATGTTTGACCATTCTTCCAAAAGGCCATATGTGAGGTCAGGCACTGATGTTGGACGAGAAGGCCTGGCTTGCAGACTATAATTCATCGGGTTGAGGTCAGGACTCTGTGCAGGCCAGTCAAGTTCCTCCACCCCAAACTCACTCATCCATGTCTTTATGGACCTTGCTTTGTGCACTGTTGGGCAGTCATGTTGGAACAGGAAGGGGCCGTCCCCAAACTGTTCCCACAAAGTTGGGAGCATGAAATTGTCCAAAATATCTTGGTATGCTGACGCCTTAAGAGTTCCCTTCACTGGAACTAAGGGGCCAAGCCAAACCTCTGAAAAACAACCCCACACCATAATCCCCCCTCCACCAAATGGTTTGGACCAGTGCACAAAGAAAGGTCCATAAAGACATGGATGAGTGAGTTTGGGGTGAAGGAAGTTGACTGGCCTGCACAGAGTCCTGACCTCAACCCCGATAGAACACCTTTGGGATGAATTAGAGCGACCACTGCAAGCCAGGCCTTCTCGTCCACATTAGGTTAAGTTCATGTGCTTGTAAAGGCATGCGCACCAATACTTTTGGTAATATAGTGTACCTGGTGTGGTGTACTCAGAGACAATGTAACCGGTGTGGCAGTGGCTGGGCACAATGTATCTGGTGTGGCGGTGATCAGTGAAATTGATGCTGGTGTGGTTGGTGATCAGACACAATATGAATGGTGTGATGGTGATTAGGAACACCGAGCGATGTGGCGGTGATTAGGGACATTATGAGTGGGTGCCAGTGATTGGGGACAATGACTAGTGTGGCAGCAATCAAGGACACTGCTGCTGAATTATACTGGTCAGGTGACACTGGGACTGGTGTGGCTACAATCAGGGAGACCATAGCTTGTTTACACTGGTGTAGTGACACTGCAACTGGTGCGGCGGTGATCAGGCACAATGACTGGTGCGGCGGTGATTAGGCACAATGATTGGTGCGGCAGTGATCAGGCACAATGACTGGTGCGGCGCGGATCAGGCACAATGACTGGTGCGGCGGTGATCAGGCACAATGACTGGTGCGGCGGTGATCAGGCACAATGATTGGTGCGGCGGTGATCAGGCACAATGATTGGTGCGGCGGTGATCAGGCACAATGATTGGTGCGGCGGTGATCAGGCACAATGATTGGTGCGGCGGTGATCAGGCACAATGACTGGTGCGGCGGTGATCAGGCACAATGACTGGTGCGGCGGTGATCAGGCACAATGACTGGTGCGGCGGTGATCAGGCACAATGACTTGTGCGGCGGTGATCAGGCACAATGACTTGTGCGGCAGTGATCAGGCACAATGACTGGTGCAGCGGGGATCAGCAACAATGACTGGTGCGGCGGTGATCAGGCACAATGACTGGTGCGGCGGGGATCAGGCACAATGATTGGTGCGGTGGTGATCAGGCACAATGACTGGGCGGCGGTGATCAGGCACAATGACTGGTGCGGCGGTGATCAGGCACAATGACTGGTGCGGCGGTGATCAGGCACAATGATTGGTGCAGCGGTGATCAGGCACAATGACTGGTGCGGCGGTGATCAGGCACAATGACTGGTGCGGCGGTGATCAGGCACAATGACTGGTGCGGCGGTAATCAGGCACAATGATTGGTGCGGCGGTGATCAGGCACAATGACTGGTGCGGCGGTGATCAGGCACAATGATTGGTGCGGCGGTGATCAGGCACAATGATTGGTGCGGCGGTGATCAGGCACAATGACTGGTGCGGCGGTGATTAGGCACAATGACTGGTGCGGCGGGGATCAGGCACAATGACTGGTGCGGCGGTGATCAGGCACAATGACTGGTGCGGCGGTGATCAGGCACTATGACTGGTGCGGCGGTGATCAGGCACAATGACTGGTGCGGCGGTGATTAGGCACAATGACTGGTGCGGCGGGGATCAGGCACAATGACTGGTGCGGCGGGGATCAGGCACAATGACTGGTGTGGCGGTGATCAGGCACTATGACTGGTGCGGCGGTGATCAGGCACAATGACTGGTGCGGCGGTGATCAGGCACAATGATTGGTGCGGCGGTGATCAGGCACAATGATTGGTGCGGCGGTGATCAGGCACAATGACTGGTGCGGCGGTGATCAGGCACAATGACTGGTGCGGCGGTGATCAGGCACAATGACTGGTGCGGCGGTGATCAGGCACAATGACTGGTGCGGCGGTGATCAGGCACAATGACTGGTGCGGCAGTGATTAGGGACACCAACTGGCAACACTGGTCTGGTGACATTGTACAGCTCTGGCAATGATCAGAGATAATGGCTGGCGGCACTAATGACACACGGTGATATCAGAGCAGCCAGCCATTGTAAAATATCACCACCATTGCAGTATGATGTCACCATAGTATAAAAAAAAAAAGGCGGAACACCGCGGCTCGGTACTCAGATCGGTGATCCATTGTGTCTACTGAACACAGCAAAGAGACTGCAGGATATCAGGCACTGGGATGGAACAAAGGAGAATAAAGAAAGGTAAAAACAAGGATTTTGTGTCGATAAATCTAAGAGCAAACCGAATGTCAGGTTTTACAAGTACTCATGCCGATGTGCTAGATTTTCCCCTTTAATTCTGCATGAAATGGTTATTCCTGGCATGATCTGAAACACTTAGGTACATTTTAGAATAAAATCCATTGACTGGAGCGCAGGCAGAGGAGGCAGCAGTAGAATTGGAGTAAATTATGGAGCTCAGTGCCAGAGGCGCTCTACAGACCGCTATATATAAAGACGAGGAGTACTGTGGCCTAGTCCTCTCCGTTCTGTGTTTGCTGTGTAAAACCATTCAAGCAGAAGAAGAAAGCAAAGGAAAGATCAAAGCTGCTTTGGAGGAGCCAGGGATGAGAAAATGAAATATTTATTGCCATCAAAACACCATCCTTGGCCGAAAAGCCCTTGGGGAGACCGCACATCCTACAGCTTCACAGGGAAGTCCTCCTTGATTTAACCACACAGGACAACTGTGTCTGCTCAATCTGGCCCTGCAATGTATCTCCCTCGTCCTCGGCCAAGCTGCTTCTACCGTTGTATGACCTTGTTACAACATGGCCCCGGTGAAAAGGATTGGACATCTCCAGAGTATATAAACCTGGCTGCTTCTGGGCCTTTGTGTGGTCCTGTTGCGTCTTTGTGATCCCCAGTGAGTTGAACTAAAAGATACCAGATTGTTCTCTAGGTCATCAAAGCTTTCTTACAATGTTCTTAAAAGAGTAGTCTGGGAAACGTTTTTTTTTTTTTTTAACAAGTGTGCCAGGGTTAAACTTGTAGAAATAGCTGTTCATTATAAACTGTGTATTCTGTTTTTGCATATTTCACAACTGGTAATATTATTTGTGAACACTTGACCATGGACTATGGAGTTGTCCCCCTCCCCTCATGGCCATTAATATGGAGTTTCCCCCTCTTCGCAGCTATAACAGCTTCTACATGTCTGGGAAGGCTTTCCACAAGTTTCTGGAGTGTGTTTGCGTGAATGTGTGCCTATTTGTGAGGTAAATATACATGGTAAATAAAAATGGCGCAGGAGAAATTAGGACTACCTTAAGAAAATCCTAAAAAAAAAAGTCCATAAGTAGTAAGTCCATAGTAAAAAATGGCCATACTTTGTAGGAATACAAAAAAAAAAGGGAACACAATGGGGCACCAAACTAAGTGCTGTATAAATATGGAATCTTCATACTGCACTTAGCTTGGCCCCCCCTTGTGCTCTCTATTTGTGAGGTCAGGAATGTTGGATTTTGGATGACAAAACCTGGTTCGCAATTGATGCTCCAAATTATCTGAAAGATGTCCAGTAGGGTTGAGGTCGGTGCTCTGTGCAGGATAATTGAGTTTCTCCACATAAAGGATAAGCTCAAGCGTTTTTGGATCCTAGTCCAAACCCACCTGAGGGATCCCGCTGGGAAGCTGTCACTGTCTATGGCCAATCAAAAACAGCCGTCGCAATCCCCGCTCTGAAGCCGCACAAATACATGCCCCTTATACACATGTGGCTGAAGGAAGGGGAAAGGAATGCCTTGGCTGCTTATGATTGGCCAAGAACAGAATAAGGTTTCCTGGCAGAATTGCTCAGGTGGGTTCAGACTAGGATTGGAACATGCCTGAGCTCATCCCTACGCCACATCAAACTGGTCAAACCATGTCTTTATGGAGCTGGCTAAGTGCACAGGGGCAAAGTCATGGTAAAACAGAAATGGGTCTTCCCCAAACTGTTACCACAAGCTTGGAAGCACATACTTGTCTTTGTATACTGAAGTATCAACAGTACCTTCCATTGGAAACACCCAAACTCAAAAATTGGGAGGGGTGTCCATATCACTTTGGTCAGAGAGTGTATCGGTGGCCCTCAGCATAGTGCAGTAGAGTAACCCCACTCAAGACTGACAAGTCCACTGTAGAATCAGGATCATGGTGCTAGGCAATCTTGAAGCAATACAAGCCAATCACTTGGTAAAGTAACTTCACATTTCCAGTGAGATAGGTAGATGGACAAGTAGCCACAGCCATAACTCAACAGCATAAATATTAAATAATTTTTTTTGTTATTATTATCCAGGCCAAATTTTGATTCTTTGGCCTAGAGATGTCTTCCCTGGTCAGCAGAGAAGTAGATGGGACTGGGGAGTGAGAGGATAAATTCCAACAGGAAGCGTCTAAAGCACAGGAACATTTCAAGGCTCTTATTGAAATTCCGCAGCGTTTTCAAGTTGTAAAACATTTTACATGATCGTTAAACAGAAACATTAACACATGCGAGTGATTCATCCGCTCTGTATGAGGACTTGGAGAAGAAGGTCACTGTATAATAGTCACCAGGGCTCTCTGCTCCAAGTAAGGACCTGAATAAGAAGGTCTCGCCATAATCACTGCCATGGCTCTCTGCTCTGCATAAGGACCTGGAGAAGAAGATCACACTATAATGGCTGCCATGGCTCTCTACTCAAGGACCTGGAGAAGAAGGTCACCCTATAATGGTCACCATGGCTCTCTGGTGTGAGGTCTCAAAGAAGGAGGTCACTCAATAATGGTCATCATAGTGAGAAAAACAGGTGAGAATCTAGCACCCATTGACGCCCCACAGCGCTGGATATAATACACACCATTGAATAAAAAATAATTGTGCTTTAATAAGAGCTCAACGCTTAACAAAATAAACTCCTGTAGCTCCTGAGAATAGGAGCTATAGCGTTGAATATGATATTGGATGGCCTGCAATCCAGCGCTGTGTGTGCAGGCCATCCAATATCATCTTCAACGCTATAGCTCCTATTATCAGATTCGCACAATTATTTTTTATTTGATGGCGTGTATTATGTCCAGCGTTGTGGGGCGTCGGTGGGTGCTAGGTTCTCACCGTCCATGGCGAATCTCTACATGGGTTGGTGGGAGGAACAATTTTTGTTCTCTCCCGGCAACCTCTTTGCCAGGCAGATTGTACGGTATGGTCGCTATATAGATGACCTCGTGATGGTGTGGGATGGGGACATTATAGGATTGCATGAATTTTGGAAATGCCTTAATGACAATCGGTTAAATTTGCATTTTTCAATTAAGCATGATGCTTTCAGTATCAACTTTTTAGACATCACTCTAATGGGCGATCCAGCCACGGCTGATGTTTCAACATCCGCCTATAGGAAACCATGCTCTGGTAACCCTACACTATTTGCAGCCAGTTGTCATCCATCCCACACCATCAATGCCATCCCTTATGGGGAGTTTATTGGAGCCAAACGAAACTGTTCAACAGACTCATCCTTTGAGCTGGAATTCATCAGCGCTTATTGGACCGAGCTTATAACGAATATGTTATATACCAAGGACTGGAAAGGGTTTTGATAATGGACAGAGAGACATTACTGTCAGATAAACCAAGAGAGAGCATAAAAATAAGAATAAATCTCATAAACCTTACAACTCTAGAAATAGAAGAACGGGCAAACCTATTACGTTTGTAACTACATTTTCCCAAGAATATCATCAAATAGACAGAATAATAATAAAGAATGGGCCAACACGGTATA
Organism: Lithobates clamitans; assembly: GCA_037952925.1. Classification (NCBI taxonomy): domain Eukaryota; kingdom Metazoa; phylum Chordata; class Amphibia; order Anura; family Ranidae; genus Lithobates; species Lithobates clamitans. The sequence continues at coordinate 105,138 of JBBGZY010003010.1, read as the reverse complement.
CAGATAAAGATTTAAATGGGATATTGCAAGCAGGTTGCCATTTTTCTAGCCCACGTGCGCCCACATTAGGGACTGCACTATCACCTAGTCTTTTCTCATCTATACCCACCTGGCTCTCCTATCCTGGAAGTTACCCTTGTAATACAAAAACCTGTAGGCACTGTGAATGAATGAATAACTTGTATAGCGCTACATATGCAAACTAAATCGCCTCAGGGTGCTTTTGCCGCCAGTGTCTGTCTGGGTCTTCAGAAGAGAGGGGTCTTGAGCTCCTTCCTGAAGGCCAGATGGTTTTCTTCTGAGCGGATATCCGTGGGTAGAGCGTTCCATAGCCGTGGTCCTCGGACTGCGAACCTTCGTTCCCCTTTTAATTTATAACGGGTCGTGGGGATGTGGAGGAAGTTCTGGTTAGTTGACCGGAGGAGGCGACCCGGGGTGTAGTGCTTTGTTTTGTCGCAGAGGTATTGCGGGGCTTTTCCTTGTGTACATTTGTGAGTGAGGCAGAGGGTCTTAAATGTAACTCGATCCTTCACGGCTAGCCAATGGAGGGTCCTCAGGGACGGGGTGCTTGAGTCCCAGGGTTTTTTTTCCCAGTTACCAGTCTGGCTGCTGTGTTCTGGACGATTTGTAGATGTGAAATCTGGTATTTGGGAAGTCCTAGGTAGAGGGAATTTGTGTAGTCAAGTTGGGTATTGATGATTGTTCCAACTACTGCTGCTGTATCTCCTTCCGGGATGAAGGGGATGAGTCTACACAATAGGTGAAGAAGGTAGTGGGATCCACTGACTGCTGATCCTATTTGTGCATCCATCATCATGTCTGAGTCAAAGATGACTCCGAGGCTTTTTGTGTCTTTACCCCAAATACACTGTAGATTGTGTCTTTTGGGTAAAGCGTTTGTTGCCACAGATGAAGAGTTCATTATACAGCAATACATCAACTGTGGCACAAACGATGTGATTTACCTCATCACCCGTATTCCATGCAGCCTCCAATATGTAGGTTTTACCGCGCGTCCTCTGAGAGCCCCGTATAGGGGAACATTACTGCGACACACATAACCCAAATGCTAGAAATATTTCGAATGGAACACGTCACTTTGGAGAATGTCATCAGGGCGATCTCTCCTCATTTCGCTTCAGAGGAATAGAACGATTGTCTCACTCGCCCAGAGGAGGGGGCAGGGAGAGAAGGCTACTGGGGAGAGAAGCATGGTGGATTGTTAGATTAAAAACTAGATGGCCTCGGGGGTTAAACCTGAGGTGAGATCTGGACTTACATTAAGAATGCCTCCCCCCAGAGCCTCCTCGCTCTCTTTTCCTTTCTCTCTTCGGTTTTTTTTTCCATATACCTCAATTCTTATTTCATTTTTTTTATTTAATGTTTTTTGAATTTTATGGTGTGCTTTCTTATGCATATGTCTATACGTGTATGAGTGTATGCACATGTGTGTACATGCGTGTGTGTGTACATACATGTGCATATTATCACTACAAGGTGTGTGAAAATTAGTGGCATACACATGGATCACCCGATATGTATTGCCGTTTTTTTTTTTTGAATAATTGCCCGCGGTCAATTAAGACAATCAATGGGAGGGCCTCTTTAGAGCTACTATTTATTTCAAAGTTTTATGTCTGTAATATGGTTATGACTAAGGCCTTATAGGGCTGAAACGCGTCAACTGACTTAATCTGCATTTGTTCACTGTGGCTATTCAATAAAATGAAGACATTTTAAGAGCAACAACCGGAGTGCGGATCATTTTTTTTATACATTGCTCTAATGGGCCAGCGACTGTGGATTGAGGACCCAGGAGCTCTGCTGTCTATGTGGTGTATGGGTAGTAGCACTGACTTTTCTGTTTATACTCTTTGCTGAGTGCAGATAAGTCGTAGAACGTGTTGGAGAACGATACCGTAATGTGAAGACATACAGTAGGTGACACATTTACTAGTTTACACATTTACTGCAGAGAAGTGATAAGCATCTGAGGAAATGCTGGATGGATGATCTGCACACCCACGCAAAGATTATAGCAACTGCGACTAGCCAAACAATCTCCGAAAAGTACATTGGATGAGATTTGCCAGCATATGGGAAAACATAGATGTTCTCCCTGCAAGTGAAAGAGACAGAGCCACTTACAGTGTGTGGGTAGGTACTAGAGCCCCCTGGGTGCTTCAGCTTAATACAGCAACACAATTGAGACAAGTGGAGGATGGTGGAGCTTTTAATGAGGAAGAAGATAGGGGCAGTGGAAGGGAGGTTGCATGCAGAGTTCAGAGCTGAAGAGGGGTGAAAGTGAGATGTGAATAGGGGATGCAGAGGTAGGCAGCTGTTGAAGAAGGCTAAGCCATGCACTCTGTGTAGTGCAGCACACCCCTGAACACTGCACTCTGTGTGTAACAACCCCTGAACACTGCACTCTGTGTGTAACAACCCCTGAACTCTGCACTCTGTGTGCAACAACCCCTGAACTCTGCACTCTGTGTGCAACAACCCCTGAACTCTGCACTCTGTGTGCAACAACCCCTGAACTCTGCACTCTGTGTGTAACAACCCCTGAACTCTGCACTCTGTGTGCAACAACCCCTGAACTCTGCACTCTGTGTGCAGCAACCCCTGAACTCTGCACTCTGTGTGTAACAACCCCTGAACTCTGCACTCTGTGTGCAACAACCCCTGAACTCTGCACTCTGTGTGCAACAACCCCTGAACTCTGCACTCTGTGTACAACAACCCCTGAACTCTGCACTCTGTGTGCAACAACCCCTGAACTCTGCACTCTGTGTGCAACAACTCCTGAACTCTGCAATCTGTGTGTAGCAACCCCTGAACTCTGCACTCTGTGTGCAACAACCCCTGAACTCTGCACTCTGTGTGCAACAACCCCTGAACTCTGCACTCTGTGTGTAACAACCCCTGAACTCTGTGTGCACCAACCCCTGAACTCTGCACTCTGTGTGCAACAACCCCTGAACTCTGCACTCTGTGTGCAACAACCCCTGAACTCTGCACTCTGTAGTGCAGCACACCCCTGAACTCTGCACTCTGCACTGTAACAACCCCTTTACTCTGAACTCTGCACTCTGTGTGTAACAACCCCTGAACACTGCACTCTGTGTGCACCAACCCCTGAACTCTGCACTCTGTGTGCAACAACCCCTGAACTCTGCACTCTGTGTGCAACAACCCCTGAACTCTGCACTCTGTGTGTAACAACCCCTGAACTCTGCACTCTGTGTGTAACAACCCCTGAACTCTGCACTCTGTGTGTAACAACCATTGAAATCTGCACTCTGTGTGCAACAACCCCTGAACTCTGCACTCTGTGTGTAACAACCCCTGAACTCTGCACTCTGTGTGTAACAACCACTGAACTCTGCACTCTGTGTGTAACAACCCCTGCACTCTGTGTGTAACAACCCCTGAACTCTGCACTCTGTGTATAACAACCCCTGAACTCTGCACTCTGTGTGTAACAATCCCTGAACTCTGCACTCTGTGTGTAACAACCCCTGAACTCTGCACTCTGTGTGTAACAACCCCTGAACTCTGCACTCTGTGTGTAACAACCCCTGCACTCTGTGTGTAACAACCCCTGAACTCTGCACTCTGTGTATAACAACCCCTGAACTCTGCACTCTGTGTGTAACAATCCCTGAACTCTGCACTCTGTGTGTAACAACCCCTGAACTCTGCACTCTGTGTGTAACAACCCCTGAACTCTGCACTCTGTGTGTAACAACCCCTGAACTCTGCACTCTGTGTGTAACAACCCCTGCACTCTGTGTGTAACAACCCCTGAACTCTGCACTCTGTGTATAACAACCCCTGAACTCTGCACTCTGTGTGTAACAACCCCTGAACTCTGCACTCTGTGTGTAACAACCCCTGAACTCTGCACTCTGTGTGTAACAACCCCTGAACTCTGCACTCTGTAGTGCAGCACACCCCTGAACTCTGAACTCTGCACTGTAACAACCCCTTTACTCTGAACTCTGCACTCTGTGTGTAACAACCCCTGAACTCTGCATTCTGTACATAGTTACATAGTTACATAGTAGGTGAGGTTGAGAAAAGACACAAGTCCATCAAGTCCAACCTATGTGTGTGATTATATGTCAGTATTACATTGTATATCCCTGTATGTTGTGGTCATTCAGGTGATTATCTAACAGTTTCTTGAAGCTATCAATGCTCCCCGCTGAGACCACCGCCTGTGGAAGGGAATTCCACATCCTTGCCGCTCTTACAGTAAAGAACCCTCTACGTAGTTTAAGGTTAAACCTCTTTTCTTCTAATTTTAATGAGTGGCCGCGAGTCTTGTTAAACTCTCTTCTGCGAAAAAGTTTTATCCCTATTGTGGGGTCACCAGTACGGTATTTGTATATTGAAATCATATCCCCTCTCAAGCGTCTCTTCTCCAGAGAGAATAAGTTCAGAGCTCACAACCTTTCCTCATAACTAATATCCTCCAGTCCCTTTATTAGCTTTGTTGCCCTTCTTTGTACTCGCTCCATTTCCAGTACATCCTTCCTGAGGACTGGTGCCCAGAACTGGACAGCATACTCCAGGTGCGGCCGGACCAGAGTCTTGTAGAGCGGGAGAATTATCGTTTTATCTCTGGAGTTGATCCCCTTTTTAATGCCAATATTCTGTTTGCTTTGTTAACAGCAGCTTGGCATTGCATGTCATTGCTGAGCCTATCATCTACTAGGACCCCCAGGTCCTTTTCCATACTAGATTCCCCCAGAGGTTCTCCCCCCAGTCTATAGATTACATTCAGATTTTTTGCCACTCAAATGCATTATTTTACATTTTTCTACATTGAACCTCATTTGCCATGTAGTCGCCCCTCCCCCATTCATTTGTTCAGGTCTTCTTGCAAGGTTTCCACATCCTGCGGAGAAGTTATTGCCCTGCTTAGCTTAGTATCGTCCGCAAATACAGAGATTGAACTGTTTATCCCATCCTCCAGATCGTTTATGAACAAATTAAATAGGATTGGTCCCAGCACAGAACCCTGGGGAACCCCACTACCCACCCCTGACCATTCCGAGTACTCCCCATTTATCACCACCCTCTGAACTCGCCCTTGTAGCCAGTTTTCAATCCATGTACTCACCCTATGGTCCATGCCAACGGACCTTATTTTGTACAGTAAACGTTTATGGGGAACTGTGTCAAATGCTTTTGCAAAATCCAGATACACCACGTCTACGGGCCTTCCTTTATCTAGATCAGCGGTTCTCAACCTGGGGGTCGCGACCCCCTGGGGGGTCGATTGCCCATTCTCCAGGGGGTCGCGAATGCTGGCCGAGATGCTGGCCGAGACGGACCCGAAGTTACTGCCTGAGTCCGTCCGTCTCGGCCAGCGAGATGTCACTTCCTGGAGAGGAGGGACTGCACGGAAGTGACGTTCCGTCGCCGCCATCTTGGTACTCTCGTCCGCAGTAAGGCTTAGACTTAGAAGTCGGCAAGCGGACATCTTTGTACACCCACCGAAATCTGCTTGCTGCGGACGAGTGTACCAAGAGGGAGGCAACGAAACACGACTTGCTGAAGAAGAAGAACACCTGTGACTTCTGGTAAGTCAGACACACAGGAAAAGCTGACAAGACAACATTTTTTTAATTATGGTCCTATATATATATATATATATATATATATATATATATATATATATATATAAACGTCCCAGTTGGTTCCTCAAAAGTAGTTATTCCGTGCCAGTGCTAGATACATGTTTGGAAGCTATACACTTTGTGTATCTAGCACTGGCACGGAATAACCACCTTTGAGGAATCAACCGCAACGTTTATATATAAATCAGTGGTGGGGGCGCAAACAAACTGAAACAATCAGAAAAAAACCCCCATTAAAACGCTGCAACTGTGCCATCAAATGCAGCCACTGTGCCCATCAATTGTCGCCACTGTGCCAGCAAACACTACCACTGTGCCATCAAACGCAGGAACTGTGCCCTTTAATTGTTGCCACTGTACCAAACGCAGCCACTGTGCCTATCAATTGTCGCCACTGTGCCAGCAAACGTCGCCACTGTGCCATCAAACGCAGCCACTGTGCCATCAGACGCAGCCACTGTGCCCTTTAATTGTTGCCACTGTACCAAACGCAGCCACTGTGCCCATCAATTGTCGCCATTGTGCCAGCAAACGTCGCCACTGTGCAGCCACTGTGCCCATCAATTGTCGCCACTGTGCCATCAAATGCAGCCACTGTGCCCATCAATTGTCGCCACTGTGCCAGCAAACGCCGCCACTGTGCCATCAAATGCAGCCACTGTGCCCATCAATTGTCGCCACTGTGCCAGCAAACGCTGCCACTGTGCCATCAAACGCAGGAACTGCGCCCTTTAATTGTTGCCACTGTGCCAAACGCAGCCACTGTGCCCATTAATTGTCGCCACTGTGCCAGCAAACGTCGCCACTGTGCCATCAAACGCAGCCACTGTGCCCTTTAATTGTTGCCACTGTGCCAAGGGCAGCCACTGTGCCCATCAATTGTCGCCACTGTGCCAGCAAACGTTGCCACTGTGCCAGCAAACGTTGCCACTGTGCCATCAAACGCAGCCACTGTGCCATCAAATGCAGCCACTGTTCCCTTTGTTGCCATTGTGCCAAACGCAGCCACTGTGCCCATTAATTGTCGCACTGTGCCAGCAAACGTCGCCACTGTGCCATCAAACGCAGCCACTGTGCCCTTTAATTGTTGCCACTGTGCCAAGGGCAGCCACTGTGCCCATCAATTGTCGCCACTGTGCCAGCAAACGTTGCCACTGTGCCAGCAAACGTTGCCACTGTGCCATCAAACGCAGCCACTGTGCCATCAACTGCAGCCACTGTTCCCTTTGTTGCCATTGTGCCAAACGCAGCCACTGTGCCCATAAATTGTCGCCACTGTGCCAGCAAACGTCGCCACCTGTGCCATCAAACGCAGCCACTGTGCCCTTTAATTGTTACCACTGTGCCAAACGCAGCCACTGTGCCAGCAAACGTCCCACTGTGCAGCCACTGTGCCCATCAATTGTTGCCACTGTGCCAGCAAACGCCGCCACTGTGCCAGCAAACGCGACCAGCAAAAATAATTTTACTCTTAGGGGTCCCCACAACTTGGGAAATTTTATCAAGGGGTCACGGCACTAGGAAGGTTGAGAACCACTGATCTAGATGGCAACTCACCTCCTCATAGAAGGTTAATAGATTGGTTTGGCAAGAATGATTCTTCATGAATCCATGCTGAATCCATGCACTCCTGGTATTTAATGCCCCTTTAAGACACTTCAAATGTTAGTGAAATTTGACCACATCCACTATTTGATGTGGTTTGGAGGGTGTGTGGGGGGAGGGTTTTTTTTGGGGGGTCGTGGTTGAGTTCCTGCTCTAATTGGTGTCAAATGTCTGACTTTTGCTGGAGGTGTCAGAAAGGTGCTGGTGAACTCTCATACATTGGACTGCACCTCTTCATCTCTTTACTCATCAGCTGCTGGGTAACTGTTTATATAAGTCTGTCGCTGTCCTGAGTGTTTTTAGTGTGCAGGTACTGGCAATCACAGCTGTCAGTGCAATCGGATAAAATGACACTTGGACCAGAACCTTCAGGGCCCTGGAGCAAAAAACCATGAAGAGCCCCCTTGACTGCTGGGGCTCATTCCATTGGTCCCGGGGCCCTTCCCTCTGAGTGATAAAAAAAAGCTTCCTGCACTACTTTTCTGTGACTTTGTTGTGGTTTCAGTGCCCTAGACTGCAGTGTTAAATCACAAAAGTTGCAAGCAAATCACAAGGAAATCGCAAGCAAGTTGCACAACTTTGGGTCACAGCAAAGTGAACTGAGCCTTCCAGTCCTGCAGCGCCCCCCACGGTGGCAGAACACCAGGGCCCAGTCACAAGTGCGACCTTTGTGACCCTGGTAGTTCCGCCATTGCTCGGACTTCTCTAGACTCAACTCTGCAACCTGACATGATCACAGATTATAAGGATAACAAAAATGATCCTGCAGCAGTCCTGCCTCAATCCATCAATTGCACAAAGTGGATCACACATGCAGAGAAAGCCCAGTACAAGCGTCTCTCCCTTCACTCTCCAGTATGGCTTCTGCTCTCCGAACTACTGACTATAAGCTCTGCTGGGCAGGCTTTTCCTTCTCAGTGCCCTATTGTACTGCTGTGTGTTACAGTGACACAGTCCCAGCCCCTCCAAGTCCTCAACTTGTACAGGGCTGAGCAGCCTCTTTGCAGCCACTTCTTGTCTACATGCATTCCAGCAAGGGCCAGTGCTACCACTAGGCAAACTAGGCAGCCGCCTAGGGTGCACTGCTGCCTAGGGCGCCCAACCAGTGGTGTTCCTACTCTCGTCACTCTGCAGCAAGCAACTAAGTCTCAGCATTAGCAGGCAGCCGCCACTCCAGTCGCACAGTGTCAGAGGCGCAGCGGCGGTGGAGGACTGTGTCCCAACTCCTGAATGAATGGAATTAAGCAAACATACATTGTTAGGCACTGGTAGGCTGCAGTGATAGGCACTGGTAGGCTGCATTGATGGGCGCTGGTAGGCTGCATTTGATGGGCGCTGGTAGGCTGCATTTGATGGGCACTGGTAGGCTGCATTTGATGGGCGCTGGTAGGCTGCATTTGATGGGTGCTGGTAGGCTGCATTTGATGGGCGCTAGTAGGCTGCATTGATGGGCGCTAGTAGGCTACATTGATAGGCGCTGGTAGGCTGCATTGATGGGCGCTAGTAGGCTGCATTGATGGGCGCTAGTAGGATACATTGATGGGCGCTGGTAGGCTGCATTGATGGGCGCTGGTAGGCTGAATTGATGGGCGCTGGTAGGCTGCATTGATGGGCGCTGGTAGGCTGCATTGATGTGTGCTGGTAGGCTGCATTGATGGGCGCTGGTGAGGCTGCATTTATGGGCGCTGGTAGGCTGCATTGATGGGCGCTGGTAGGCTGCATTGATGGGCGCTGGTAGGCTGCATTGATGGGCACTGGTAGGCTGCATTGATGGGCGCTGGTAGGCTGCATTGATGGGGGGCGCTGATAGGCTGCATTGATGGGCGCTGGAGAGGCAGCATTTAATGAGTGCTTCATTAAAAAGGTGGGGTATACATGGGCACCTCCTGGGTATACAGGAGGTGGAGTCAGGGGTGAAGCCAAGGGGGAGGAGGCAAAATGAGGTTTTGCCTAGGGTGTCAAAAATCCTTGCACCAGCCCTGATTCCAGCGATGGCTGTATATGATTTCTCAGGGAGGGTTTCCTGATGCTGACAACAGAGGACTATGTCTATGTAACGTGTGTTGAAATGGCCACTGGTAGTCTCCACCAGAAGCCTGTGTGACAATGCAGGAACAGCACACCCGAGTCTCCTCATACATCAATATAAGGTCCTGTATGAGGACTTTAGCTAAGATTGTGGCCTCAGCGAGCTTGTTTGCTGATCCTGATGTTCAATACAGTGCCCAGTCTTCTGTTCCCTTCCATATAATCACCTTTCTAGCCCAATAGAATGTAAAAATGTATACTTTGTTTAAGTCACATGGTGTGGTGGTATATTGAGGTAATAAGACGACTGATGGAGACACAAGGCTGAGGAAGGCATTTAGGCGCATCACTCATCAGTACAGAAGGATCCTGCTCCATATGGGACTTGTACTCCACCATTATTGTAGAAAAGTAAGGCCAGAACTATTCCACATGGACGGTTCCAAGTCGCGCCTCTATAAACACGACATGATAACTGCTGAATGGTATTTTCTTTACAATAAACCGTCTCAGCGGAAATCTCATAAAATGAAGAATGAACAACTTATCCATCTGTTCCCAATATCAATTATTTACCCAGATCCTCCTCACACAACTACACTGGGGGGGGGGGAGGCGGGTGGTTTAATTACTGGCACTCCACATTTAATGATGATGACAAAATAAAAACAAATGCTTTGCAAGTTAACGCATCACATTCGCCAACGCCGCCAGCCGGAAAAAAAAAAAAATGACATTCAAACCAAGCAAGTTAATTTATGCCATGGGAAAACAAATAGAAGAAGTAGAAGATTTGTATTGATTTATAAATGTTTTCTTCATTACATTACACCTAATGCTGGACATCAAATTCCAAAACCGAGGCCATTAATATAGACTTGACCTTCCCCCTCCTATGACCATTAATATGAAGTTGACCTTCCCCTTACAAAGGCCATTAATATAGAATTGACCTTCCCCTTCCTATGGCCATTCATTTTTTGACCCTCCCCCTCCCTATGACCATTAATATGAAGTTGACCTTCCCCTTACAAAGGCCATTAATATAGAGTTGACCTTCCCCTTTCTATGGCCATTCATTTTTTGACCTTCCCCTTCCTATGACCATTAATATGAAGTTGACCTTCCCCTTACAAAGGCCATTAATATAGAGTTGACCTTCCCCTTCCTATGGCCATTCATTTTTTGACCCTACCCCTCCCTATGACCATTAATATGAAGTTGACCTTCCCCTTACAAAGACCATTAATATAGAGTTGACCTTCCCCTTCCTATGGCCATTCATTTTTTGACTTTCCCCTTCCTATGACCATTAATATGAAGTTGACCTTCCCTTCCCTATGGCCATTATTAAAAGTAGTCCTTCCCCTTGCTATGGCCATTAATATGGAGTTGACCTTCCCTTTCATATTGCCATTATTATGGAGTTGACCCTCCCCCTTCTATGGCCATTAATATGGAGTTGACCTTAGCCTTCCTATGGTCATTAACATGGAGTTGACCTTACCCTTTATATTGCCATTAATATGGAGTTGACCCTCCCCTTCCTATGGCCAATAACATTGAGTTGACCTTCCCCTTCCTATGACCATTAATATAGGGTTGACCTTCCCTTTCCTATGGCCATTAATATGGAGTTGACCTCACCCTTCCTATGGCCATTATTCTGGAGTTGATATTCCCTTTCCTATGGTCATTAATATGGAGTGGACCTTCCCTTTCCTATGGCCATTAATATGGAGTGGACCTTCCCTTTCCTATGGCCATTAATATGGAGTTGACCTTCCCCTTCCTATGGCCATTAATATGGAGTTGACCTTCCCCTTCCTATGGTCATTAATATGGAGTTGCCCCCTTTGTAGTGATATCATTCTCCACACTTCTAAGATTTTCCACAGGATTTTGGAGGGTGTCTGTGAGAATTTGTATCCATTTGTGAGGTCAGGTACCAATGTTAGATGAGACGACCTGGCTCCAATTCAACCCAAAGGTGTTCAGTATGGTTGAGGTCCACGGTCTGAGCAGGACAGGGTTCCTTCACACCAAACTGATCACACTATGTTTTTACAGAGCTGGCTTTGTTAAACTGACCAACGTACCACTAAATCCTTGCAAATTGTTGATGCATAATCCACAATTGCTCATGAAGTGAGTAACAACTGTTACACTATATGACCAAAGAATACCTTTACCTATTCCAAGCCATGCCAAAAAAAGATACCTTCTTATTACTTTAAACAGGGTCACTCCCTCTTCACCAAGTTCATTTGAGCACACAAAAAACCTTGCCTGCCCCGCCATCAATTATCATTACCCAAAAAATATGGTGGCCTGGCACTTCCTGATGTCCGGAAATATTATCAGGCGATTCATCTTGGTAGGATCATTGACTGGCGCCGCCATTATGGCTCTAACCTCTGGGCACAATTAGAACAGGCTCAAATGGACATCCCATTAAAAGGTGCGTTGTGTTGCTACGATAACTTACCACCGGAGTTAAAATCGCACCCTCTACTAGGCACCTCACTCCATATAAGTTTACAAGTCTCCCTCTACCCAAGAATTCTCTTTATTCCCGATTTTGGGCAACCCACAATTTACTCCCAAACTTTAATCTTACGAGTTCAGGACCCTACGCCATTCAGGTTGTGATCAAGCATCCAACTTTCTAGTGGCGGAAAAATGGCCTTCCATTGCAATGTTGGTAAGCAACTCAGGTCCCTTTAAGCTTCCCTTTTGGAATGCCCTCCACTTACACCGCTTCCTAAATACTCAGATACTGGAACTCGATCTCAAGTTCTTTCTAAAACTTATAATTTACTGAACATTCCCTCTGAGCAGTCACATCTACCTTGTATAGAAAATGGGAAATGGAGCTAAACCGCACTTTCACGTCGGCCCAAAAACAACACAATAACAATAACGTCTCCGCAGGATGTGGAAACCTTGCAAAAAGATCTGAACAAATGAATGGGGGAGGGGCAACTACATGGCAAATGAGGTTCAATGTAGAAAAATGTAAAATGCATTTGGGTGGGAAAAATATGAATGCAATCTATACACTGGGGGGAGAACCTCTGGAGGAATCTAGGATGGAAAAAGACTTGGGGGTCCTAGTAGATGATAGGCTCAGCAATGACATGCAATGCCAAGCTGCTGCTAACAAAGCAAACAGAATATTGGCATTAAAAAAAGGGATCAACTCCAGAGATAAAACGATAATTCTCCCGCTCTACAAGACTCTGGTCCGGCCGCACCTGGAGTATGCTGTCCAGTTCTGGGCACCAGTCCTCAGGAAGGATGTACTGGAAATGGAGCGAGTACAAAGAAGGGCAACAAAGCTAATAAAGGGTCTGGAGGATCTTAGTTATGAGGAAAGGTTGTGAGCTCTGAACTTATTCTCTCTGGAGAAGAGACGCTTGAGAGGGGATATGATTTCAATTTACAAATACCGGACTGGTGACCCCACAATAGGGAGAAAACTTTTCGCAGAAGGGAGTTTAACAAGACTCGTGGCCACTTATTAAAATGAGAAGAAAAGAGGTTTAACCTTAAACTACATAGAGGGTTCTTTACTATAAGAGCGGCAAGGATATGGAATTCCCTTCCACAGGCGGTGGTCTCAGCGGGGAGCATTGATAGCTTCAAGAAACTATTAGATAAGCACCTGAATGACCGCAACATACAGGGATATACAATGAAATACTGACATATAATCACACACATAGGTTGGACTTGATGGACTTGTGTCTTTTTTCAACCTCACCTACTATGTAACTATGTAACTATGTATAGAATGCAGAGTTCAGGGGTTGTTACACACAGAGTGCAGAGTTCAGAGTTCAGGGGTTGTTACACACACAGAGTGCAGAGTTCAGAGTAAAGGGGTTGTTACACACAGAGTGCAGAGTTCAGAGTAAAGGGGTTGTTACAGTGCAGAGTTCAGAGTAAAGGGGTTGTTACAGTGCAGAGTGCAGAGTTACAGGGATATACAATGTAATACTAACATATAATCACACACATAGGTTGGACTTGATGGACTTGTGTCTTTTTTCAACCTCACCTACTATGTAACTATGTAACAATCAGATTCTCCCTCAAGTCGTCGATATGTACAAAAATTCCAGAGACTAACTTTAAAGTGTTGACAAGGTGGTATCTTACCCCTCTTAGGTTACACAAATGCTATATCCCAATACCACTGACCATTGCTGGAGATGCAGAGGATCGCTGCTCCACATATCTTGGTCCTGCACCAAGTTGACACACTTTAGGGTGGAAATTCGAACAACCACTCCAAAATTTGCGGAATATAAGATTCCTGATGATCCAGACTTCTTCTTACTACATGTTTCAAATATTCTTACTAGAAACAACAACTGCCATCGACCATTTGCGAGTTGGCTTCGAAAAGTAGGAGGACATAATTAGGATGGAGGACTTGATACAGCTCAACATAAACGTGAGAAATACTCCAAAACCTGGGGGCTTTGGGGACTGTTTGTAGTCTCTGAAGAGGGTAAGGCCCTTTTCGGATCATAAATACTATACCAAGTCAAATTGACTGACTGCCTTTGTTATCCCGCACCACCCCCATCTCAAACTCCCCCCCCCTTTTTTTATTGTTATTATTTTAACTTTTTCTTTCTCTTCTTTACCTATCTACTTATTCTTTACTCCCGTTCCTGGAAAACGGAAAAAGGGAATGGGTAGCCTCGTGCCTTACTCAGTAGTTACATTGTTTTTATTTTTTATGTTGTGACGATATTCTTTACGGATCCCTACCTGAGATTTATGTACCTCAGTTCATTGTTTATTGGCTGGACAGGTTGTAAGTTACATAATTGAAGTTTTCAATGTTATCACATTATTGATGGTAGTGACTTGGTTCTGCCCTTTCTGGGACTCAATAAAAATTATATTTGAAAAAAAAAAAAAAAAAAAGCAGAGATAGCGAGGTTACTGACCGGACTGTCTGTCTGTCAGGGGCGCCCAGATCATAGGACACTGTGGCTACACAGAATTGAAGAACTTTTCTTTTGCAGTTTAACCACTTACCGCATCTTGGTACTTTGACGTAGCATACCGGATAGCTGCCATAACCCCCGAATTTTCTGCAACGGCGGGCGGTCCTCTTTGGGATAAAAGTGGTCTCTGTAGCAGATTCGCCGCAAGATCACTTTTATCGACGGCGGGAGAGGTGAGAGAACTTAATCTTTCACATTATGCAAATAAAAAACTGGGCTAACTTTACTGTGTTGTTTTTTTTTTTTTTTTAAAGCACAAAACAGTTTTTTTTTTCCTAAAAAAACACGCGTTTGAAAAATAGCTGCGCAAATACCGTGCGAGATAAAAAGTTGACGACCGCCATTGCATTCTCTAGGGTCTTTGCTAAAAAAAAAAAAAAAACTTCGTAATTTTCTAGCAAAAAAAATATGATTTGTACATATAGGAGAGAACTGTCAGAATTGGTCTGGGTGGTATTTGAGTTGTGTTTAGTTGTGTGCTCGGTGTAGAGATTTAATCGCTGTGGATGTATTGCCCTTTCTTGTGTGCGGAGTGTGTTGTATGAGCGGACAATGTTATTTATGAAGAAGTCTACTCTCTGACCTCAGTGGTGTTACACAAGGCCTGCCATGGACGGCATTATCAGCTCCCTGATTGCTTTTCCTTACTGCCTGACATTGCTTGTTGCTGGTCACTGAATACAGATCTGTGTGGGAGTCAGACGATGTCCCAGCACAGAACGATCGGATCATCCGTCTCTCAGGGGGAATGTTGTGTGTGTGTCTTATGCTGATCCCATCTTTGATGTTCCAGCCACAAGCCACTGTTTGTTCTTTATCAGTCATGCATGAACTATCTGCCCACCTGCCCTTCCAGTAACACACATCTCTATTGTCCGGGGGCCCCCCGGGGGACCCAGCTGTGTGCTATGAGCTGGAGACGGACCGCGCCTGCTCCACCGCTACCCCGAGCCACGGCTTTGGCTCCATAAACTGCACAATACTTCTACATATTTTCTGGAACTTTTTTTGCTAAAAAATTACTTAGAACCCCCAAATATTATTTATGTTTTTTTTTTTAAGCAAAAACCCTAGAAAATAAAGGTCTATCAAACGCAAATTTTTTTTAAAAAAGATACATTTTACTGATTAATAAAAAAAAAAACCCACAATAGTTACTCCAACTCATACGCTGACGACACCCAACTCTACCTTCGCATCAACGGACAAAAAGACCTTCATCAGCAATTACAGAAATGCCTCACTTTAATAGATGACTGGATGACCATCAGCTCCCTTAAACTCAACGGATCAAAAACAGAACTTCTTCTCCTACAAGCTAACAAAAATTCCAAAATAAAGACCCCGTGGACACCACCCTCCATTCTCGGACAGACCATCTCTCCGAGCACCAAAGCCAAGAGCCTCGGAGTCATCTTTGACTCAGGAATGACAATGGATGCACAAATAGGATCAGTGGTGAGCGGATCTCACCATCTCCTCCGCCTGCTTCGCAGACTCATCCCCTTCATCCCAGAAGAGGACAAAGCGGCAGTTGTGGGAACAATCATCAATTCCCGACTCGACTACGCAAATTCGCTCTACGTAGGATTACCCCAATATCAGCTTGCGCGCTTACAACTTATTCAAAATACGACTGTTAACAGGAAAAAAACCCTGGGAATCTATTTCACCATCCCTAAAGAGCCTACACTGGCTAACTGTGAGGAATCGGATCACATTCAAGACCCTCTGCCTCAACCACAAATGCAAACAAGGAAACGTCCCGCTATATCTCCGGGAAAAAATAAAACACTACACACCGAATCGCAGTCTTCGATCAGCTAACCAAAACCTCCTCATCATTCCCAAATATCGCTACAAAGCAAAGGGAGAACGAAGATTCGCAGTCCAAGGACCTCGATTATGGAATGCTCTCCCAACCAACATCCGCATGGAAGAAAACCACCAGGCCTTCAGGAAAAAACTAAAGACCTTCCTTTTCTAAGAAGCTGGCTACAGAGAATGCATCAAGCGCCTTGAGGCGATTCAGTTCGCATTTGCAGCGCTCTACAAATTATTCATTCATTCATTCAGATGACAGGTCCTCTTTATTAAGAGATCTCATGTAATATAAATGAGGATGACAGGTCCTCTTTATTAAGAGATCTCATGTAATATAAATAAGAGATGACAGGTCCTCTTTATGGAGAGATCTCATGTAATAGAAATAAGAGATGACAAGTCCTCTTTATGGAGATCTCATGTAATAGAAATAAGAGATGACAGGTCCTCTTTATGGAGATCTCATGTAATAGAAATAAGAGATGACAGGTCCTCTTTATGGAGATCTCATGTAATAGAAATAAGAGATGACAGGTCCTCTTTATGGAGATCTCATGTAATAGAAATAAGAGATGACAGGTCCTCTTTATGGGGATCTCATGTAATAGAAATAAGAGATGACAGGTCCTCTTTATGGAGATCTCATGTAATAGAAATAAGAGATGACAGGTCCTCTTTATGGAGAGATCTCATGTAATAGAAATAAGAGATGACAGGTCCTCTTTATGGGGATCTCATGTAATAGAAATAAGAGATGACAGGTCCTCTTTATGGAGATCTCATGTAATAGAAATAAGAGATGACAGGTCCTCTTTATGGAGAGATCTCATGTAATAGAAATAAGAGATGACAGGTCCTCTTTATGGAGATCTCATGTAATAGAAATAAGAGATGACAGGTCCTCTTTATGGAGAGATCTCATGTAATAGAAATAAGAGATGACAGGTCCTCTTTATGGAGATCTCATGTAATAGAAATAAGAGATGACAGGTCCTCTTTATGGGGATCTCATGTAATAGAAATAAGAGATGACAGGTCCTCTTTATGGAGATCTCATGTAATAGAAATAAGAGATGACAGGTCCTCTTTATGAAGATCTCATGTAATAGAAATAAGAGATGACAGGTCCTCTTTATGGACGTCGCTCTGGTCCTCCAAGGGCATAGAGATGAGGGGTGGCCAGCTTGGCCTCACTTGTCTTCTTAACCAGTAAACGGCTAAATCTGATCGCTCCGGGGGATTTACCGATGTGTCAGGTGAGCCCGGGAACGACCGAAAAGCTGCAGGGGGTTCAGCAAAAATGATGAATAAAATGAATGAACAGAAGTGTAGTGCCATGTTTTAAAAAACATCTAACCCAGGGGACAGGCAACCTTGACGCTCGTCCTGTTGTAGAACTTCAAGTCCCATGACTGCTATAGACATGACTCCCAGAGGTAGAATGATGGGATTTGTAGTTTCGGCACACCTGGATTAACAAGGTTGCCTATCCCTGTTCTATATAAAAGATGGTCATTTGCGCTGATGACCTCATAGTTAGGGTGAAAATAAAGACACAAGTCCATCTGATTACATCAACTAAAAAAAATAAATAAATAATAGAATACATAAAAACCTCCATATACAGAATTATGATCCAGAGCAGCCTTTCTCAACCTTTTCAACACAGAGGAACACTTGAAATAGTTTTCCAGTCTCTGAGAACCCCTGCTAAAAGTTAGAAATTCTACAACTCATGATACATTAGTGTGATGGTCGGTGGGAAGAACGGTCCTTACACTTGTGGTCATTGGGAAGAACGGTCCTTACACTTGTGGTCATTGGGAAGAACGGTCCTTACACTTGTGGTCATTGGGAAGAACGGTCCTTACACTTGTGGTCATTGGGAAGAACGGTCCTTACACTTGTGGTCATTGGGAAGAATGGTCCTTACACTTGTGGTCATTGGGAAGAACGGTCCTTACACTTGTGGTCATTGGGAAGAATGGTTCCTACACTTGTGGTCATTGGGAAGAATGTTCCCTACACTTGTGGTCATTGGGAAGAATGGTCCCTACACTTGTGGTCATTGGGAAGAATGGTCCTTACACTTGTGGTCATTGGGAAGAATGGTTCTTACACTTGTGGTCATTGGGAAGAATGGTTCTTACACTTGTGGTCATTGGGAAGAATGAACAGCATCATGAAGGCCAATGAACACACCAGACAGGTCAGGGATAAAGTTGTGGAGAAGTATAAAGCAGGGTTAGGTTATAAAAACATCTCCCAAGCTTTGAACATCTCACGGAGCTCTGTTCAATCCATCATCGGAAAATGGAAAGAGTATGGCACAACTGCAAACCTACCAAGACATGGCCGTCCACCTAAACTGACCGGCCGGGCAAGGAGAACATTCATCAGAGAAGAGCCAAGAGGTCCATGGTAACTCTGGAGGAGCTGCAGAGATCCACAGCTCAGGTGGGAGAATCTGTCCACAGGACAACTATTAGTCGTGTTCTCCACAAATCTGCCCTTTATGGAAGAGTGACAAGAAGAAAGACATTGGTGAACGAAAGTCATAAGAAGTCCTGTTTGTAGTTTGTGAGAAGCCATGTGGAGGACACAGCAAACATGTGGAAGAAGGTGATCTGGTCACATGAGACCAAAATTCAACTTTATGGCCTAAAAGTAAGTGCTTGTATGGGCTATCTTCAGGTACTCTGGTATTTATTTCAATGACATTTTTTTGTGATCAGAGTTAGGCTTTAATGAGCTGCTCCTCTGTTGTGATTGGTGGTCAGGAAGAAATCCTGTCCAGTTCTCATGTCGGAGTTTTCATCCATTGATGGATTAACAGCCTGAACCTTCCTCATAGTTTCCAGGGAAGGTCTGCAGCTTTCATTTGATAATAATTGGCCATAGGGAGACTTTAGTCCTAGCTGGGAGCCCTGGCTGTGTGTGGAACCCCAAGAACACAGAAATAACCAGGCCCGGACTGGCCATAGGGAACACTGGGCATTTGTCTGGTAGGCCGGGGCTGCATGTTCTAACAAGGATTGCTTGTTGGGGATCGGGCCACACAGCTGGAGGTGTGACGACCGTGGTCACCGATTACCTCCTGTTATGCAGCCATGTCTCCTCTCCGCCCCACCAATGTTGTCATCCTATCAGCAGAGCAGAGGGCGGGAGGAGCTGGAGATCGGCACAAAGAGCGGGAGCCTTTTCATATCAACAATCCGGTAATCGACCACTGGGTAATGAGATCCACGAGAGATGAAAGGGAGCCAGGCGATGGAAGGAGAGATGAAAGGGAGCCAGGCGATGGAAGGAGAGAAGAAAGGGAGTCAGGCGATGGAAGGGGACAAGAAAGGGAGCCAGGCGATGGAAGGAGAGATGAAAGGGAGCCAGGCGATGGAAGGAGAGATGAAAGGGAGCCAGGCGATGGAAGGAGAGAAGAAAGGGAGACAGGCGATGGAAGGAGAGAAGAAAGGGAGCCAGGCGATGGAAGGAGAGAAGAAAGGGAGCCAGGCGATGGAAGGAGAGAAGAAAGGGAGCCAGGCGATGGAAGGAGAGAAGAAAGGAAGCCAGGCGATGGAAGGAGAGAAGAAAGGGAGCCAGGCGATGGAAGGAGAGATGAAAGGGAGCCAGGCGATGGAAGGAGAGAAGAAAGGGAGCCAGGCGATGGAAGGAGACAAGAAAGGGAGCCAGGCGATGGAAGGAGAGATGAAAGAGAGCCAGGCGATGGAAGGAGAGATGAAAGGGAGCCAGGCGATGGAAGGAGACAAGAAAGGGAGCCAGGTGATGGAAGGAGAGATGAAAGGGAGCCAGGTGATGGAAGGGGACAAGAAAGGGAGCCAGGTGATGGAAGGAGAGATGAAAGGGAGCCAGGCGATGGAAGGAGAGAAGAAAGGGAGCCAGGTGATGGAAGGGGACAAGAAAGGGAGCCAGGCGATGGAAGGAGACAGGAAAGGGAGCCAGGCGATGGAAGGAGAGAAGAAAGGGAGCCAGGCGATGGAAGGGGACAAGAAAGGGAGCCAGGTGATGGAAGGAGAGATGAAAGGGAGCCAGGCGATGGAAGGAGAGAAGAAAGGGAGCCAGGCGATGGAAGGGGACAAGAAAGGGAGCCAGGTGATGGAAGGAGAGATGAAAGGGAGCCAGGCGATGGAAGGAGAGAAGAAAGGGAGACAGGCGATGGAAGGAGACAGGAAAGGGAGCCAGGTGATGGAAGGGGACAAGAAAGGGAGCCAGGCGATGGAAGGAGACAGGAAAGGGAGCCAGGCGATTGAAGGAGAGATGAAAGGGAGCCAGGCGATGGAAGGAGACAAGAAAGGGAGCCAGGCGATGGAAGGAGAGATGAAAGGGAGCCAGGCGATGGAAGGAGAGAAGAAAGGGAGCCAGGCGATGGAAGGAGAGATGAAAGGGAGCCAGGCGATGGAAGGAGAGAAGAAAGGGAGCCAGGCGATGGAAGGAGACAAGAAAGGAAGCCAGGCGATGGAAGGAGAGATGAAAGGGAGCCAGGCGATGGAAGGAGAGAAGAAAGGGAGCCAGGCGATGGAAGGAGACAAGAAAGGGAGCCAGGCGATGGAAGGAGAGATGAAAGAGAGCCAGGCGATGGAAGGAGAGATGAAAGGGAGCCAGGTGATGGAAGGGGACAAGAAAGGGAGCCAGGTGATGGAAGGAGAGATGAAAGGGAGCCAGGCGATGGAAGGAGAGAAGAAAGGGAGACAGGCGATGGAAGGAGAGAAGAAAGGGAGCCAGGCGATGGAAGGGGACAAGAAAGGGAGCCAGGTGATGGAAGGAGAGATGAAAGGGAGCCAGGCGATGGAAGGAGACAAGAAAGGGAGCCAGGCGATGGAAGGGGACAAGAAAGGGAGCCAGGTGATGGAAGGAGAGATGAAAGGGAGCCAGGCGATGGAAGGAGAGAAGAAAGGGAGACAGGCGATGGAAGGAGACAGGAAAGGGAGCCAGGCGATGGAAGGAGACAGGAAAGGGAGCCAGGCGATGGAAGGAGAGATGAAAGGGAGCCAGGCGATGGAAGGAGACAAGAAAGGGAGCCAGGCGATGGAAGGAGAGATGAAAGGGAGCCAGGCGATGGAAGGAGAGAAGAAAGGGAGCCAGGCGATGGAAGGAGAGATGAAAGGGAGCCAGGCGATGGAAGGAGAGAAGAAAGGGAGCCAGGCGATGGAAGGAGACAAGAAAGGAAGCCAGGCGATGGAAGGAGAGATGAAAGGGAGCCAGGCGATGGAAGGAGAGAAGAAAGGGAGCCAGGCGATGGAAGGAGACAAGAAAGGAAGCCAGGCGATGGAAGGAGAGATGAAAGGGAGCCAGGCGATGGAAGGAGAGAAGAAAGGGAGCCAGGCGATGGAAGGAGACAAGAAAGGGAGCCAGGCGATGGAAGGAGAGATGAAAGAGAGCCAGGCGATGGAAGGAGAGATGAAAGGGAGCCAGGCGATGGAAGGAGAGATGAAAGGGAGCCAGGTGATGGAAGGAGAGAAGAAAGGGAGCCAGGCGATGGAAGGAGAGATGGAAGGGAGCCAGGCGATGGAAGGAGACAAGAAAGGGAGCCAGGTGATGGAAGGAGAGATGAAAGGGAGCCAGGTGATGGAAGGGGACAAGAAAGGGAGCCAGGTGATGGAAGGAGAGATGAAAGGGAGCCAGGCGATGGAAGGAGAGAAGAAAGGGAGACAGGCGATGGAAGGAGACAGGAAAGGGAGCCAGGCGATGGAAGGAGAGAAGAAAGGGAGCCAGGCGATGGAAGGAGAGATGAAAGGGAGCCAGGCGATGGAAGGAGAGATAAAAGGGAGCCAGGCGATGGAAGGAGAGAAGAAAGGGAGCCAGGCGATGGAAGGAGAGAAGAAAGGGAGCCAGGCGATGGAAGGAGAGATGAAAGGGAGCCAGGCGATGGAAGGAGAGAAGAAAGGGAGCCAGGCGATGGAAGGAGACAAGAAAGGGAGCCAGGCGATGGAAGGAGAGATAAAAGGGAGCCAGGCGATGGAAGGAGACAAGAAAGGGAGCCAGGCGATGGAAGGAGAGATAAAAGGGAGCCAGGCGATGGAAGGAGAGAAGAAAGGGAGCCAGGCGATGGAAGGAGAGAAGAAAGGGAGCCAGGCGATGGAAGGAGAGAAGAAAGGGAGCCAGGCGATGGAAGGAGAGATGAAAGGGAGCCAGGCGATGGAAGGAGACAAGAAAGGGAACCAGGCGATGGAAGGAGAGATGAAAGGGAGCCAGGCGATGGAAGGAGAGATGAAAGGGAGCCAGGCGATGGAAGGAGAGATGAAAGGGAGCCAGGCGATGGAAGGAGAGATGAAAGGGAGCCAGGCGATGGAAGGAGACAAGAAAGGGAGCCAGGCGATGGAAGGAGAGAAGAAAGGGAGCCAGGCGATGGAAGGAGAGAAGAAAGGGAGCCAGGCGATGGAAGGAGAGAAGAAAGGGAGCCAGGCGATGGAAGGAGAGAAGAAAGGGAGCCAGGCGATGGAAGGAGAGATGAAAGGGAGCCAGGCGATGGAAGGAGACAAGAAAGGGAGCCAGGCGATGGAAGGAGAGAAGAAAGGGAGCCAGGCGATGGAAGGAGAGAAGAAAGGGAGCCAGGCGATGGAAGGAGACAAGAAAGGGAGCCAGGCGATGGAAGGAGACAAGAAAGGGAGCCAGGCGATGGAAGGAGAGAAGAAAGGGAGCCAGGCGATGGAAGGAGAGAAGAAAGGGAGCCAGGCGATGGAAGGAGACAAGAAAGGGAGCCAGGCGATGGAAGGAGAGAAGAAAGGGAGCCAGGCGATGGAAGGAGAGAAGAAAGGGAGCCAGGCGATGGAAGGAGAGATGAAAGGGAGCCAGGCGATGGAAGGAGACAAGAAAGGGAGCCAGGCGATGGAAGGAGAGAAGAAAGGGAGCCAGGTGATGGAAGGAGAGAAGAAAGGGAGCCAGGCGATGGAAGGAGAGAAGAAAGGGAGCCAGGCGATGGAAGGAGAGAAGAAAGGGAGCCAGGCGATGGAAGGAGAGAAGAAAGGGAGCCAGGCGATGGAAGGAGAGAAGAAAGGGAGTGAAAGGAGTCCAGCCTGGAACCTCACCATTATCACCAGCCTAGAACCAGCCTTAAGTTATGGAGGGATCATCTTTGTGAATGGATTTTTACACTCAAAATACATTAAAAAGAACAACAACAATAATAATATATAGGCAATAAATATTCAGGGGTGATCCCTTTAGATCCCCTGACCTGAGAATTACACTTTTGATTGTTGACTGATTTTAGATTGCAAACTCTTGAACCCACTAAAGGTGACAAGAACTAAACTCCTCTATCGATTATTAAGCCTGTTATACATAGTTATACAGATGTGGCCCTTGTTGATTATAAATTGTTACTCTGAATGGTCAGGTGGGGCCACATGCAGGCCCCCCCCCCCCCAGCCCGTCTTGTGTGATGTGCGGCGGGCCTCCTGCCATAGGACAGAAGGTGGTAGAATGCAATGGCACAGCGCCCCCTTGTGGTCAGAACATTAGGAACCCTACCAATGTCACAGCACTCACCGGAGGAGATCACTGAGCTTGGAGAGTTTCTTCTGGGCCCCATCCTTCTCTTCTTCCAGCTGCTTGTGAAGATGGTGTACCTGCCAATGTCAATGGAGGAGAGGAAAACATCAGTGCATGTTAGAGCCCTCTGTGTCCTCCTACCCTCAGACCTGTCACTGGGCCCCCTCATCTGACCCCCGCCCCCTCCCCCCTGACCTGTCCCTGGGGCCCTCATCTGACCCCCCCCCCCGATCTGATCCTGGGGTCCCTCATCTGACCCCCCCCCCCTACAGAATTACTGAATCCTCCATTCCCAGACTATTCAATCTCAGCAGGGACTGAGCGTTGTCACCCTATAACAGGAAGTACCCGGACATGACCTCCATGGCGGGATCACCGGGGATTACTTTAATAAAAGCTGCAGAATTAAATGGATTGAAAATTACATTTGAAAATTACATTAATGTTAAGCAGAACTCCGGGAGAAAACAAATCTTAAAACTGCCCTCACCTATGCTAATAATTTTACTGACTGGGTCTACTGATCCTTAAAGTGATTGTAAACCCTTCCATATACCCAGTGCAGTGACTGGCTTCATGTGATACACAGAGAAACAAATCCTCCTACATAAGATGTACCTTTTTATCTGCAGTCTTCTCTTCTCTACATCCGTGCTGAATTTATACAGCTTGTCCAAGGTTTCAGATAGCAGGGGGTAAAGATACACTCTGCAGAGCTCAGTGAGAGCTGATTGGAGGGGAGGGGAGGGAGGGGTGGGACGGGACCCCCCCCCCCTTTCACACAGCACACAGGAACAGAGCTGAGGCTGTCAATCACAGGCTGTGTGCTGAAGCTCTCTCCCCTGTCACCTTTTATCTCTTGGTGTCAGGAAAACCTGTCAGATGTGACTCATGCAGATAGCAGAGAAAAGAGGCAGCAGACAGAAATGACACTTAGTGCTCTGGATTGAGACAAGCATACACTATAGGATTTTAAAACGGGCAAAAAGTACTAACAGTTTCAGTGTGCTATGTACAGAGTTAATGGGTGCGCTATGTACAGAGTGCAGGGTTCAGGAGAGCACTATGTACAGAGTGCAGAGTTCAGGAGAACGCTATGTACAGAGTGCAGGGTTCAGGAGAGTGCTATGTACAGAGTGCAGAGCTCAGGGATGTGCTATGTACAGAGTGCAGAGTTCGGGAGAGTGCTATGTTCAGAGTGCAGGGATGTGCTATGTACAGAGTGCAGGGTTCAGGGATGTGCTATGTACAAAGTGCAGAGTTCAGAAGAGCACTATGTTCAGGTTGCAGAGTTCAGGAGAGCGCTATGTTCAGAGTGCAGGGTTCAGACATATGCTATGTACAGAGTGCAGGGTTCAGGGATGTGCTCTGTACAGAGTGCAGAGTTCGGGAGAGCGCTATGTACAGAATGCAGGATTCAGGGATATGCTATGTACAGAGTTCAGAGCTCAGGAGTGCGCTATGTACATAGTGCAGGGTTCAGGAGAGCGCTATGGACAAAGTGCAGGGTTCAGGGATGTGCTATGTACAGAGTGCAGGGTTCAGGAGAGTGCAGGGTTCAGGAGAGCTCTATGCACAGAATGCAGGGTTCAGGGGTGTGCTATGTACAGAGTGCAGGGTTCAGGGGTGTGCTATGTGCAGGGTTTAGGAGTGCACTATGTACAGAGTTCAGGGTTCAGGAGAGCGCTATGTACAGAGTGCAGAGCTCAGGGGTGCACTATGTATAGAGTGCGTGGTTCAGGAGAGCGCTATGTACAGAGTGCAGGGTTCAGGGATGTGCTATGTACAGAGTGCAGAGTTCAGGAGAGTGCTATGTTCAGAGTGCAGGGATGTGCTATGTACAGATTGCAGAGTTCAGAAGAGCACTATGTTCAGATTGCAGAGTTCAGGAGAGCGCTATGTTCAGAGTGCAGGGTTCAGACATATGCTATGTACAGAGTGCAGGGTTCAGGGATGTGCTCTGTACAGAGTGCAGAGTTCGGGAGAGCGCTATGTACAGAA
Organism: Lithobates clamitans; assembly: GCA_037952925.1. NCBI lineage: Eukaryota > Metazoa > Chordata > Amphibia > Anura > Ranidae > Lithobates > Lithobates clamitans. The sequence goes on along the minus strand of JBBGZY010003010.1, from coordinate 79,496 downwards.
TGCAGGATTCAGGGATGTGCTATGTACAGAGTTCAGAGTTCGGGAGAGCGCTATGTACAGAATGCAGGATTCAGGGATGTGCTATGTACAGAGTTCAGAGCTCAGGAGTGCGCTATGTACATAGTGCAGGGTTCAGGAGAGCGCTATGGACAAAGTGCAGGTTTCAGGGATGTGCTATGTACAGAGTGCAGTGTTCAGGAGAGCTCTATGCACAGAATGCAGGGTTCAGGGGTGTGCTATGTACAGAGTGCAGGGTTCAGGGGTGTGCTATGTGCAGGGTTTAGGAGTGCACTATGTACAGAGTGCAGGGTTCAGGAATGCGCTATGTACAGAGTGCAGGGTTCCGTCGTGTGCTATGTACAGAGTGCAGGGTTCCAGGGTGTGCTATGGTCAGAGTGCAAGGTTCAGGGGTGCGCTATATGTACAGAGTGCAGGGTTCAGCAGTGTGCTATGTATAGAGTGCGTGGTTCAGGGGTATGCTATGTACAGAGTGCAGGGTTCAGGGGTGTGCTATGTACAGAGTGCAGGGTTCAGGGGTGCGCAATGTACAGAGTGCAGGGTTCAGGGGTGCGCTATGTACAGAGTGCAGGATTCAGGGGTGCGCTGTGTAGAGTGCAGGGTTCAGGGGTGCGCTATGTACAGAGTGCAGGGTTCAGGGGTGTGCTATGTACAGAGTGCAGGGTTCATGGGTGCGCTATATACAGAGTGCAGGGTTCAGGGGTGCGCTATGTACAGAGTGCAGGGTTCATGGGTGCGCTATGTACAGAGTGCAGGGTTCATGGGTGCGCTATGTACAGAGTGCAGGGTTCAGGGTTGCGCTGTGTACAGAGTGCAGGATTCAGGAATGCGCTATGTACAGAGTGCAGGGTTCCGTCGTGTGCTATGTACAGAGTGCAGGGTTCCAGGGTGTGCTATGGTCAGAGTGCAAGGTTCAGGGGTGCGCTATATGTACAGAGTGCAGGGTTCAGGGGTATGCTATATACAGAGTGCAGGGTTCAGCAGTGCGGTATGTATAGAGTGCGTGGTTCAGGGGTATGCTATGTACAGAGTGCAGGATTCAGGGGTGCGCTGTGTACAGAGTGCAGGGTTTAGGGGTGCGCTGTGTAGAGTGCAGGGTTCAGGGGTGCGCTATGTACATAGTCCAGAGTTGAGTTCAAAAGCCCTGGGTGCCAGGGCCACATGACATGGCCTTGTGGGCCGGATTTGGCCCTTGGGCCTTGTGTTTGACATATGTGAACTAGATGATGCTGGACATCCTCCAGCCAGGAAATGAGGGCGGGGCTCTATTTGATTTGCTGCAGCTTCTAATGCACATAGTGAGGAGCTCACAGTGTGCAGTGAAATCAGAGGAAGCCGTTTCAGTCCAGGAGGGGAGCCGCTACACCTGTGCAAGACTGAAGGGAAGCCAGAGGGAGGATTCCATCATTTGTGTTTTCTCCAGACTGTAAAAGGACGCAGTATATGTCGGCGCCATTAACTGTAACCTACCAATTTGTCCGATATTGATGATTAACACATCACAGCGGCGGCTCACAAGTCACAACCCCCCCATCCCCCATGCAGGCCAAGGCGATTCGGACGGCGAGGGAAGTTCAGCCGTGTAGCACTTTGCTGCGCCGCGCTAACGAGATCCCCCCACTCCCCCTCCAAGCACAAATCCTCCCACCCACCCCCAAATTTCCCTTCCTAGCACATAACCTTCCACCCCAAATCCCCCCTCCTAGTATAAATACCCCAGTTATCACAAATCCCCCCTCCTAGTATAAAATACCCTAGTTAACACAAATCCCCCCTCCTAGTATAAATACCCCAGTTATCACAAATCCCCCCTCCTAGTATAAATACCCCCTCCTAGTATTAATACCCCAGTTATCACAAATCCCCCCTCCTAGTATAAATACCCCAGTTATCACAAATCCCCCCTCCTAGTATAAATACCCCAGTTATCACAAATCCCCCCTCCTAGTATAAATACCCCAGTTATCACAAATCCCCCCTCCTAGTATAAATACCCTAGTTATCACAAATCCCCCCTCGTAGAATAAATCCTCTCCCAGAAATTGTCCCTCCTAGTATATATCCTTCACGTATCACAAATGCCCCCTCCTAGTATAAATACCCTCCTTACCACAAATCTCCCATCCTAGCATAAATCCTCCCCCACAAATCTCCCCTCTTACCACAAATCATCTCTGTTAGCATAAATTGCCCCCACAAAAACCCCATCCTAGTATAACCCCTCCCCACAACCCCCCCCCCCCCTCCCCCACGTAGTATAAATTCCCCCTCTTACCACAAATCTCCATTCTTAGCATAAATCCTCCCTCCTAGCATAAGCCCCCTCTTAGAATAATTCCCCCCCCCCTTACCTCAAACCCTCCCTTTCTAGCATAAATCCCCCCTCCTAGTATAAATCCCCCCTCCTAGTATAAATCTCCCCTCCTAGCATAAATCCCCCCTCCTAGTATAAATCTCCCCTCCTAGTATAAATCTCCCCTCCTAGTATAAATCTCCCCTCCTAGCATAAATCTCCCCTCCTAGTATAAATCCCCCCTCCTAGTATAAATCCCCCCTCCTAGTATAAATCCCCCCTCCTAGCATAAATCCCCCCTCCTAGTATAAATCCCCCCTCCTAGCATAAATCCCCCCTCCTAGTATAAATCTCCCCTCCTAGCATAAATCCCCCCTCCTAGTATAAATCTCCCCTCCTAGTATAAATCCCCCCTCCTAGTATAAATCTCCCCTCCTAGTATAAATCCCCCCTCCTAGTATAAATCCCCCCTCCTAGTATAAATGCCTCCCCAAATCCCCCTAGAAATCCCCCCTCCTATCACAACCCTCTTTATAACAAATCCCCCCTCCTAGCTGTAGTGACGGGAACGCACCATGTGGGCCCCCCCCTCCCCTCCCCCTCCACATAGTACAAATGTTCCTCCCCGAAATCCCCCCTCCCAGCATAAATCCTGTACTTGTACCTCTCAACAACCCAGTAAGATGCCAACAACAGCCTGGGGGTTGTATGAAAACATTTTCCAGCATGGTGGACTCTACAACTCATCCCCACAGAGGAGGAACCACAAAAAGAAGAAGAATCCATTGTTATCCATTGAATGTAATGGTCCTTGTAGAGGAGGAAGTGGTGTCAGCCCCTCCCGGCGGTGCCAGGCCTGTTTACTCTGCAGGTCTGGCAGTTATCAGGCCTGGTGCAGGTGTTTCCTCGCCTTGTAAAGTCATTTAGTGTCGGAGATCCGGGCCGCACAGATTAGGAGGCTTCATCAAACGCTCTCATTTATAGCCCCTGAGCTCGTTTGATGTACAGAGGCCTTATTAAAAAGACAAGAGCCCCCCGTAAATCAGTCAGATAATGGCGGAGCGGCACCTGACCCGGGCTAAGGGCTGCTTCCTGGGCAAACAATGGCAGCTGGACGCACCCAGGAGTAAACATGTGTATCCTCTACAGGCGACTCACACCGACATGAAACGCCGCGCTGGAGACGCCGAGGAGACCGATAAAGATTTATCTGTATACTCCGTATACCAGAATTTATACTTCAAATGTCATTCTGAAGAGGAACATGTATGTGAAGAGGAGCATGTATGTGAAGAGGAACATGTATGTGAAGAGGAGCATGTATGTGAAGAGGAACATGTATGTGAAGAGGAGCATGTATGTCAAGGAGAGGAACATGTATGTGAAGAGGAGCATGTATGTGAAGAGGAACATGTATGTGAAGAGGAACATGTATGTGAAGACGAACATGTATGTGAAGAGGAGCATGTATGTGAAGAGGAGCATGTATGTCAAGGAGAGGAACATGTATGTGAAGAGGAACATGTATGTGAAGAGGAACATGTATGTGAAGAGGAGCATGTATGTGAAGAGGAACATGTATGTGAAGAGGAACATGTATGTGAAGAGGAACATGTATGTGAAGAGGAGCATGTATGTCAAGGAGAGGAATATCGAGGAGAACATCCACCGATCAGCCATAACATTCTGACCACTAACTGTATACAATGTATATACAGTATCTCCCAGAAGTAAGTACACCCCTCAGTGACATTTGTGTAAATCTTTTCTTCTATCTTTTCATGTGACAACACTGAAGAAATGACACTTGTCTACAATGTAAAGTAGTGAGTGTACAGCTTGTATAACAGTGTAAATTTGCTGTCCCCTCAAAATAACTCAACACACAGCCATTAATGTCTAAACTGCTGGCAACAAAAGTCAGTACACCCCTAAGTGAAAATCTCCAAATTGGGCCCAATTAGCCATTTTCCCTCCCTGGTGTCATGTGACTCGTTAGTGTTACAAGGTCTCAGGTGTGAATGGGGAGCAGGTGTGTTCAATTTGGTGTTATCGCTCTCACTCTCTCATACTGGTCACTGGAAGTACAACATGGCACCTCATGGCAAAGAACTCTCTGAGGATCTGATAAGAAGAATTGTTGCTCTACATAAAGATGGCCTAGGCTATAAGAAGATTGCCAAGACCCTGAAACTGAGCTGCAGCACGGTGGCCAAGACCATACAGCGGTATAACAGGACAGGTTCCACTCAGAACAGGCCTCGCCATGGTCCACCAAAGAAGTTGAGGTCACGTGCTCAGCGTCATATCCAGAGGTTGTCTTTGGGAAATAGACGTATGAGTGCTGCCAGCATTGCTGCAGAGGTTGTAGGGGTGGGGGGTCAGCCTGTCAGTGCTCAGACCATACGCCGCACACTGCATCAAATTGGTCTGCATGGCTGTCATCCCAGAAGGAAGCCTCTTCTAAAGATGATGTACAAGAAAGTCCACAAACAGTTTGCTGAAGACAAGCAGACTAAGGAGATGGATTACTGGAACCATGTCCTGTGGTCTGATGAGACCAAGATAAACGTATTTGGTTCAGATGGTGACAAGCGTGTGTGGGGGCAACCAGGTGAGGAGGACAAAGACAAGTGTGTCTTGTCTACAGTCAAGCATGGTGGTGGGAGTGTCATGGTCTGGGGCTGCATGAGTGCTGCCGGCACTGGGGGGCTACAGATCATTGAGGGAACCATGAATGCCAACATGTACTGTGACATAATGAAGCTGAGTATGATCCCCTCCCTTCAGAGTCTGGACCGCAGGGCAGTATTCCAACATGATAACCACCCCAAACACACCTCCAAGACGACCACTGCCTTGCTAAAGAAGCTGAGGGTAAAGGTGATGGACTGGCCAAGCATGTCTCCAGACCTAAACCCTATTGATCATCTGTGGGACATCCTCAAACGGAAGGTGGAGGAGCGCAAGGTCTCTAACATCCACCAGCTCTGTGATGTCATCATGGAGGAGGGGAAGAGGACTCCAGTGACAACCTGTGAAGCTCTGGTGACCTCCATGTCCAAGAGGGTTAAGGCAGTGCTGGAAAATAATGGTGGCCACACAAAATATTGACACTTTGGGCCCAATTTGGAGATTTTCACTTAGGGGTGTACTGACTTTTGTTGCCAGCGGTTTAGACATTAATGGCTGTGTGTTGAGTTATTTTGAGGGGACAGCAAATTTACACTGTTATACAAGCTGTACACTCACTACTTTACATTGTAGACAAGTGTCATTTCTTCAGTGTTGTCACATGAAAAGATAGAAGAAAAGAATTACAAAAATGTGAGGGGTGTACTTACTTTTGCGAGATACTGTATATATATATATATACAGCCCTCCCCCTCTGTATACACTGATTAGCCTCAACATTCTCACCACTGACTGTATACAATGTATATATGTCCCCTCAATATACAGCCATGGCCAAAAGGTTTGGGAATGACACAAATATTAATGTTCACAAATTCTGCTGCCTCAGTTTTTATGATGGCAATTTCCATGTATAACCAGAATGTTATGAAGACCCATCAGATGAATTGACAATTAATTGCAAAGTCCCTCTTTACAATGAAAATGAACTTAATCCCATAAAAAAACATTTCCGCTACATTTGTGAAGAAGGCTTTAGGGCACCCAAAAAAGTTCAGCAAGCACCAGGAGCGCCTCCTACAGGTGATTCAGCTGCGGGATCGGGGCACCACCCCGAGGAGGACATCGGCACACACAGTGAGGAGAAGACTTCTGGAGGATGGCCTGGTGTCAAGAAGGGCCGCAAAGAAGCCACTTTCCTTCAGGAAAAACATCAGGGACAGTCTGATATTCTGCAAAGGGTACAGTTATTGGACTGCTGAGGACTGGGGGAAAGTAATTTTCTCTGATGAATCCCCTTTCCGATTGTTTGGGGCATCTGAAAAAAAACCTTGTCCAAAGAAGAAAAGGTTACCATCAGTCCTGTGTCATAGATTCTGAGACCATTCATGTGTGGGGTTGCCTCTCAGCCAAGGGAGTGGGGGGCTCACTCACAATTTTGTCCAAGAACACCGCCATGAATAAAGAATAATACAAAAACATCCTCCGAGAGCAACTTCTCCCAACCATCCAAGATGCCTTTTCCAGCATGATGGAGCACCTTAATATAAGGCAAAGGTGATAACTAAGTGATTTGGGGAACAAATTTGGGTCAGGAAACTCCCCAGAACTTAATCCCATTGAGAACTTGTGGTCAATCCTTAAGAGGCGGATGAAAACCCCCCCCCCACACAAATTCTGGAAAACTCCAAGCATTGATTATGCAAGAACGGGGGGTGGCCACCAGTCAGGATGTGATAGATAGCATGCCGGGGGGGAAATGCAGAGGTCTTGGAAAAGAAAGGTCACCACTGAAAATATTGACTCTTTGCATAAACTTCATGTCATTGTTTATAAAAGCCTTTGACACTTATGGAATGCTTGGAATTATACTTCAGTATCCCATAGTAACATCTGACACAAAGATCTAAAAACACTGAGGCCGCAGAATTTGTGAAAATTCATATTTGTGTCATTCTCAAAACTTTTGGCCACAGCTGTATACGGTATATACACACCCATCCTTCTCTGTACCCCCGATCAGCCATAACATTCTGACCACTCACGGGTAAATCGATTAACATTGATTGTCTGGTGAAAATAGCATTTGAAAATGGGTGGGATATATTATGCAGCAAGTGAACATGTTGTCCCTGAAGTTGATGTGATGAAAGCAGAAAAAATGGACAAGTGTAAGAATTTTAGGGACTTTGACAAGGATCAAATTGTAATGTCTAAACAACTGGTTTAGAGCTATTCAAAAACAGCAGCTCTTGTGGGATGTTCCCGGCCTGTAGTGGTCAGGACCCACCAAAATAGGTCTAAGGAAGGAGAACCAGCTAACCAGCAACAGGGTCATGGGTGGCCAAGTTTATGGAAGTGGAGAGAGAAGGCTCATTGATGGAGGTGGGGAGAGAAGGCTCATTGATGGAGGTGGGGGGGGGAGAGGCTCATTGATGGAGGTGGAGAGAGTAGGCTCGTTGATGGAGGTGGGGGGGAGGGAAGGCTCATTGATGGAGGTGGGGGGGAGGGAAGGCTCATTGATGGAGGTGGGGGGGGGGGGGAAGAGGGCTCATTGATGAAGGTGGGGGAGGGAAGGCTCATTGATGAAGGTGGGGGAGGGAAGGCATATTGATGGTGGCGGGGAGAGTAGGCTCATTGATGGAAATGGAGAGAGTAGGCTCATTGATGGAGGTGGGGGGGAGGGAAGGCTCATTGATGGAGGTGGGGGGGAGGGAAGGCTCATTGATGGAGGTGGGGGGGAGGGAAGGCTCATTGATGGAGGTGGGGGGGGGGGAAGGCTCATTGATGGAGGTGGGGGGGAGGGAAGGCTCATTGATGAAGGTGGGGGAGGGAAGGCTCATTGATGGAGGTGGGGAGAGAAGGCTAATTAATGAAGGTGGGGGACGGAGGGCTCATTGATGGAGGTGGGAAGGGAAGGCTCATTGATGGAGGTGGGGAGAGAAGGCTCATTGATGGAGGTGGGGACGGAAGGCTCAATGATGGAGGTGGGGAGGGAAGACACATTGACGGAGGTGGGGGGTGAAGGCTCATTGATGGTGGTGGAGGGAAGGCTCATTGATGGAGGTGGGGGAGGCTTATTGATGGAGGTGGGGTCCAATCCAATAGAAGAGCTACTGGAGTTTAAATTGGTGGAAAAGGTAATGCTGGTTCTAATATATGAAAGATATCAGAACACACAGAGCATTGCAGTTTGTTGTGTATGGGACTGTGTAACCGCAGACCGGTCGGGGTGTCCTTGCTGACACATGTCCACAGCCAAAAGCACCTACAATGGGCATGTGAGCATCAGAACTGGAGCATGGAGCAATGGAAGAAGGTGGTCTGGGCTGATGAATTCAAGAATGGCTTGAAGAACACAAGTTTGAGGTATTGACTTGGCCTCCAAATTCTCCAGATCTCAATTAATTTGATCATTTGTGGGATGTACTGGAAAAACAAGACCGATCCATGGAGGATCCCAACTTACAGGACTTAAAGGATCTGCTACAGATGGATTGGTGCCAGATACCACAGCATACCTTCAGAGGTCTAGTGGGGTACATGCCTGGACCGGTCAGGGCTGTTTTGGCAGCAAAAGGGGGACCTACTCAATATTAGGTGTGTGGCCATGTTATGGTTGGCGGTCACAATATAGTGGATCGATGTACATTAATGTTCCAGTCTCTTAGTAAGATTAACACAGAAGTCGTTCTCCAAGTCATCTGAAATGTAGTTCTAATATCAGTAGATCTGTTATTTTCCACTTCCTGTACCAGGGTGACAGCTGCAGCTGAGTGTAACGTATCTGTGGCTCTGTGTGACATAACTGCGGCTCAGTGTGACGTATCTGTGGCTCTGTGTGACCCATCCGTGGCTCAGTGTGACATATCTGTGGCTCTGTGTGACATATCTGTGGCTCTGTGTGATATATCTGTGGCTCTGTGTGACATATCTGTGGCTCTGTGTGATATATCTGTGGCTCTGTGTGACATATCTGCGGCTCAGTGTGACGTATCTGTGGCTCTGTGTGACATATCTGTGGCTCAGTGTGACATATTTGTGGCTCTGTGTGACGTATCTGTGGCTCAGTGTGACATATCTGCCGCACTGTGTGAAGTAGATGGGGTGGGGCTGTGTGCTGCCTGTACCTACCCCCCAGAAATGCCCATAATTTGGACTTTAAAAGGGGGTTAAGCTACAGCCAACATTAGCATGAGGGTGCTTGCAGACTGCATTATATGTATCGCCATACCATGAATAGTGTGCGCTTGGGCCAGGCACACTCTGGAGACACAGAACAGATGGTGGATGAGGGTAGAAGAGGGGAAGCTGGAAAGATCCAGAGGAAGGAGGAAAAATTGATGAAATCTTTCTGCAGCTTCCCATGGACTTCTCATACTGTACATCAATATGTATAACGATTTGAATTTCACCGCCTAACAATTGACTTTGGACAGATCTCTAGTGACTACCCATGAAGAACAGAATCAAGATGTTGGGGAAATCTTCTGTCTGGAATTGGTTTATTTAGAGAGTGGACAACGCAGTCCAGACTGTATCCATTGCTGATGAAAGGAACATCCAAGGCGTATCAAAGGACAATGACCTCACCCCTTGGTGCTCCCACGCCCGGCATGAGCCATGTGTGATGCTTCCTGCATGGTGACATAATGCCTTACAATCAGAGGAGCCAGGAGAGGAACGTGCAGGCCTTAGTGAGATCCTTATAATGACTCACACAAGGACCTCGGTGCTCCATTGTCTTCGGAAGTAGATGATTATCAGACCCCAGGGACCTGATCTTGGTAAAAATATTCTGAACAGAAGAAGTGAATCATGGAAGACCCGGGCCCATGAAGGTGAGTCAGTGACAGCTGCAGAACAAACATGGCGGAGGGAAGACACGGGACGTATGTGTTACACATGGCATTCCTACACCCTGTCCACATAGCTAATCCCATTACACTTTACAATGCGGATGGTTCTGATTACGGAGATTTATGGCTGACAGAAGGATCTCTGCAGCTGGGCGCACATAGTTTGCTTAATAAGAGATCTGGCGCTCCAAGGTGTGGCATGTGGGCAGTAAATTCCCTTCCCCGGATCTGAGAAACACATGTTGCACACCTGCTTATTATTCCTCTGAAATTTAGGACAACTGAAGGCTGCCAGTACCAGGGGGTCTGTACGGGGGTAAATCATACAGAGGGGTCCAGGCTCCCCTCCCCCCCCCCCCATCATAATCAGACAGGCCAAGAACTGGTACCAATACTAAAGAATCCTGAGACACGTCCACGTTCATCAACAGAACAGACAGACTTTACTGCCTTGGGAATGCAGCTCCCTATGTACCCTCTCCATTAACTGTCACTGTGCAGCAGCTGGAAGAGCAAGAAAATGGATGATACCCCTAACCCAAATACTAAATAATAAACCCCGATGCTAAACCTTCTAACTACATTAATGCCCCCCCTAAATCTAATCCATTCACCAACCCCAACCATCCCAGCCTATATCCCTGGTGGCACTTTACAGCTGAAAACCGTATGCTACACTTATCGCTGTATTATTATATAACTGATAAGAGGGGCTTCCTGTGTTTGGTAATATATCACTTATTGAAGGTCTATCATCCAAAATTGGACTATGGGTAGTAATGTATGATATAAAATAAATACAGGGGTCTCCTATGTCCAGTAATATATCATATATAATAAATACAGGGGTCTCCTATGTCCAGTAATATATCATATATATCATAAATACAGGGGTCTCCTATGTGTAGTAGTATATTGTATATAATAAATACAGGGGGTCTCCTATGCGTAGTAATATATCATATATATAATAAATACAGGGGGTCTTCTATAGGTAGTAATATATCATATACAGTACCTTGAAAAACTATTCATACCCCTTGAAATGTTCCACATGTTGTCATGTTACAACCAAAAATATAAATGTATTTTATTGGGATTTTATGTGATAGACCAACACAAAGTGTCACATAATTGTGAAGTGGAAGGAAAATGATAAATGATACAAATAAATATGTGAAAAGTGTGTGGGGGGGGCATTTGTATTCAGCCCCCTTTACTCTGATACCCCTAACTAAGATCTAGAGGAACCAATTGCCTTCAGAAGTCCCCTAATTAGTAAATAGAGTCCACCTGTGTGTCATGTAATCTCAGTATGAATACAGCTGTTCTGTGGATCCCTCAGAGGTTTGTTAGAGAATCTTAGTGAAAAAACAGTATCATGAAGGCCAAGGAACACACCAGACAGGTCAGGGATAAAGTTGTGGAGAAGTATAAAGCAGGGTTAGGTTATAAAAAAATCTCCCAAGCTTTGAACATCTCACGGAGCTCTGTTCAATCCATCATCGGAAAATTGAAAGAATATGGCACAACGGCAAACCTACCAAGACATGGCCGTCCACCTAAACTGACCGGCCGGGCAAGGAGAGCATTCATCAGAGAAGAGCCAAGAGGTCCATGGTAACTCTGGAGGAGCTGCAGAGATCCACAGCTCAGGTGGGAGAATCTGTCCACAGGACAACTATTAGTCGTGTTCTCCACAAATCTACCCTTTATGGAAGAGTGACAAGAAGAAAGACATTGGTGAAAGAAAGTCATAAGAAGTCCTGTTTGTAGTTTGTGAGAAGCCATGTGGAGGACACAGCAAACATGTGGAAGAAGGTGATCTGGTCAGATGAGACCAAAATTCTACTTTATGGCCTAAAAGTAAAACGCTATGTGTGGGGAAAACTAACACTGCACATCACCCTTAACACACCATCCCCACCGTGAAACATGGTGGTGGCAGCATCATGTGGTGGGGATGGTTTTCTTCAGCAGGGACAGGGAAGCTGGTCAGAGTTGATGGGAAGATGGATGGAGACAAATACAGGACAATCTTAGAAGAAAACCTGTTAGAGTCTAAAAAAGACTTGAGACTGGGGCGAAGGTTCACCTTCCAGCAGGACAACGACCCGAAACATCCAGCCAGAGCTACAATGGAATGGTTTAGATCAAAGCATATTCATGTGTTAGAATGGCCCAGTCACAGTCCAGACCTAAATCACATTGAGAATCTGTGGCAAGACTTGAAAATTGCTGTTCACAGACGTTCTCCATCCAATCTGACAGAGCTTGAGATATTTTACAAAGAAGAATGGGCAGAAATGTCCTCTCTAGATGTGCAAAGCTGGTAGAGACATCCCCAAAAAGACTTGTAGAGAAAGGGGGTTCTACAAAGTATTGACTCCGGGGGGCCCCATACAAATGCCCCCCCCTCCACACTTTTCACATATTTATTTGTATCATTTATCATTTTCCTTCCACTTCACAATTATGTGACACTTTGTGTTGGTCTATCACATAAAATCCCAATAAAATACATTTACGTTTTTGGTTGTAACATGACAAAATGTGGGACATTTCAAGGGGTATGAATACTTTTTCAAGGCACTATATAATAAATACTGGCATCTCCTATGGGTAGTAATATATTGTATATAATAAATACAGGGGGTCTCCTATAGGAAGTAACATTTCATATATAATACATACAGGATGCTCCTATGGGAGGTAATATATCTTATATAATAAATACAGGGATGTCCTATAGTTAGTAATACATAGCATATAATAAATGAAGGGGGTCTCCTATGGGTAGTAATATATCATATATAATAAATACATTGTGTTCCTATGGGTAGTAATATATCATATATAATAAATACATTGTGTTCCTATGGGTAGTAATATATCATATATAATAAATACTGGGAGGGGGGGGTCCCCTGTGTGTATGGTGGAGGCGGTAGGACATCATCCATACAATGAGCTCTCAGCGTCTCCTTGATGTTGCTGGAGGAAGGAAAGCGGACAAGTCTGGGAAGTGAGGAGGTAATAAAGATATAAATGAAAGGATTGTCCCCGGCCTTTGATCTGTGTACACACATCACTGACTCATAGAAACGTCCCCAAGAAGTGCTCAGTACAGGACAGAGCGGATCCTACAGACGGGACAAACGGATAGATGGACCACCCGAGAAATCCAGGCAGAGACTTCTCCATCATGCCATACCGTACTATCAGGGAGGTGTGTGATTGGCCCCAAATTTATTCTGTAGCAGGACAACGACTCCAAACATACAGCCAATGTCATTAACAACTACCTTCTGGGTAAAGGAGAACAAGGAGCCCTGGAAGTGATGATTTGGCCCTCACAGAGCCCTGATCTCACTATCATGGAGTCTGTCTGGGATGAAGGATTAGAGTCAGCCGACATCCACAGAAGATCTGTGCTTAGTTCTCCAAGATGTACATAGAGCAACCTACCTACTGAGTTCCTTCAACTGTGAGCAAGTCCACCTAAAAGAAGGCAAGGGGGGGGGGGGGGGAGTCACCCCAAATGTTGATTGGATTTCTCTTCATTTATTTTCCATTTTGTTAATTGATAAAAATAAACTGTTAACACTTCGATTTCTGAAAGCGTTCTTCATATACAGCATCAACATCACAACTGCCTAAGACTTTTGTACTGTAGTGTTTAGTGTATATACATATATAAAATTACCCAAATTAGAACTGCACCATGTTGCTGGCCAGGGACAACCGAGATATGAAACCACCATCTGCTCAAGCAGTACTTATGTAAAATACTAAAGACATGACACCCTGACCCCTAAAAACAAACAAAAATCCCACATAAGGGGGATAAAAAAATGAGCATTACCACAATGCATGGATACAAAAGGAGTCTAAAAAAAAGTCAGCCATGTGGGGTGAAGTTCCTTTTCTCAGCATGTAAAATATTGAGTTGGGTGGTACTGCGTTCAGTGTCTGCTACTTCTCTCTGCCAATCCCTCCACCTCTCTCTGCCAATCCCTCCACTGACCTCCACTCAGAGTCCACCACCCCTCTCTGCCAATCCCTCCACTGGTCTCCATTCAGTGTCCTCCACCCCTCTCTGCCAATCCCTCCACTGGCCTCCATTCAGTGTCCTCCACCCCTCTCTGCCAATCCCTCCACTGGTCTCCATTCAGTGTCCTCCACCCCTCTCTATCAATCCCTCCACTGGTCTCCATTCAGTGTCCTCCACCCCTCTCTACCAATCCCTCCACTGGTCTCCACTCAGTGTCCTCCACCCCTCTCTACCAATCCCTCCACTGGTCTCCATTCAGTGTCCTCCACCCCTCTCTACCAATCCCTCCACTGGTCTCCATTCAGTGTCCTCCACCCCTCTCTACCAATCCCTCCACTGGTCTCCATTCAGTGTCCTCCACCCCTCTCTACCAATCCCTCCACTGGTCTCCATTCAGTGTCCTCCACCCATCTCTACCAATCCCTTCACTGGTCTCCATTCAGTGTCCTCCACCCATCTCTACCAATCCCTTCACTGGTCTCCATTCAGTGTCCTCCACCCATCTCTACCAATCCCTCCACTGGTCTCCATTCAGTGTCCTCCACCCATCTCTACCAATCCCTCCACTGGTCTCCATTCAGTGTCCTCCACCCATCTCTACCAATCCCTCCACTGGTCTCCATTCAGTGTCCTCCACACATCTGTACCAATCCCTCCAATGACCTCCATTCAGTGTCCTCCACCCATCTCTGCCTATCCTTCCACTGGCCTCCACTCAGTGTCCACCACCCTTCTCTGTCAATCCATTCATCCACCCTTCTCTGGCTTCCCATTGACCAATCAATCAAATTCAGAACACTAACAATAACATACAAAGCCATTTCCAACTCTGCCCCGAGCTACATCACCAATGTTGTCTCCAAATATCACCCAAAGCGCCCTCCCCGCTCCTCCCAAGACCTTCTGCTCTCTAGCTCCCTTGTCTCCTCCTCCCATGTTCATCTCCATGACTTCTCCAAAGCCTCTCCCATCCTCTGGAACTCCCTGCCCCAAAATGTCCGGCTATCTCCTACTCTGTCCACTTTTAGGCGATCCCTTAAGACTCATCTCTTCAGGAAAGCCTATCCTGCCTTCAGCTAATAACGAAACCTTCTGTCTCTCCCATCAGTTCATCCCTCAGCTATTACCTTTTTGTTTCACCAGCTCCTCCCTATTAGATGGTAAGCTCACAGGAGCAGGGCCCACCTCTTGTACTGAGTTGTATTGGTCGCTGTATTGTCTCCCATTATATTGTAAAGCGCTGCGCAAACTGTTGGCACTAAACAAATCCTGTATTATAATAATAATAATAATGATACTCAGGGTGGTGCAAATCTCAGCAGAAACTCAGGAAGAAATCTTTATAAATAAATAGAACTCCCTGAGCAGCTTTATAACCAGCAGGGAATGACGCAATGGAGACGCAATGGACCGCGCTGAGCGCTCGCCACCCCCCCCCAGACATGAGAAGAGATAAGGGTGAGGGTCCCGCTGGTCCCGCTGTTTCGCGCTGAGCGCTCGTCCCCCCAGACATGAGAAGAGATAAGGGTGAGGGTCCCGCTGGTCCGCGCTGAGCGCTCGCCCAACCCCCAGACATGAGAAGAGATAAGGATGAGGGTCCCGCTGGTCCGCGCTGATTGTTCTCCCCCCCAGACATGAGAAGAGATAAGGGTGAGGGTCCCGCTGGACCTTGCTGAGCGCTCGCCCCCCCAGACATGAGAAGAGATAAAGGTGAGGGTCCCGCTGGACCGCGCTGAGCGCTCTCCCCCCCCAGACATGAGAAGAGATAAGGGTGAGGGTCCCGCTGGTCCGCGCTGAGCGCTCGCCCAACCCCCAGACATGAGAAGAGATAAGAATGAGGGTCCCGCTGGTCCGCGCTGAGCGCTCGCCCCCCCAGACATGAGAAGAGATAAGGGTGAGGGTCCCGCTGGACCGCGCTGAGCGCTCACCCCCCCAGACATGAGAAGAGATAAAGGTGAGGGTCCCGCTGGACCGCGCTGAGCGCTCTCCCCCCCCAGACATGAGAAGAGATAAGGGTGAGGGTCCCGCTGGTCCGCACTGAGCGCTCGCCCCCCCCAGACATGAGAAGAGATAAGGGTGAGGGCCCCGCTGGTCCGCGCTCTGCGATCGCCCCCCCCCCAGACATGAGAAGACATAAGGGTGAGGGTCCCGCTGGTCCACACTCTGCGATCGCCCCCCCAGACATGAGAAGAGATAAGGGTGAGGGTCCCGCTGGACTGCGCTGAGCGCTCGCCCCCCCCAGACATGAGAAGAGATAAGGGTGAGGGTCCCGCTGGACTGCGCTGAGCGCTCGCCCCCCCAGACATGAGAAGAGATAAGGGTGAGAGTCCCGCTGGTCCGCACTGAGCGCTCGCCCCCCCAGACATGAGAAGAGATAAGGGTGAGGGTCCCGCTGGACCGCGCTGAGCGCTCGCCCCCCCAGACATGAGAAGAGATAAGGGTGAGGGTCCCGCTGGTCCGCGCTGAGCGCTCGCCCCCCCAGACATGAGAAGAGATAAGGGTGAGGGTCCCGCTGGTCCGCGCTGAGCGCTCGCCCCCCCAGACATGAGAAGAGATAAGGGTGAGGGTCCCGCTGGACCGCGCTGAGCGTTCGCCCCCCCAGACATGAGAAGAGATAAGGGCAAGGGTCCCACTGGTCCGCGCTGAGCACTCGCCCCCCCCAGACATGAGAAGAGATAAGGGCGAGGGTCCCGCTGGTCCGCGCTGAGCGCTCGCCCCCCCCAGACATGAGAAGAGATAAGGGCGAGGGTCCCGCTGGACCTCGCTGAGCGCTCGCCCCCCCAGACATGCAAAGAGATAAGGGCGAGGGTCCCGCTGGACCGTGCTGAGCGCTCTCCCCCCCAGACATGAGAAGAGATAAGGGTGAGGGTCCCGCTGGACCTCGCTGAGTGCTCACCCCCTCAGACATGCGAAGAGATAAGGGCGAGGGTCCCACTGGTCCGCGCTGAGCGCTCGCACCCCCCCAGACATGAGAAGAGATAAGGGCGAGGGTCCCGCTGGTCCGCGCTGAGCGCTCGCCCCCCCCAGACATGAGAAGAGATAAGGGCGAGGGTCCCGCTGGACCTCGCTGAGCGCTCGCCCCCCCAGACATGCAAAGAGATAAGGGCGAGGGTCCCGCTGGACCGTGCTGAGCGCTCTCCCCCCCAGACATGAGAAGAGATAAGGGTGAGGGTCCCGCTGGACCTCGCTGAGTGCTCACCCCCTCAGACATGCAAAGAGATAAGGGCGAGGGTCCCACTGGTCCGCGCTGAGCGCTCGCCCCCCCAGACATGAGAAGAGATAAGAGCGAGGGTCCCGCTGGACCGTGCTGAGTGCTCACCCCCTCAGACATGCGAAGAGATAAGGGCGAGGGTCCCGCTGGACCTCGCTGAGCGCTCGCCCCCCCAGACATGCAAAGAGATAAGGGCGAGGGTCCCGCTGGACCGTGCTGAGCGCTCTCCCCCCCAGACATGAGAAGAGATAAGGGTGAGGGTCCCGCTGGACCTCGCTGAGTGCTCACCCCCTCAGACATGCGAAGAGATAAGGGCGAGGGTCCCACTGGTCCGCGCTGAGCGCTCGCACCCCCAGACATGAGAAGAGATAAGAGCGAGGGTCCCGCTGGACCGTGCTGAGCGCTCGCCCCCCCAGACATGAGAAGAGATAAGGGCGAGGGTCCCGCTGGACCGCGCTGAGCGCTCGCCCCCCCAGACATGAGAAGAGATAAGGGCGAGGGTCCCGCTGGACCGCGCTGAGTGCTCGCCCCCCCAGACATGAGAAGAGATAAGGGCGAGGGTCCCGCTGGACCACGCTGAGCGCTCGCCCACCCAGACATGAGAAGAGATAAGGGTGAGGGTCCCGCTGGACTGCGCTGAGCGCTCGCCCCCCCCAGACATGAGAAGAGATAAGGGTGAGGGTCCCACTGGTCCGCGCTGAGCGCTCGCCCCCCGAGACATGAGAAGAGATAAGGGTGAGGGTCCCGCTGGTCCGCGCTGAGCGCTCGCCCCCCCAGACATGAGAAGAGATAAGGGCGAGGGTCCCACTGGTCCGCGCTGAGCGCTCGCCCCCCCAGACATGAGAAGAGATAAGGGCGAGGGTCCCGCTGGAGCGCACTGAGCACTCACTCCCCCAGACATGAGAAGAGATAAGAGTGAGGGTCCCACTGGTCCGCTCTGAGCGCTCGCCCCCCCCAGACATGGAAGAGATAAGGGTGAGGGTCCCGCTGGACCGCGCTGAGTGCTCGTCCCCCCAGACATGAGAAGAGATAAGGGTGAGGGTCCCGCTGGACCGCGCTCTGCGATCGCCCCCCCCCCCCAGACATGAGAAGAGATAAGGGTGAGGGTCCCGCTGGCCCGCGCTGAGTGCTCGCCCCCCCCAGACATGAGAAGAGATAAGGGTGAGGGTCCCGCTGGTCCGCGCTGAGTGCTCGCCCCCCCCAGACATGAGAAGAGATAAGGGGTCCCGCTGGTCCTCATCTCTCTCTATGAAGTGATAGAGTTGAGGGAAAGTTGATCCGGCAGACTTGAGCCGTCTCCTGCGCCTGGACCCACTAGGAGCGCATTCGTCTGGCACGGTGTGGGAACTTCACAGCCACGATCCTGTAAACCGCGCCGTGCTTTACGGGAAGACGTTTGCGATATGTTCTATGACAACAATGCGTTCAGACAGCTCTCGGCTCGGCGGGACTTTGATGTGCTTTTCAAGAGCCGCGCCGCCTTCCAAGATGTATGGATTCCTGGCAGGAGCGCGGAGAGGGGGGCCAAATATACAAGAATGTTTATAGGAAGTGACCCCTCCTACCGCGCCTGCTATGAACGCCGCACAGACACTCTTATCAAACACGTCCATGACCTGTTAACCCTTTACGTGGCTGTGAGAATGGGGGAGGGGGCAGCGGGGGGCAGAACTTATTGACTCGCACATGGTAGCCAATGATTTCAGTTTAAGTGGAACTCTAGACAAAACCTTCCTTTGTTCTGGTTCTAGTGACACAACAGAAAGTGAGAGAACATCTGACCTGTAACAAGTGTCCCCATTGGAGGATTTCCCCTCTTCCTGTTCTGGTGACAACTATAACGTTTTCCATTTCCCTGCAATTCCTGTCCCAGGACATAAAAGGAGAGTCGGGCCTCCCAGAGGGGACACAAACATGGCTTCCAACCCCCCCTAACTCAACCCAGAGCTAGAAAATAAAGTCTTGGCTGGAGTCTCACTTTAAAGGCAATGTACAAATACCCTCATACTCAGCCCTTGTCCTTTATTACACCCCCCTGAGGGATCCCTTGTCCTTTATTACACCCCCTGAGGGATCCCTTGTCCTTTATTACACCTGTCCTGAGGGATCCCTTGTACTTTATTACACCTGTCCTGAGGGATCCCTTGTCCTTTATTACACCTGTCCTGAGGGATCCCTTGTCCTTTATTACACCCGCCCTGAGGGAGCCCTTGTCCTTTATTACACCCGCCCTGAGGGATCCCTTGTCCTTTATTACACCCGCCCTGAGGGATCCCTTGTCCTTTATTACACCCGCCCTGAGGGATCCCTTGTCCTTTTTTACACCCGCCCTGAGGGATCCCTTGTCCTTTATTACACCTGTCCTGAGGGATCCCTTGTCCTTTATTACACCTGTCCTGAGGGATCCCTTGTACTTTATTACACCTGTCCTGAGGGATCCCTTGTCCTTTATTACACCCGCCCTGAGGGATCCCTTGTCCTTTATTACACCTGTCCTGAGGGATCCCTTGTCCTTTATTACACCCGCCCTGAGGGATCCCTTGTCCTTTATTACACCTGTCCTGAGGGATCCCTTGTCCTTTATTACACCCGCCCTGAGGGATCCCTTGTCCTTTATTACACCCGCCCTGAGGGATCCCTTGTCCTTTATTACACCTGTCCTGAGGGATCCCTTGTCCTTTATTACACCCGCCCTGAGGGATCCCTTGTCCTTTATTACACCTGTCCTGAGGGATCCCTTGTCCTTTATTACACCTGTCCTGAGGGATCCCTTGTCCTTTATTACACCTGTCCTGAGGGATCCCTTGTCCTTTATTACACCCGCCCTGAGGGATCCCTTGTCCTTTATTACACCCGCCCTGAGGGATCCCTTGTCCTTTATTACACCCGCCCTGAGGGATCCCTTGTCCTTTATTACACCCGCCCTGAGGGATCCCTTGTCCTTTATTACACCCGCCCTGAGGGATCCCTTGTCCTTTATTACACCTGTCCTGAGGGATCCCTTGTCCTTTATTACACCCGCCCTGAGGGATCCCTTGTCCTTTATTACACCAGCCCTGAGGGATCCCTTGTCCTTTATTACACCCGCCCTGAGGGATCCCTTGTCCTTTATTACACCTGCCCTGAGGGATCCCTTGTCCTTTATTACACCTGTCCTGAGGGATCCCTTGTCCTTTATTACACCTGTACTAAGGGATCCCTTGTC
This sequence comes from Lithobates clamitans, assembly GCA_037952925.1. Lineage (NCBI taxonomy): Eukaryota > Metazoa > Chordata > Amphibia > Anura > Ranidae > Lithobates > Lithobates clamitans. The sequence goes on along the minus strand of JBBGZY010003010.1, from coordinate 59,222 downwards.
CTTTATTACACCTGTCCTGAGGGATCCCTTGTCCTTTATTACACCCGCCCTGAGGGATCCCTTGTCCTTTATTACACCAGCCCTGAGGGATCCCTTGTCCTTTATTACACCCGCCCTGAGGGATCCCTTGTCCTTTATTACACCTGCCCTGAGGGATCCCTTGTCCTTTATTACACCTGTCCTGAGGGATCCCTTGTCCTTTATTACACCCGCCCTGAGGGATCCCTTGTCCTTTATTACACCCGCCCTGAGGGATCCCTTGTCCTTTATTACACCTGTCCTGAGGGATCCCTTGTCCTTTATTACACCCGCCCTGAGGGATCCCTTGTCCTTTATTACACCTGTCCTGAGGGAGCCCTTGTCCTTTATTACACCTGTCCTGAGGGATCCCTTGTCCTTTATTACACCTGTCCTGAGGGATCCCTTGTCCTTTATTACACCTGTCCTGAGGGATCCCTTGTCCTTTATTACACCTGTCCTGAGGGATCCCTTTTCCTTTATTACACCAGCCCTGAGGAAGTCCTTGTCCTTTATTACACCTGCCCTGAGGAAGTCCTTGTCCTTTATTACACCTGTCCTGAGGGAGCCCTTGTCCTTTATTACACCTGTCCTGAGGGAGTCCTTGTCCTTTATTACACCTGCCCTGAGGAAGTCCTTGTCCTTTATTACACCTGTCCTGAGGGATCCCTTGTCCTTTATTACACCCGCCCTGAGGGATCCCTTGTCCTTTATTACACCTGCCCTGAGGGATCCCTTGTCCTTTATTACACCTGTCCTGAGCGATCCCTTGTCCTTTATTACACCTGCCCTGAGGAAGTCCTTGTCCTTTATTACACCTGCCCTGAGGGATCCCTTGTCCTTTATTACACCTGTCCTGAGGGAGCCCTTGTCCTTTATTACACCCGTCCTGAGGGATCCCTTGTCCTTTATTACACCCGTCCTGAGGGATCCCCTGTCCTTTATTACACCCGCCCTGAGGGATCCCTTGTCCTTTATTACACCCCCCTGAGGGATCCCTTGTCCTTTATTACATCCGCCCTGAGGGATCCCTTGTCCTTTATTATATCCGCCCTGAGGGATCCCTTGTCCTTTATTACATCCGCCCTGAGGGATCCCTTGTCCTTTATTACATCCGCCCTGAGGGAGCCCTTGTCCTTTATTACACCTGTCCTGAGGGATCCCTTGTCCTTTATTACACCTGTCCTAAAGGGATCCCTTGTCCTTTATTACACCTGTCCTGAGGGATCCCTTGTCCTTTATTACACCTGTCCTGAGGGATCCCTTGTCCTTTATTACACCTGTCCTGAGGGATCCTTTGTCCTTTATTACACCTGTCCTGAGGGATCCCTTGTCCTTTATTACACCTGTCCTGAGGAATCTCTTGTCCTTTATTACACCTGTCCTGAGGGATCCCTTGTCCTTTATTACACCTGTCCTGAGGGATCCCTTGTCCTTTATTACACCTGTCCTAAAGGGATCCCTTGTCCTTTATTACACCTGTCCTGAGGGATCCCTGTCCTGAGGGATCCCTTGTCCTTTATTACACCTGTCCTGAGGGAGCCCTTGTCCTTTATTACACCTGTCCTGAGGGATCCCTTGTCCTGAGGGATCCCTTGTCCTTTATTACACCTGTCCTGAGGGATCCCTTGTCCTTTATTACACCCGCCCTGAGGGATCCCTTGTCCTTTATTACACCTGTCCTGAGGGAGCCCTTGTCCTTTATTACACCTGTCCTGAGGGATCCCTTGTCCTGAGGGATCCCTTGTCCTTTATTACACCTGTCCTGAGGGATCCCTTGTCCTTTATTACACCCGCCCTGAGGGATCCCTTGTCCTTTATTACACCTGTCCTGAGGGAGCCCTTGTCCTTTATTACACCTGTCCTGAGGGATCCCTTGTCCTTTATTACACCTGTCCTGAGGGATCCCTTTTCCTTTATTACACCTGTCCTGAGGGATCCCTTGTCCTTTATTACACCTGCCCTGAGGGATCCCTTGTCCTTTATTACACCTGTCCTGAGGGATCCCTTGTCCTTTATTACACCTGCCCTGAGGGATCCCTTGTCCTTTATTACACCTGTCCTGAGGGATCCCTTGTCCTTTATTACACCAGCCCTGAGGAAGTCCTTGTCCTTTATTACACCTGCCCTGAGGAAGTCCTTGTCCTTTATTACATCTGCCCTGAGGGAGCCCTTGTCCTTTATTACACCCGCCCTGAGGGATCCCTTGTCCTTTATTACACCTGCCCTGAGGGATCCCTTGTCCTTTATTACACCTGTCCTGAGGGATCCCTTGTCCTTTATTACACCTGCCCTGAGGGATCCCTTGTCCTTTATTACACCCGCCCTGAGGGATCCCTTGTCCTTTATTACACCTGCCCTGAGGGATCCCTTGTCCTTTATTACACCTGCCCTGAGGGATCCCTTGTCCTTTATTACACCTGCCCTGAGGGATCCCTTGTCCTTTATTACACCTGTCCTGAGCGATCCCTTGTCCTTTATTACACCTGCCCTGAGGAAGTCCTTGTCCTTTATTACACCTGCCCTGAGGGATCCCTTGTCCTTTATTACACCTGTCCTGAGGGAGCCCTTGTCCTTTATTACACCCGCCCTGAGGGATCCCTTGTCCTTTATTACACCCGTCCTGAGGGATCCCCTGTCCTTTATTACACCCGCCCTGAGGGATCCCTTGTCCTTTATTACACCCCCCTGAGGGATCCCTTGTCCTTTATTACATCCGCCCTGAGGGATCCCTTGTCCTTTATTATATCCGCCCTGAGGGATCCCTTGTCCTTTATTACATCCGCCCTGAGGGATCCCTTGTCCTTTATTACATCCGCCCTGAGGGATCCCTTGTCCTTTATTACACCTGTCCTGAGGGAGCCCTTGTCCTTTATTACACCTGTCCTGAGGGATCCCTTGTCCTTTATTACACCTGTCCTAAAGGGATCCCTTGTCCTTTATTACACCTGTCCTGAGGGATCCCTTGTCCTTTATTACACCTGTCCTGAGGGATCCCTTGTCCTTTATTACTCCTGTCCTGAGGGATCCTTTGTCCTTTATTACACCTGTCCTGAGGGATCCCTTGTCCTTTATTACACCTGTCCTGAGGAATCTCTTGTCCTTTATTACACCTGTCCTGAGGGATCCCTTGTCCTTTATTACACCTGCCCTGAGGAATCCCTTGTCCTTTATTACACCTGTCCTGAGGAATCTCTTGTCCTTTATTACACCTGTCCTGAGGGATCCCTTGTCCTTTATTACACCTGTCCTGAGGGATCCCTTGTCCTTTATTACACCTGTCCTGAGGAATCTCTTGTCCTTTATTACACCTGTCCTGAGGGATCCCTTGTCCTTTATTACACCTGTCCTGAGGGATCCCTTGTCCTTTATTACACCTGTCCTGAGGGATCCCTTGTCCTTTATTACACCTGTCCTGAGGGATCCCTTGTCCTTTATTACACCTGTCCTGAGGGATCCCTTGTCCTTTATTACACCTGTCCTGAGGGATCCCTTGTCCTTTATTACACCTGTCCTGAGGGATCCCTTGTCCTTTATTACACCTGTCCTGAGGGATCCCTTGTCCTTTATTACACCTGTACTGAGGGATCCCTTGTCCTTTATTACACCTGTCCTGAGGGATCCCTTGTCCTTTATTACACCTGTCCTGAGGGATCCCTTGTCCTTTATTACACCTGCCCTGAGGGATCCCTTTTCCTTTATTACACCTGTCCTGAGGGAGCCCTTGTCCTTTATTACACCTGTCCTGAGGGATCCCTTGTCCTGAGGGATCCCTTGTCCTTTATTACACCTGTCCTGAGGGATCCCTTGTCCTTTATTACACCTGTCCTGAGGGATCCCTTGTCCTTTATTACACCTGTCCTGAGGGATCCCTTGTCCTTTATTACACCTGTCCTGAGGGATCCCTTGTCCTTTATTACACCTGTCCTGAGGGATCCCTTGTCCTTTATTACACCTGTCCTGAGGGATCCCTTGTCCTTTATTACACCTGTACTGAGGGATCCCTTGTCCTTTATTACACCTGTCCTGAGGGATCCCTTGTCCTTTATTACACCTGTACTGAGGGATCCCTTGTCCTTTATTACACCTGCCCTGAGGGATCCCTGGTCCTTTATTACACCTGCCCTGAGGGATCCCTTGTCCTTTATTACACCTGTCCTGAGGGATCCCTTGTCCTTTATTACACCTGTCCTGAGGGATCCCTTGTCCTTTATTACACCTGTCCTGAGGGATCCCTTGTCCTTTATTACACCTGTACTGAGGGATCCCTGGTCCTTTATTACACCTGCCCTGAGGGATCCCTTGTCCTTTATTACACCTGTCCTGAGGGAGCCCTTGTCCTTTATTACACCTGCCCTGAGGGATCCCTTGTCCTGTATTACACCTGTCCTGAGGGATCCCTTGTCCTTTATTACACCTGCCCTGAGGGATCCCTTATCCTTTAATACACCGGCCCTGAGGGAGCCCTTGTCCTTTATTACACCTGTCCTGAGGGATCCCTTGTCCTTTATTACACCAGCCCTGAGGGAGCCCTTGTCCTTTATTACACCTGTCCTGAGGGATCCCTTGTCCTTTATTACACCTGCCCTGAGGGATCCCTTGTCCTTTAATACACAGGCCCTGAGGGAGCCCTTGTCCTTTATTACACCTGTCCTGAGGGATCCCTTGTCCTTTATTACACCAGCCCTGAGGGAGCCCTTGTCCTTTATTACACCTGTCCTGAGCGATCCCTTGTCCTTTATTACACCAGCCCTGAGGGAGCCCTTGTCCTTTATTACACCTGTCCTGAGGGATCCCTTGTCCTTTATTACACCTGTCCTGAGGGAGCCCTTGTCCTTTATTACACCTGTCCTGAGGGATCCCTTGTCCTTTATTACACCTGTCCTGAGGGATCCCTTGTCCTTTATTACACCCGCCCTGAGGGATCCCTTTTCCTTTATTACACCTGCCCTGAGCGACCACTGAGTAGACCACTGGCCAGAACTTGCCCAGTATGCTATTGAGCTGGTGGACTGCTTTGCATCCAGCATGCGTTCCGATTGAGCATTTAGTGCTGCTGGAGATTTTGTAACTGATCACAGAACACGTATGTCCACAGACTCTGTGGACCGTCTGACTTTTATGAAAATTAATCAGTCCTGAATTACCAGCAGCTATGAAGCCCCTGATGCCGCTGTCGCCGATTAAGTGTTTTTGGGATGTGGAATCTCTGCAGGACCTCTAGGTTCCCTAGTGTTGTAGGTGTTAATTTTATCTGGAAGAATGTTTTTGGTGTAGTGAGCACAATTAACACCCAAAGACCAATTTTTCTGCGCCGGTTTGAAAGGTGCATATCATGACAGCATGACAGAGGGGGCAGCATGTATGGAGTGGTCCCCTTGTAGCACATCCCGGAGAGGGGGCAGCATGTATGGAGCGGTCACCTTGTAGTACAGCCCGGAGAGGGGGCAGTATGTATGGAGCGGTCACCTTGTAGTACAGCCCGGAGAGGGGGCAGTATGTATGGAGCGGTCACCTTGTAGCACATCCCGGAGAGGGGGCAGTATGTATGGAGCAGTCACCTTGCAGCACATCCCGGAGAGGGGGCAGCATGTATGGAGCGGTCACCTTGTAGCACATCTCGGAGAGAGGGCAGCATGTATGGAGCGGTCACCTTGCAGCACATCCCGGAGAGGGGGCAGCATGTATGGAGCGGTCACCTTGTAGTACAGCCCAGAGAGGGGGCAGCATGTATGGAGCGATCACCTTGTAGTACAGCCCAGAGAGGGGGCAGCATGTATGGAGCGGTCACCTTGTAGCACATCCCGGAGAGGGGGCAGCATGTATGGAGCGGTCACCTTGTAGCACATCCCGGAGAGGGGGCAGCATGTATGAAGCGGTCACCTTGTACCACAGCTCAGAGAGGGGTCAGCATGTATGGAGCGGTCACCTTGTACCACAGCTCAGAGAGGGGGCAGCATGTATGGAGCGGTCACCTTGTAGTACAGCCCAGAGAGGGGGCAGCATGTATGGAGTGGTCACCTTGTAGCACAGCTCAGAGAGGGGTCAGCATGTATGGAGCGGTCACCTTGTACCACAGCTCAGAGAGGGGGCAGCATGTATGGAGCGGTCACCTTGTAGCACAGCCCGGAGAGGGGGCAGCATGGATGGAGCGGTCACCTTGTAGCACATCCCGGAGAGGGGGCAGTATGTATGGAGCGGTCACCTTGTAGCACATCTCGGAGAGGGGGCAGCATGTATGGAGCAGTCACCTTGTAGCACATCCCGGAGAGGGGGCAGCATGTATGGAGCGGTCACCTTGTAGCACATCCCGGAGAGGGGGCAGTATGTATGGAGCGGTCACCTTGTAGCACATCTCGGAGAGGGGGCAGCATGTATGGAGTGGTCACCTTGTAGTACAGCCCAGAGAGGGGGCAGCATGTATGGAGCGATCACCTTGTAGTACAGCCCAGAGAGGGGGCAGCATGTATGGAGCGGTCACCTTGTAGCACAGCTCAGAGAGGGGGCAGCATGTATGGAGCGATCACCTTGTAGCACAGCTCAGAGAGGGGGCAGTATGTATGGAGCGGTCACCTTGTAGAACAGCTCAGAGAGGGGGCAGCATGTATGGAGCGGTCACCTTGTAGCACATTCCGGAGAGGGGGCAGCATGTATGGAGCGGTCACCTTGTAGCACATTCCGGAGAGGGGGCAGTATGTATGGAGCGGTCACCTTGTAGCACATCCCGGAGAGGGGGCAGCATGTATGGAGCGGTCACCTTGTAGCACATTCCGGAGAGGGGGCAGCATGTATGGAGCGGTCACCTTGTAGCACATCCCGGAGAGGGGGCAGTATGTATGGAGCGGTCACCTTGTAGCACATCCCGGAGAGGGGGCAGTATGTATGGAGCGGTCACTGATGACTGCAAGGTAGGGAAGTCTTGTCCCTTTAAATGACCTTCAGTAAATTACCTCCCAGCGTGACCTCACAGACTGAGCACAGCAGGTGACATGTGATGCCCTCCTGTGGTCAGCACAGGTATCACAGTCCTTATACAGATCCATACAATGTAATGTACCTTTCTCTCCCACTGATCTTCCAGCTGCATCTTCTCTTTCTGGAATCGGCTCTCCTGTTCCTGAAATAAACACGGCGATCAGTCAGAGAGATGACATACAGCTATCATATATAGTGTGAGAGAGCTCAGCCTGCACCCAACACTGTGCTAGATGATCTGAAGACACAAGGCTGTACAGCGCTGTCTTAGATTGTAAGCTCTTAGGAGCAGGGCCCTCTGATTCCTCCTATACCAAACTGTATTGTAACTGTAATGTCTGCCTTCATTTTGTAAAACGCTGAGCAAACTGTTGGCATTATATAAATGCTGTATAATAAGAATAATAATAGTTAAGTGCCCCAAACCAGCCCATAGTGACCACCAACAGGCCAAATATAGTCCACATCCCTGCACACATCACAGGAGAAGTCATCAGACAGCCTGCAGTATACAGACCCCAATCATCACAGCTCTGCCTCTATCTACCTCCACACCCGGCTACATCACTAGTTCTGGTTTTATTTATGACTGGATATCCGCTTTTAAATTTCATTGCAGGGGAAGAAGTGTATACACTACAGGAGGAGAAGTGTATATACTGCAGGAGGAGAAGTGTATATACTGCAGGAGGAGAAGTGTATATACTGCAGGAGGAGAAGTGTATATACTGCTGAGTGAGATGTATAAAATGCTGGGAAAAGTATACATGGTTGTGGGATGTATATACTGCTGGGAGGAGAAGTATATATTGCTGGGAGGAGAAGTATATACTGCTGGGAAGAGAAGTATATACTGCTGGAGAAAAAGTAGATACTGCTGGGAGGAGAAGTATAAACTGCTGGAGGAGAATATAAACTGCTGGGAGGAGAAGTATATAGTGCTGTGGGATGTATATACTGCTGGAGGAGAAGTATATACTGCTGGAGGAGAAGTATATACTGCTGGGAGGAGAAGTATATAGTGCTGTGGGATGTATATACTGCTGGGAGGAGAAGTATAAACTGCTGGAGGAGAAGTATATACTGCTGGGAGAAGTATATACTGCTGGGAGGAGAAGTATATAGTGCTGTGGGATGTATATACTGCAGGAGGAGAAGTGTATATACTGCAGGAGGAGAAGTGTATATACTGCCGAGTGAGATGTATAAAATGCTGGGAAAAGTATACATGGTTGTGGGATGTATATACTGCTGGGAGGAGAAGAAAAATATTGCTGGGAGGAGAAGTATATACTGCTGGGAGGAGAAGTATATACTGCTGGAGGAGAATATATACTGCTGGGAGGAGAAGTATATAGTGCTGTGGGATGTATATACTGCTGGAGGAGAAGTATATACTGCTGGAGGAGAAGTATATACTGCTGGGAGGAGAAGTACATAGTGCTGTGGGATGTATATACTGCTGGAGGAGAAGTATATACCATACTGCTGGGAGGAAAAATATATAGTGCTGGGGGGAAAAGTATATACTGCTGGGAGGGGAAATATATACTGCTGGGGGATGGACATACTGCTGGAGGGAGAAGTATGTACTGCTAGAGGAGAAGTATATACTACTGGGGGGGGAGAAGTATATAGTACTGGGGGGAGAAGTATATAGTACTGAGGACAGAAGTATATACTACTGGGAGAAGTATATACTGCTGCGGGATGTATATACTGATGGAGGGAGAAGTATATACAGATGGGGGATGTATATACTGCTGGGGTATGAAGTATATACTGCTGGGGGATGAAGTATATACTGCTGGGGGATGTATATACTGCTGGGGGATGAAGTATATACTGCTGGGGTATGAAGTATATACAGATGGGGGATATATATCCCTGTAAACCCAGATTAGCGGAGTCTACCTTAAGCCTCGGCCATCACTCTTCTGTACACATTATAACACACAGCCCTGTACACAGCAGCAGAGACCTCATTGGCTGCCCAGCCATCTCAGAGGGACAGACTCGGGTACTTATACTAGCTGCATGTCCACAACTGGAATGGTTTTCTAATAATTACATAGGAGACTTCTAGGGCCGGAGTCTGGCTTTACTATGAGATAACAGCCGCAGTTCTCCTTTTCTCTGCAGCGATCTTAGAAATATTGTAACTACTTCTGTGTGCGTCCGCACTGAACACCAATGGGCTGCCAAAGGATAATGACTATTTCGGGGGAAAATCCACATTGCGGTACATCAACGGCTTTACATGGCTGCCCCCCCGGGTGAGGGGCTCCGGCTTACCCTCATCTCCTTCTGTATGTGATGCTCCCTCTCGTGTCCTTGTTGTTTAGTCCGGGACACACTCTGCTCCAGTTCCTCTATGAGAGCCGAAGCCTGCCGAGAAACACCAGAGGAAAGGATCACCGGACCGCTCACACCGCACACCTCAAAGAGCTTGTAAAGCCTTCATTTAAATATATATATAAACATGTTATACTTACCGGCTCTGTGCACCCCCCCCCCAAACCGAGGGCTCCGATCCACCGGCACTTCTGCACCCCCCCCCCCAACCGAGAGCCCCCCTAGTAAGCCACTTGCTAGGGGGACACTTGCGGGTGCTCTGTGTGCCCATAGACACACTAAGTGTGGCTCAGCCCCGCCCCCTTCCTATGGGTCCCGCCTCTGTCTCTGAGCCTATGGGGAGGGAGAAAGAGCAGAGAGCCTCGGCTCCTGTGCACTGGATCGAGATCGGGCTCAGGTAGGTATGAGGGGGGAGGGGTAACTGTATCAATTCTCTGCATTAAGGTAAAAAAAACCTTTCAGCCTATAGAACCACTTCAACTATCGCCATCATCCCGCTACTAAAAAATGAGGGGAGGAGTCAGCAAGAGATATGTAAATTGAGGGAAGAAAGATTCTGCACTATGTATGTAAAGGAGGAGGAGTACACAGCAATAAGTATGTAAATGAGGGGGAGGAGACAGAGTGAGCAATAATTATGTAAAAAAAAAAAAGGGGGAGGAGACAGAGTAAGCATGATGTAAATGAGGGGGAGGAGACAGAGCGGGAAGGAGGTATCTAAATGAGGGGGCGGAGACAGATTTAGACATATGTATGTAAATGAGGAGCAGAAAGATTCAACAAGAGGTATGTAAATAAGGGGGAGGAGCTAGAGTCAGAAAAATATAAATGAGGGGGTGGAATACAGAGTAAGCAAAGGGTATGTCAATGAGAGGGAGGGGACAGATTCAGCGAAATGTATGTAAAGGGGGAGGAGTATACAGCAATAGGTATGTAAATGAGGGGGAGGAGACAGAATAAGAAAGACATGTGTAAATGATTGGAAAGGGACTAAGACAGCAAGATGTATGCAAATGAGGGGGAGGGGACAGAGTCAGCTGACGGTCTAGCACACACCTTGGCAGCGGACAGGGCGTTCTGCTGGGTGATGTAGTTGATGTCGGAGTCGTATTTGTTCTGTAGTTGCTGAACTCGCTTTTCATGGTCCTGGATGAGATTATCTTTATCCTTTTGTAGGAAAGAGAACCTGGAGGAGGAGTTATCACCATTATCAATATACAAATATATACAGTATATGTACATGGGAGGAGCCTGTGATAATTATGTACATGGGAGGAGCCTGTGATACTTATTTACATGGGAGGAGTCTGTGATACTTATGTACATGGGAGGAGTCTGTGATACTTATGTACATGGGAGGAGCCTGTGATACTTATGTACATGGGAGGAGTCTGTGATACTTATGTACATGGGAGGAGCCTGTGATACTTATGTACATGGGAGGAGTCTGTGATACTCCTGTACATGGGAGGAGCCTGTGATACTTATGTACATGGGAGGAGTCTGTGATACTTATGTACATGGGAGGAGTCTGTGATACTTATGTACATGGGAGGAGCCTGTGATACTTATGTACATGGGGAGGAGCCTGTGATACTTATTTACATGGGAGGAGCCTGTGATTCCTATGTACATGGGGAGGAGTCTGTGATACTTATGTACATGGGAGGAGCCTGTGATACTTATGTACATGGGGAGGAGTCTGTGATACTTATGTACATGGGAGGAGTCTGTGATACTTATGTACATGGGAGGAGCCTGTGATACTTATGTACATGGGAGGAGCCTGTGATACTTCTGTACATGGGAGGAGCCTGTGATACTTATGTACATGGGAGGAGCCTGTGATACTTATGTACATGGGAGGAGCCTGTGATACTTATGTACATGGGAGGAGCCTGTGATACTTCTGTACATGGGAGGAGCCTGTGATACTTATGTACATGGGGAGGAGTCTGTGATACTTATGTACATGGGAGGAGCCTGTGATACTTATGTACATGGGAGGAGCCTGTGATACTTCTGTACATGGGAGGAGCCTGTGATACTTATGTACATGGGAGGAGTCTGTGATACTTCTGTACATGGGAGGAGCCTGTAATACTTCTGTACATGGGAGGAGCCTGTGATACTTCTGTACATGGGAGGAGCCTGTAATACTTCTGTACATGGGAGGAGCCTGTAACACTTCTGTACATGGGAGGAGCCTGTAATACTTCTGTACATGGGAGGAGCCTGTAACACTTCTGTACATGGGAGGAGTCTGTGATACTTATGTACATGGGAGGAGCCTGTGATACTTATGTACATGGGAGGAGTCTGTGATACTTCTGTACATGGGAGGAGCCTGTAATACTTCTGTACATGGGAGGAGCCTGTAATACTTCTGTACATGGGATTTTTTCCTGTTTTTTAAATTTTTTATAAATTTGCAAAGATTTCCAACAAACTTCTTTCAGGTCATTATTATGGGGGATTGTCTGACGAATTTTGAGGAAAATAATGGATTTGATCCATTTTGGAATAAGGCTGTAACATAACAAAATATGGAAAACCCCAAGTGCTGTGAATACTTTCCGGATGCTCTGTAACTCTTTGTATTGTATTGAGGAAAATCCCTTTGTTATAAACAATCTAATTTAACGGCTAAAATCAGTTCCTGTAGACGACTGTCACATTTTTACAGCTCTTACAGGAAAGAGCCCCTTCTGCAGCCGAATTCTCTGTTTTGGTCATTGACCAGTTGATGAAGATGATCACATTTTGTCTTCTCATGTCTACCCCTTTGAACCCCTCACCCACCTGGTCTGTAGCTGCAGTAGTTCTCCATTGGCAGTCTGATATGCAGCCTCCAGCTCGGCCTTCTCCTGTGACAGCCTCTGCCGATGTAGAGCGTTATTCTCCGCCTCCACTGTCAGCTGCTGAACTCGGACCTCCAGTTCCTTCATCGTCTGTGCCTGGAAAAGAGGCGTCCGTTATACATCATGTGTTCTTTACCTTGTCCACTTATATGTGGGCCATGTTCACCACCAATGGTGCCAATAGCTGTCCCACATCAGTATATACAATATATTACCAAAAGTATTGGGACACCTGCCTTTACACACACATGAACTTTAATGGCCTCCCAGTCTTAGTCCGGAGGGTTCAATATTGAGTTGGCTCCGCCCTTTGCAGCTATAACAGCTTCACCTCTTCTGGGAAGGCCGTCCACAAGGTTTAGGAGTGTGTCTATGGGAATGTTTGACCGTTCATCCAGAACAGCATTTGTGAGGTCAGGCACTGATGTTGGACAAGAAGGCCTGGCTCAAAGTCTCTGCTCTAATTCATCCCAAAGGTGATCTTTCGGGTTGAGGTCAGGACTCGGTGCAGGCCAGTCAAGTTCTTCCAACCAAAACTCGCTCATCCATGTCTTTATGGACCTTGCTTTGTGCACTGGTGGGCAGTCATGTTGGAACAGGAAGGGGCCGTCCCCAAACTGTTCCCACAAAGTTGGGAGCATGAAATTGTCCAAAATGTCTTGGTATGCTGACGCCTTAAGAATTCCCTTCATTGGAACAAAGGGGCCAACCCCTGAACAACAACCCTCACACCATAATCCCCCCTCCACCAAACTTTCCACCTGTGTAGTCCAGTGCCGGCGTGCATTACACCGCTCCATCCGACGCTTTGCATTGCACTTGGTGAAGGTTTGGACGCAGCTGCTCGGCCATGGAAACCCATTCCATGGAGCTCTCTATGCACTGTTGTGCTAATCTGAAGGCCACACGATGTTTGGGGGTTCTACAAAGTACTGACTCCAGGGGGCGCCATACAAATGCCCCCCCACACTTTTCACATATTTATTTGTATCATTTATCATTTTCCTTCCACTTCACAATTATGAGCCACTTTGTGTTGGCCCCCCACCAAACCGCACTGAACAGTGGGCATGGTCAAATTGCAGTGGAAGGATCTTAAAGGGGCAATAAATACCAGGAGTGCGTTATGTGCGGAGTTTAGAAATGTGTTACACACAGAGTTCTGCGGTGCGCTATGTACAGAGTGCAGAGTTCAGGGATGCATTACATGCAGAATTCAGGGGTGTGCTATGTACAGAGTTCAGGGGTGCGCTACACACAGAATGCAGAAATTAGGGGTGCGCTATGTACAGAGTGCAGAGTTCAGGGGTGCGCTATGTACAGAGTGCAGAGTTCAGGGGTGTGCTACGTACAGAGTTCAGGGGTGCGATAAGTACAGAGTGCAAAATTCAGCAGTAGGCTACGTACAGAGTGCAGAGTTCAGGGGTGTACTACATGCGCTATGTTCAGAATGCAGAGATTAGGGGTGCGCTACGTACAGAATGCAGGGTTCAGGGATGCACTATGTGCAGAGTTCAGGGGTGTGCTATGTACATGGTGCAGAGTTGAGGGGTGCGCTATGTTCAGAGTGCAGAGTTTAGGGAATGCGTTACATGCAGAGTGCAGAATTCAGGGGTGCGCTACATACAGAGTGCAGATTACAGGGGTACGCTACATATAGAGAGCACAGTTCAGGGATACACTACATGCAGAGTTCAGGGGTGCACTGCTTACAGAGTGCAGAGTTCAGGGGTGCACTACGCACAGAATGCAGAGCTCAGGGGTACGCCACATGCAGAGTTCAGGGGTGCGTAACGTACAGAATGCAGAGATTAGAGATGCGCTATGTACAGAGTGCAGAGTTCAGGGATGTGCTATGTACAGAGTTCAGGGGTGCGCTACGTACAGAATGCAGAGATTAGGGGTGCGCTACATGCAGAGTTCAGGGGTGCGCTACGTACATAATGCAGAGATTAGGGGTGCGCTATGTACAGAGTGCAGAGTTCAGGGATGTGCTACGTACAGAGTTCAGGGGTGCGCTACTTACAGAGTGCAGAGTTAAGGGGTTCGCTACCTACAAAGTGCAGAGATCAGGGGTGTGCTACATACAGAATGCAGAGTTCAGGGGTGCACTGTGTACAGAATGCAGAGATTAGGAGTGCGCTACATACAGAATGCAGAGATTAGGGGTGTGCTATGTATAGAGTGCAGAATTCAGGGATGCACTACGTGCAGAGTTCAAGGAAGTGCTATGTACATGGTTCAGAGTTGAGGGGTACGCTACGTTTAGAGAGCAGAGTTCAGGGATTCGCTGCATGCAGAGTTCAGGGGTGTGCTACGTACAGAGTGTAGAGTTCAGGGTGCGCCACATGCAGATTCTGGGGTGCGCTATGTACAGAATGTAGAGTTCAGGGGCTGCTACGTACAGAGTGCAGAGTTCAGGGATACGCTATGTACAGAGTGCAGAGTTCAGGGATGTGCTACGTACAGATTTCAGGGGTGCGCTACGTACAGAGTTTAGGGGTGCCCTACTTACATAGTGCAGAGTTCAGGGGTGTGCTACGTACAGGGTGCAGCGTTCAGGAATGCGCTACGTACCGAGTGCAAAGTTCAGAGATGCTCTACATGCAGAGTTCAGGGGTGCACTGCGTACAGAATGCAGAGCTCAGGGGTACGCCACATGCAGAGTTCAGGGGTGCGTAACGTACAGAATGCAGAGATTAGAGATGCGCTATGTACAGAGTGCAGAGTTCAGGGATGTGCTATGTACAGAGTTCAGGGGTGCGCTACGTACAGAATGCAGAGATTAGGGGTGCGCTACATGCAGAGTTCAGGGGTGCGCTACGTACATAATGCAGAGATTAGGGGTGCGCTATGTACAGAGTGCAGAGTTCAGGGATGTGCTACGTACAGAGTTCAGGGGTGCGCTACTTACAGAGTGCAGAGTTAAGGGGTTCGCTACCTACAAAGTGCAGAGATCAGGGGTGTGCTACATACAGAATGCAGAGTTCAGGGGTGCACTGTGTACAGAATGCAGAGATTAGGAGTGCGCTACATACAGAATGCAGAGATTAGGGGTGTGCTATGTATAGAGTGCAGAATTCAGGGATGCACTACGTGCAGAGTTCAAGGAAGTGCTATGTACATGGTTCAGAGTTGAGGGGTACGCTACGTTTAGAGAGCAGAGTTCAGGGATTCGCTACATGCAGAGTTCAGGGGTGTGCTACGTACAGAGTGTAGAGTTCAGGGTGCGCCACATGCAGATTCTGGGGTGCGCTATGTACAGAATGTAGAGTTCAGGGGCTGCTACGTACAGAGTGCAGAGTTCAGGGATACGCTATGTACAGAGTGCAGAGTTCAGGGATGTGCTACGTACAGATTTCAGGGGTGCGCTACGTACAGAGTTTAGGGGTGCCCTACTTACATAGTGCAGAGTTCAGGGGTGTGCTACGTACAGGGTGCAGCGTTCAGGAATGCGCTACGTACCGAGTGCAAAGTTCAGAGATGCTCTACATGCAGAGTTCAGGGGTACGCTACCTACAAAGTGCAGAGATCAGGGGTGCGCTACCTACAGAGTGCAGAGTTCAGGGGTGCGCTGTGTATAGAGTGCAGAGTTCAGAGGTGTGCTATGTAAAGAGTGCAGAGTTCAGGGGTGTGCTACATGCAGAGTTCAGGAGTGCGCTACGTACAGAATGCAGAGATTAGGGGTGCGCTACGTACAGTGCGCAGAGTTCAGGGGTGCACTATGTACAGAGCGCAGAGTTTAGGGATGCACTACGTACAGAGTTCAGGGGAGGGCTATGTACATGGTGCAGAGTTCAGGGGTGCGCTATGTACAGAGTGCAGAGTTTAGGGGTGCGCTACGTACAGAGTTCAGGGGAGGGCTATGTACATGGTGCAGAGTTCAGGGATGTGCTAAGTACAGAGTGCAGAGTTCAGGGATGCGTTACGTACAGAGTGCAGAGTTCAGAGATGCGCTACATGCAGAGTTCAGGGGTGTGCTACGTACAGAGGGCAGAGTTCAGGGGTGCGCTACCTACAGAGTGCAGAGTTCAGGGATGCGTTACGTACAGAGTGCAGAGTTCAGAGATGCGCTACATGCAGAGTTCAGGGGTGTGCTACGTACAGAGGGCAGAGTTCAGGGGTGCGCTACCTACAGAGTGCAGAGTTCAGCAGTGCGCTACGTACAGTGTGCAGAGTTAACCGGTGTGCTACTATTCACATGGCACTTCCACCCTTTCCCTGGGTGTGAGGGCCACATGAAATTGGCCGGAGGGCTGGTTTCGCCCCGTGGGCCTTGCTTTTGACACACGTGCTTTAGAGGCAGCACTATCTCCTCATTAATAAATCTGGATCCGGATTCTGGGTGCTGCGCAGTGACTGTGCTTTGCTGTTCCGCTCTCATCTCAGTTCAGGTCTCCGGATCTCTATTAACAATGGCTTGGCTCCCGCCACTCCTACAACAATCCCGATCGGCTACCGAACAAACGGCAAAAAAGCAGATGGAAGAATTATCACTTAAAGATTCCGCACTTTGAAGTCACGCGTTTCAGGGACGGGGGTTTATAATTGTTGTTTAGCATTGTTCTTTCAAAGAGTTGGATGGCGGTCCCCGGCGCTGCGCGTTCGATAAACGGAGGCGTAGGAATTATCGCTGCTATCTGGAGGCGCACAAGAGATAACGTCCCGCGCAGGGGAATGAGAAATAACTTTATTGTCAATAGCTAAATAAGAAAGACAAATGGCTGTCGGCGCGGCAATAAAGAGCACAGCGGCGGTTTGGGGAGAAGAAAGGATGGTGGGGGGGGGAGGGGGAGGGGAGGGGGGGGAGAGTTGTCTGAAATAACAACAGAAAGACAGAAAATAATTTGCAGTGACAGTTTGCGCTTTCATCTCCCTCCATGCCTTGAACTCCACCTTGTTTAATTATTAAATCGGGAGGCACGCGGCGAGCCCCTCCGCTCCGACGGATCCGCGAATTCAATCAGGCGGACGGTGTGAGTCCAGCCTTTCCCCGCGTTTATCCCTGCCAACGGCACAGCGCCGCTGCTAATTCCTCAATGCCGCGTTCATTAGCCAAAAAATCAGATTTCTGGGCGGCCGCCCTCTATAAACACGCACACGGCGCCTTTACACTTCAAAACCGCCGGCCGCCGTGCCAAACCCGCTCCACGGCTATGATCTCCTCCGCCGACGGCGGGGCTGCGTTTAACAGATCTTTCTTCACAACGCGCACGCTGTTACCCCGCACCTGTTATCAGAGGAAGATTAGACGCCACGACGTGGCAGCTCATCCCCCGCCTCTACCGCGACCGTCACATAACGGATAGAAGGACAAGCGCGCCGGCGCCCTCGATGGGTGGATTAGGTGCCATCGTCTGAGGGTGGGAAACAATTCAAAGGACGGGATATCAAAGAACTCAGCTGCATGTTGATTGGTCGCTCTTCGAATATGGAAATTGCCACATGGTACATACCTGAAATGCCACGACCCCCCCCACCACCACCACCACCACCACCAACCTCGGCACCAATATACCCAAGTAGAGAGCCGATTCCAGGACACGGAGTCACTTATATGGGACCAAAGGGCCAAGGAAGTGGAACTAAACTCCGAATATATACTCACCTCCCCCCTTCCAGCAAAGCGGCAGTTACAGCGCCTTGAAAAAGTATTCATACCCCTTGAAAATTTCCCACATGTTGTCATGTTACAACCAAAACCATAAATGTATTTTATTGGGATTTTATGTGATAGACCAACACAAAGTGTCACATAATTGTGAAGTGGAAGGAAAATGATAAATGATACAAATAAATATGTGAAAAGTGTGGGGGGGGGGGGGGGGGCATTTGTATAGCGTCCCCCGGAGTCAATACTTTGTAGAATCGCCTTTCTCTACAATTACAGCTGCAAGTCTTTTTGGGGATGTCTCTACCAGCTTTGCACATCTAGAGAGGAAAATGATACAAATAAATATGTGAAAAGTGAGGGGGGGGGGGGGGCATTTGCTTTACTCTGACACCCCTAACTAAAATCTAGTGGAACCAATTATCTTCAGAAGTCACCTAATTATACAGGATTAAATTTGAGTACAGCCTCACATAATAAGATTTACCTAAACAAAACAAAGCACCATCATCCAAATGGATATAGAGAAAAAGGGGAAGGGGTGAGGACGTTGGGCAGTTGCTGAGGCTGACCACACAGTTATTCCAGTCACCTAATTAGTGAATAGAGTCCACCTGTGTGTCATGTAATCTCAGTATAAATACAGCTGTTCTGTGAAGCCCTCAGAGGTTTGTTAGAGAACCTTAGTGAACAAACAGCATCATGAAGGCCAAGGAACACACCAGACAGGTCAGGGATAAAGTTGTGGAGAAGTATAAAGCAGGGTTAGGTTATAAAAAAAATCTCCCAAGCTTTGAACATCTCACGGAGCTCTGTTCAATCCATCATCAGAAAATGGAAAGAGTATGGCACAACCGCAAACCTACCAAGACATGGCCGTCCACCTAAACTGACCGGCCGGGCAAGGAGAGCATTCATCAGAGAAGAGCCAAGAGGTCCATGGTAACTCTGGAGGAGCTGCAGAGATCCACAGCTCAGGTGGGAGAATCTGTCCACAGGACAACTATTAGTCGTGTTCTCCACAAATCTGCCCTTTATGGAAGAGTGACAAGAAGAAAGACATTGGTGAAAGAAAGTCATAAGAAGTCCTGTTTGTAGTTTGTGAGAAGCCATGTGGAGGACACAGCAAACATGTGGAAGAAGGTGATCTGGTCAGAGGAGACCAAAATTCAACTTTATGGCCTAAAAGTAAAACGCTATGTGTGGGGAAAACTAACACTGCACATCACCCTGAACATCATGTGGTGGGGATGGTTTTCTTCAGCAGGGACAGGGAAGCTGGTCAGAGTTGATGCGAAGATAGATGGAGACAAATACAGGACAATCTTAGAAGAAAACCTGTTAGAGTCTACAAAAGAGACATCCACAAAAAGACTTGCAGCTGTAATTGTAGAGAAAGGCGATTCTACAAAGTATTGACTCCGGGGGGCGCTATACAAATGCCCCTCCCCCCCACACTTTTTTACATATTTCTTTGTATCATTTTCCTTCCACTTCAAAATTATGTGACACTTTGTGTTGGTCTATCACATAAAATCCCAATAAAATATATTAATGTTTTTGGTTGTAACATGACAAGATGTGGGGAATTTCAAGGGGTATGAATACTTTTTCAAGGCACTGTACACCCCTCGCCGGTCACTGTAATCTTGTCTCCAGGTGCTGGGTTTTGGCTTCATGATTGGCTGGTGGGGGATGACATCATCCAGTACATTCACACTGCAATCCTCCTCTTCTGTGGTTACCACCATAGGAAGACGCTTTCTATGATGGCACATGTGCAGGCACATTGCCGGGCCCTGCTGTGTACATCCATAGACACACACAGAGCAACTTGACCCTGCCCCCTGCTCCCTCTTCATAGGATCTGACTGACAGCAGCAGGAGCTGTTTCTTTAGAATTCTGAGTACATACAATTTCCATAAATACCTTACAATCATTCCTGAGATCCCCATCTGCATTTATCTCCTTTATGTCTATAATGTATTCTGCACTCTTCATACCGCTGTTTGTAGTCACACAATCACATGCACTGAGAGCAGAGAGTGTAAATGATGATGAATGGTGAGCCCAAGTTAAAGAACAGATCCCTGGTAACCCTTTGGACGAGCATGTTCCTCCCTGCAGGCCTCTGGATGATGTAGACTTTAGCTGTGCTGGTCAGTTGTTTGATTATTATTCTAGAAACAGGTCTAAAAATGTAATCAAGTAGCTGATGCACAAAATGCATAGTTCAAGTCCACACCAGTGTCCAGCTACCTCCCTGGAACATGCGCATCTAAAGGGTTCCCAGAGGTGTTTTTTTTTTTAAAGAATCATACTTACTTAGGTGGATGCTACATCTGTGTTCGAACCCCCCCCCCGCCTGGAAGTCTGAGAACTAAGCGAACAAACACCGCTGATTGTTTCTCAGAGCTCCATGAGCAGAGAGCTGGTGTCAGTCACTGCTGTCTGCTCTGCCCCCCCCATCCCCCCAAGCTCACTGGAGCGCTGGGCTGTGGAGGAGGAGGGAGCGGCTGGCTTAGGCTCTCAATGGTTCGCTGAGAGGCTGAGCCAGGTGCCAGTCCAGGGTTGTAGGCTTTGTAGGGTTGTAGGCTTTGTAGGGTTGTAGGCTTTGTAGGGTTGTAGGCTTTGTGGGGTTGTAGGCTTTGTAGGGTTATAGGCTTTGTAGGGTTGTAGGCTTTGTAGGGTTGTAGGCTTTGTGGGGTTGTAGGCTTTGTGGGGTTGTAGGCTTTGTGGGGTTGTAGGCTTTGTAGGGTTGTAGGCTTTGTAGGGTTGTAGGCTTTGTAGGGTTGTAGGCTTTCTAGGGTTGTAGGCTTTCTAGGGTTGTAGGCTTTGTAAGGTTGTAGGCTCCCCCCACCCTGAACCAGCTCTGACATCAGCGGGCCTCAGCCCCTTGTCTGCTGAAAACGGGTCACAGGAATGCAGAACGAACTGCACATCTGTGATCCGCAGGAGGAGTGCAGACAAATGAGCTTTGGCTGTACTTCTCCTTCAAGGAATGGCGACATCACATACACCAAACTTTGAGATGTTGTACAATTAATAAGCAGCAGGAAGAACATGTCACAGTTCTCAGTAATACAAGAAATCGGTGCCACAAAAACCACTAAAGGTGGTCTTAGGTGTCACAAAGCCATTGCAACCTCGGGTACATAAAAAAACATATTCTAGATGTTGCGATGATACCCGACTTTTTAACCAGAAGCAAAACGAACTAAACTGGGTAGGGTATAATAGGGGGAGTAAGTGCAGGGGAAAGGTGAAAGGTCTATAATGAGAGCATGGCCCGCCCTTCGGGGGGATCGGCTCGTCAATGTGGTAAATGGAAGCGATTGAAAAGTAAAAATAAAAAGGGGGGGTCATAAGGTGAAAAACTAAAGGGGGGAAAGAGGTATATTGTGGAGGGGATGGAAGTCATAACCTAGTCCCATCTACAGGTAGGTATGTATATGGGTCAGGATACCATCCTACTGGGTCCCCCGGCACAGAACCAGGTCAAAGCCAAGGAAATTATGACGCACAACCTTTGTATCTGGAGGTTTATTTAAAGTCGTTCCAGTAAAGCCATTTCTCATTCACTTAGAGGTGTTGTCCCTAAGGGCTGCTGTGAGATCTTCCATTTTCAGGTATATCACGTTCTTTCACTTTCATTTTCACAATTGGCTGGAAGTTGATGTATAGCATTGAAGTCAAAGGGAATCTGATGACCTGCAATGATGTGCATCTGTCAAATGCAGGATAAACAACCCCCGTCTATATCATAGACATGTCCTCTTCCTGATATTTTTGCTCTGTCTGGTTGGCAGTGAACACCTCTCACAAGATGTATTTCCAGAATAGTAAATACTTACTGTAGACTTTGTTTGGGACACATAGTCGGATTCCATCTTTAGAAGTCTGGAGTTGGTGTCATCGAGCAGTTCCTGGATGTTTTCTGTGTGTTTCTTCTGCAACTCAAACTTCTCTTGCTCCATGTCAGCAACAGCCATATGAAGCTATGAAGGAATACAGAAGAATCGGATCAGAGGAACCTTCCCCAGCCCAAATCCGACATTGGTCTGCAATTGTTCTCAATCCATAAAGGATTGCTATACTTAACAGACCAGAAGAACCTTCCCCAGCCCACACCTGGCCCCAGTCTGATATTATACTGCATCTCTAAAGTATCACTATACCTAACAGACCAGAAGAACCTTCCCCAGTCCAAATCTGACATTGGTCTGCAATTATTTCCCAATCCATAAAGCACTGCCATGCCTAACAGATCAGAGGAACATTCCCCAACCCAAACCTAACCCTGGTCTGGAATTATTCGGCAACTGTAAAGGATCGCTATACCTAACAGATTGGAAGAACCTTCCCAAGCCCAAATCTGACATCAGTCTGCAATTATTCTCAATCCATAAATACCGCTATACCTTACAGACCAGAGGAACATTCCCCAGCCCTAAGTTGTCATTGGCCTGCAATTATTCTCTATTTTTAAGGACCACTATAGCTAACAGACCAGAGGAGCCTTCCCCAGCCCAATTCTAATATGGTCTGCAAGGCTGTTATATGGTATAAATCAACTTATAATTACAGCCTTGCATTTCTAAATCCAAGGTAATGGAGGCCATTATACAGAGTGTAGACCTCCCGTCTATAATCACAGCCTCCCACATACGATATATATATATACACACGATAAGATAGTGGATGGAGTCACCTTCTTCTCCCATTCATTCTTAAGGCTTTCAGTGCTCTGCTCACACATCTTCTTCAGCTCCAGGATCTGGGCCTCCTTTGTCTCTCGGATGATCTGGGATTCGCGCAGTAGGGTCTGCACTGGTATACAGAGAAATATATGAAATGAATGGACCTTTCGTAAGACTATTTGGTATAAGATAGAGATGCATTGGTAGGATGTAAACAACTGTCTGGGTCAGAGGTTCCCTTACAATCTATTCAATCATAAGTTAGAGGAAAGTACCTCTGGAGTTATACTGCAGCACTGAGAGATATGGTAGGGCCCTGCACTGTTACAACATGCCTTCTCCAAAGTGGACACCAAATTCCTCCATAGAGGACGTTTTTCAACACCAAGCTCCCATTACTGGCTGATAGTGATTGCTAGAATGAGCTTATTCCTGCATAATACTATCAGAAAATAGTGAGTGTGTTTTTATCTATGGAAGCCTCTCCTGAGGGCTCCACCGGTTCTACTATGGGAGTCTCTCTTACAGGCTCCACCAGTTCTACTATGGGAGTCTCTGCTACAGGCTCCACCAGTTCTATTATAGAAGTCTCTCCTAGAGGCTCCACCATTTCTACTATAAAATTGTCTCTCCTACGGGCTCCACCAGTTCTACTATGGAAGTCTCTCCTACGGGCTCCACCAGTTCTACTATGAAAGTCTCTCTTGTGGGCTCCACCAGTTCTACTTTGAAAGTCTCTCTTGTGGGCTCCACCAGTTCTACTATGGAAGTCCCTCCTATAAGCTCCACCAGTTCCACTATGGAAGTCTCTCCTACAGGCTCCACCATTTCTACTATGGAAGTCTCTCTTATGGGCTCCACCAGTTCTACTATGGAAGTCTCCATGCTACAGGCTCCACCAGTTCTACTATGGAAGTCTCTCCTACAGGCTCCACCATTTCTACTATGGAAGTCTCTCTCGTGGGCTCCACCAGTTCTACTATGGAAGTCTCTCCTATGGGCTTCACCAGTTCTACTATGAAAGTCTCTCGTGGGCTCCACCAGTTCTACTATGAAAGTCTCTCTTGTGGGCTTCACCAGTTCTACTATGAAAGTCTCTCTTGTGGGCTCCACCAGTTCTACTATGAAAGTCTCTCTTGTGGGCTCCACCAGTTCTACTATGGAAGTCTCTCCTATGGGCTCCACCAGTTCTACTATGGAAGTCTCTCCTACGGGCTCCACCAGTTCTGCTATGGAAGTCTCTCCTATGGGCTCCACCAGTTCTACTATGGAAGTCTCTCCTACGGGCTCCACCAGTTCTGCTATGGAAGTCTCTCCTATGGGCTCCACCAGTTCTACTATGGAAGTCTCTCCTACGGGCTCCACCAGTTCCACTATGGAAGTCTCTCCTACGGGCTCCACCAGTTCTACTATGGAAGTCTCTCCTATGGGCTCCACCAGTTCTACTATGGAAGTCTCTCCTAGGGGCTCCACCAGTTCTACTATGGAAATCTCTCCTACAGGATCTACCAGTTCTACTATGGAAGTTTCTCCTATGGGCTCCACCAGTTCTACTATATAAGTCTCTCTTATGGGCTCCACTGGTTCTACTAAGAAATGCTAAGAACTGCTAAGCATCCTCACAGCACACATCTCACTTTGGGAAGTCTCATTCTAGATAACTGTACAGATAGACTAGTAGGGAACATGATACAATACAGAACATGGCAGGCAGTGAGATACATGGTGTGCATGTAACCTGAAGAGTGACGAGGGCTTAAAAGTGGGGATCACACCACATAGTATGGCGGGCAGCATAGAAGGAGGGAGACACACCCCAGATCATGGCAGGCAGCATAGGAGGAGGGGGACAAACCCTATAGTAGGGCGGGCAGCATAGGAGAAAGAAGACACACCCCAGAGCATGGCGGACAGCATAGGAGGAGGTGTACACACCCCAAGCATGGCGGGCAGCATAGGAGGAGGTGTACACACCCTAAGCATGGCGGGCAGCATAGGAGGAAGGGGACAAACCTCATAGTATGGCGTGTAGCATAGAAGGAGGGAGACACACCCTTAGAGACTATAGTGGACTGCAAAAAAAAACCCAACTGGTACCTTTCTTCTCCAGCTTCCGGATATTCTCCTCACTCTCACTCTGTTTATTTCTGTAAAGAGCTTTCAGTTCTTCCGTCTCATTATTCTTCCTGTCCAGAATCTGCAAAGAAAAATTCCCATCATCCCACTGTACTGACACTGGCATCCTCCCATCATTCCCTGAAACCTGCCATAGGACAAACACACAACTCTTCATTGACACTCTGTGGTTTTGGAGTGTCCGCCGTGCACCTTTTCTATGTATTTTAACTGACTGACGCGACTTACAGCATGTTACTGCACTTTAAAGAGGACCTGTCAGATCTCTGAAACATGAATGGGAAGCTCCCTTAAGAGAGGAGATTGTATACTCACCTTTCCAGTGGCCCATGTCTCCCACCTTCCCTCCATTGCAGCAAAGCAGCCTCCGTCTTCTGGAAGTGTGGGATACCTGTGTCCTTCTCCATGCACTGTAGTCCCTTCCTCCAACCCTACATCACAAGAGGACTCAGCAGTAGCATAGCAACTGTAGTAGGGCACCCAGGCACCATGGCACGCAGAAGTGTCTGATTGAGGCTGCAGTGCTGGAAAGGAGGTGATGTAGGAGACACTGGCCACCGGAGAGGTGACCATAAAATCTCTTCTTCTGCAGGGAGGTGCCCTTTTCATTTCTTTATAGCCCTGACAGGGTCTCTTTAAAGATGAACTGCAGGAAATAAGTTAAATACACAGATAAAACACATAACGAACCTGTTTTATCTGCCAAAGGATTTGCATTTCTGTCCATTCTGTCCTGGGATTTATACAGCTCTGTCTGGCAAGGCAGGAGACCAGAATTTTCTCTGCTGCAGTTCAGTAACACTTACAGATCTAGTCCCTCCCCCAGTCTGGACAGCTCACCTCTTCACTTTCTCCTTCTGTCAGCATCTCCATTAGGCGTGGTTCACATCGCATGCGGTTTTGAAATCACGCTACTTCATCGTGATTTCAACGCCACCGGTCAGGGTGATTTCATGTGCGGTTTCTCAACATCTGTGCGACTTCATGCACAGATGTCTAAGCAAGTTGCACATGAAATCACCAAAAATAGTGCAGGAACCTTTTCAAAATCGGTGCAAGTCGGAGTCACACCGATTTGAACGATTCCATAGGCAAAAATAGGGTGCCTGAAATAATCTAGTGTACACAATTGCTACACAAGTCATATTGTAATTGAATGTTATTAAAAATTCTCTTTCCTTTTGTCAGACACCATGAATCAGACCGAGACAGAAGTACAGTTAAATCACACTTGTTTAATAATAAAAGTAAAAAAGTAAATAGAACAAATGTAGTCAAAACATAGCCAAAGTTCGGTAACCGGAACGGATAGTCAGACAAGCCAGAAAGTCAGGAAGCCAGGAATCAGCGTAGTGGAACAGCAAGCAGGATCTGGAGCCAGAAGGAATGTCAGCCAAGCAAGTCTTTAAAAGGAGCAGGAGATAGCCTCTGTGATGTCGACCAAGACGAAGGCAGAGATCATGTGGGCTGGACGGCTTAAGTAAGCAGGACTGACAAGCAGGATATCATCAACAGGTGAGTCACTGTGGAGAGAGATAGGAGCTGGCAATTAGCTGACAGCTGAGTGACCAGCTCAGTGAAGGAAGTCCTGAGCCCAGCCCTGATACCTTTTCAATCTGCAGCCGCTGTAATTTCCTGTGAAATGCAATATGGCCACCTGGAGGTGTTCTGTACACAGATGGTATACAGAACGTCCCCCCTTGAAATGCCATTTCCTGCTTGTGTGATTGGCTCACTGGCAAGTCTGGAGCATGGCAGTACGGAGACTCTGGTACAAAGCAGTGGTCACAAGGTTTCTCAGGAGGAGCATGGACCTGAGTGGCAAGAATTCTGTCACCCAAAGGACAAGTGAGACTGGTGCGAATCGTAGCCAGAATATGATCAGGAGGAATCACAGGAACCGGAACCGACTCCATCTTGGAAGTGGAGGAAAATTGTCGTGACAAAGCGTCAGCCCTTACATTCTTAGTACCGGGTAAGAATGAGACCATGTAATTGAAACTTGACAAGAAAAAAGCCCATCACACCCTTCTGGGAGAGAGACGTTTAGCCTCAGACAAGAATGTGAGATTCTTATGGTCAGTAAGAATGAGAACCAGCACAGTGGTACCTTCGAGGAGATGTCTCCATTCTTTCAGGGCTAAAATGAACGCCAACAGCTCTCTGTCACCAATCTCATAATTGCATTCCGCAGGTGACAATTTCTTGGAAAAGGAGCTACAAGGATGCATAGCGCTCTCAGAGGTGGGACGTTGAGACAGAAGGGCGCCAAATCTAGTCTCAGAAGCATCAACCTCAAGGATAAAAGGTAACGTAGGATCAGGATCTCACTGTCACCATCCACTGCTCACTGTCACCATCCACTGCTCACTGTCACCACCCACTGTCACTGTCCACTGCCACCATCCACTGTCACCATCACCGTCCACTGTCCACTGTCACCATCCACTGCCACCGTCCACTGCCACCGTCCCCTGTCACCGTCCACTGTCACTGTCACCATCCACTGTCACCATCCACTGTCACTGTCCACTGCCCCACTGTCACCAGCCACTACCCCACTGTCACCGTCCACTGCCCCACTGTCACCGTCCACTGCCCCACTGTCACCGTCCACTGTCCACTGTCACCATCCACTGCCACCGTCCCCTGTCACCGTCCACTGTCACTGTCCACTGTCACCATCCACTGTCACCATCCACTGTCACTGTCCACTGCCCCACTGTCACCAGCCACTGCCCCACTGTCACCATCCCACCATCACCATCCACTGCCCCACTGTCACCAGCCACTGCCCCACTGTCACCATCCACTGCCCCACTGTCACCATCCCACCATCACCATCCACTGCCCCACTGTCACCAGCCACTGCCCCACTGTCACCAGCCACTGCCCCACTGTCACTATCCCACCATCACCATCCACTGCCACTGTCCATTGCCCCACTGTCACCATCCACTACCACCATCCACTGCCCCACTGTCACTGTCCACTACCCTACTGACACCATCCACTGCCCACTGTCACCATCCACTGCCACCATCCACTGCCCCACTGTCACTGTCCACTACCCTACTGACACCATCCACTGCCCACTGTCACCATCCACTGCCCCACTGTCACTGTCCACTGCCCTACTGACACCATCCACTGCCAACTGTCACCATCCACTGCCACCATCCACTGCCCCACTGTCACCCTCCACTGCCCTACTGTCACCATCCACTGCCAACTGTCACCATCCACTGCCAACTGTCACCATCCACTGCCCCACTGTCACCATCCACTGCCACCATCCACTGCCCACTGTCACCATCCACTGCCCTACTGTCACTATTAACTGCCCCACTGTTACCCTCCACTGTCACCATCCACTGCCCCACTGTCACTGTCCACTGCCCTACTGACACCATCCACTGCCAACTGTCACCATCCACTGCCACCATCCACTGCCCCACTGTCACCCTCCACTGCCCTACTGTCACCCTCCACTGCCCTACTGTCACCATCCACTGCCCCACTATCACCATTCACTGCCCCACTGCCACCATCCACTGCCAACTGTCACCATCCACTGCCACCATCCACTGCCCCACTGTCAGCATCCACTGCCCACTGTCACCATCCACTGCCCTACTGTCACTATTAACTGCCCCACTGTTACCCTCCACTGTCACCATCCACTGCCCTACTGAGACCATCCACTGCCAACTGTCACCATCCACTGCCAACTGTCACCATCCACTGCCCCACTGTCACCATCCACTGCCCCACTGTCACCCTCCACTGCCCTACTGTCACCATCCACTGCCACCATCCACTGCCAACTGTCACCATCCACTGCCACCATCCACTGCCCCACTGTCAGCATCCACTGCCACCATCCACTGCCAACTGTCACCATCCACTGCCACCATCCACTGCCAACTGTCACCATCCACTGCCCCACTGTCACCATCCACTGCCACCATCCACTGCCAACTGTCACCATCCACTGCCACCATCCACTGTCCCACTGTCACCATCCACTGCCACCATCCACTGCCAACTGTCACCATCCACTGCCCCACTGTCACCATCCACTGCCACCATCCACTGCCAACTATCACCATCCACTGTCACCATCCACTGCCCCACTGTCAGCATCCACTGCCCACTGTCACCATCCACTGCCCCACTGTCACCATCCACTGCCAACTGTCACCATCCACTGTCCATGAGGAAAAAAGGTGGTAACTGTAAAAACAGAGGTGCCATATCCCGGTGATCTCCGATCTCTTCCATGTTGTTCA
The DNA here is from genome assembly GCA_037952925.1 of Lithobates clamitans. Classification (NCBI taxonomy): domain Eukaryota; kingdom Metazoa; phylum Chordata; class Amphibia; order Anura; family Ranidae; genus Lithobates; species Lithobates clamitans. The sequence continues at coordinate 30,273 of JBBGZY010003010.1, read as the reverse complement.
GGTAGATCTCCACCTGTCAAAGTTTTCCAACCCCAGCCTTAGTTTGTAGACGGTATAACTTCAGCACAAACCAATCAATAAACGCTTATTGGGATTTTATTTAACCAAATATATGTAGCAGGACACATATCGGCCTAAACTGATGAAGAAATTAGATTTGTGGATGTTTTATAGCAGAAAGTAATAAAATATTGTTTTTTTTTTTTTTTTTTACATATATCAATTTTATTTGGGTACACTGTTGCAATTGTCAGTTAAAGTAATGCAGTGCCGTGTCGCAAAAAATTTCCTGGTCATAAAGGGGGGTAAAACCTTCCGGGGCTGAAGTTGGTAAGCAAGCTGTGGGAGGCAGTGGAAGACAGAAAAGCCTGGCGCGCTTTGGTCCATGCGGTCACAAAGAGTCGGACGCGACTTAACGACTGAACAACAACAATTTATCTGGAACTCATCTCTACACATTTTATAGTCTCCATTTCCTGGAGGTGGTTTGTACCCTCCATAGTAGACATGTGCGATTTTTTTAATGAATTTCGACAAATTCGCTCATTCGGAAATATCCAAATTAACTTAAAACCTGATTAATGAATTTTTCCGAATATTCGTAAATTCGAATAATCAAAAATTCGGAAATTCTAAAATAATAACTAACTAATAATAACTTAATTCTTACTAACTATTAAATGATAGGTATGGGAAGTTTACTAACAGCCAAATTTATAAGGAACGAATACGAATTATCCGAAGTTACGAATTATCCAAAATAATGAATGCCGCATCTAAACGTATGGAACGGAACAAATTAATAATAATAAACAACAATAATAATAATAATAACTTATTTTTATTATTATTTATTATTAATTTGTTCCATTCCATTTGTTTAGATTCGGCGTTCATTATTTCGGATAATTCGTAACTTCGGATAATTTCGTATTCATTGCGTTCACTAACAGCCAAATTTTAAAGGAACTTCCAATACTTATAATTTAATAGTTAAGTTATTATTAGTTACTCTTTCAAATTTTCTGATTGTTTATTTACGAATTTATGAATTTACAAATTGCGATCATAACAAATGACTCGAAAAATGAAAAAAAAAAAGTGAATGAAACAAAAACAAAATGTTTCGGCAGAGCTCATGTCTACTCCATTGCATTGTCCTCCCCATCATGTGTGTCTGATCCTCAGAGTCTATTTTCTGAACGAATCAAATAGCTGAGAATAGCGCCGACGCGGTGACGGCGCTCCAGGTAAGGTTTCAGCTCCAGTTTGGGAAGTGGTCGGTCCCTCCATGTCTGCAGACACACAGTCCGGTGCGCAGATATTTTTATCTTCATGACTCGGATCGTCTTTCTCTCTTGCCTGGGATCAGACAAAACCCCTCCTGTAGCGCTCCGCAGGAAGCATCCCGTGACTCTGCGTCCGCACAAGATTCGCTTTCCGCCTCGCCGTCTCCTTCCCACCTGACCAAATACTGACATCCGCCAGCTGCCACTTTGATGTGTCACCATGTGGTGTCCCCTCCCCCCCCTCCCCCCGCGCCAAACACACCTCCGTCATGTCACCGGAGAGAGAAGAGCTCCTTTATTACTTCTAACAGAACAATACCCCCCCGCGCCAAACGCACCTCCGTCATGTCACCGGAGAGAGAAGAGCTCCTTTATTACTTCTAACAGAACACCCCCCCCCGCGCCAAACGCACCTCCGTCATGTCACCGGAGAGAGAAGAGCTCCTTTATTACTTCTAACAGAACACCCCCCCCCGCGCCAAACGCACCTCCGTCATGTCACCGGAGAGAGAAAAGCTCCTTTATTACTTCTAATAGAACCCCCCCCCCGCGCCAAACACACCTCCATCATGTCACCGGAGAGAGAAGAGCTCCTTTATTACTTCTAATAGAATCCCTCCCCTCCGCGCGCCAAACGCACATCCGTCATGTCACTGGAGAGAGAAGAGCTCCTTTATTACTTCTAACAGAACAACCCCTCCCCCCCGCGCCAAACGCACCTCCGTCATGTCACCGGAGAGAGAAGAGCTCCTTTATTACTTCTAACCGAACAACCCCTCCCCCCCACCCGCGCCAAACTCACCTCCGTCATGTCACCGGAGAGAGAAGAGCTCCTTTATTACTTCTAACAGAACAACGCTCACATCTCCCCGGTCATTGCTGACGGCGTACTTCTTACCGGAATATTTTGTGTCCAAAGACATTAAAGAGGAACGCCTAAGAAACCCCCCCTCTCCCCCTCTCCACCGCCCTCTGGGTGATCTCTGTACATTGCAGGGATCATAACACACTTTGTAGCAGATTCCTCCCCTTTTCATTATTATTTTGTAAGTCTAAGGCCCCTTTCACACTGGGGCGGTGGGGGTGTCGGCGGTACAACAGCGCTATTGTTAGCGCTGCTGTACCGTCGTTCTTGCAACGGTATTTGGCCGCTAGAGGTGCGTTTTTAACCCCCGCTGGCGGCCGAAAAAGAGTTAAAATCCCTCGTACAACGCGGCTATAGTGAGAAGAACGTTCCTTACATTGGTGATCAGTGAGAAGAATGTTCCTTACATTGGTGATCAGTGAGAAGAATGTTCCTTACATTGGTGATCAGTGAGAAGAATGTTCCTTACATTGGTGATCAGTGAGAAGAATGTCCTTACATTGGTGATCAGTGAGAAGAATGTTCCTTACATTGGTGATCAGTGAGAAGAATGTTCCTTACATTGGTGATCAGTGGGAAGAATGTTCCTTACATTGGTGATCAGTGGGAAGAATGTTCCTTACATTGGTGATCAGTGAGAAGAATGTTCCTTACATTGGTGATCAGTGAGAAGAATGTTCCTTACATTGGTGATCAGTGAGAAGAATGTCTCTTACATTGGTGATCAGTGGGTAGAATGTTCCTTACATTGGTGATCAGTGAGAAGAATGTTCCTTACATTGGTGATCAGTGAGAAGAATGTTCCTTACATTGGTGATCAGTGGGAAGAATGTTCCTTACATTGGTGATCAGTGAGAAGAATGTTCCTTACATTGGTGATCAGTGAGAAGAATGTCCCTTACATTGGTGATCAGAGAGAAGAATGTTCCTTACATTGGTGATCAGTGAGAAGAATGTTCCTTACATTGGTGATCAGTGAGAAGAATGTTCCTTACATTGGTGATCAGTGAGAAGAATGTCCCTTACATTGGTGATCAGAGAGAAGAATGTTCCTTACATTGGTGATCAGTGAGAAGAATGTTCCTTACATTGGTGATCAGTGAGAAGAATGTTCCTTACATTGGTGATCAGTGAGAAGAATGTTCCTTACATTGGTGATCAGTGAGAAGAACGTTCCTTACATTGGTGATCAGTGAGAAGAATGCCCCTTACATTGGTGATCAGTGGGAAGAATGTTCCATACATTGGTGATCAGTGAGAAGAATGTTCCTTACATTGGTGATCAGTGAGAAGAATGTTCCTTACATTGGTGATCAGTGAGAAGAATGTTCCTTACATTGGTGATCAGTGGGAAGAATGTTCCTTACATTGGTGATCAGTGGGAAGAATGTTCCTTACATTGGTGATCAGTGAGAAGAATGTTCCTTACATTGGTGATCAGTGAGAAGAATGTTCCTTACATTGGTGATCAGTGAGAAGAATGTTCCTTACATTGGTGATCAGTGAGAAGAATGTTCCTTACATTGGTGATCAGTGAGAAGAATGCTCCTTACATTGGTGGTCAGTGAGAAGAATGTTCCTTACATTGGTGATCAGTGAGAAGAATGTTCCTTACATTGGTGATCAGGGGTTACCTACCTCAGGGACCCTCTAGTAACCTTGTGGAGGAGCCCTGGTTGAACTATAAGGAACAATTTACCATCCACTCACCTTCTGTACATCTGCGTCATGTTTTTGCTGCATTTTTAACTTCTCTTCATGAAACTTTGCTTCCATGGCTTTGATCTTCAAGTCCATCTAGAAAAGAACACGGCATTATGACCAGCACATAATACAGGCTCACATGCTTGACGTGGACCTGTCATCAGTTATAACTTTTCTTTAACAAAAGTTTTATATACAGTAAGTTGACAAAAAGAAATACACAGAACCAAGGGAGAGACGTGATTCACAATGGGGGCATCATAAGAATGGGGAGTACAACAAGCTGGCGATAGAATTCTGGTAAAGTGAATTACATCGTGAAATCACCGGCATCATGGCAACAACGGAAAACAACACAGACGAGCCATACCTTGAGAGTGAATGTACTAAGGCCCAGAAACCATACAGGCCCCAGGGCATAACACACCCAAACCAATGTGGTGAGGGCAATCAGGGTGCACTGCCCAAGATTGGCAAACAAGGGGGGAGAAAATGTGGGGAGCTGGGGGGAGGGGATGGCAGAGGGAAGGTGTGGCCTTGGTAGAGCATTAGAGTAAAAACGTTATATTAGATGTCTAAAAAGTCTCAGTACCTCAATGTAAACCCTTTACACAGTAAAAAGGCGCCTGACAGTGAAGTGAGGTAGCCCCTAGTGCTTCAGCCTCATTCACGTGAGACTCCAGAGACGGGGTCACGGGAGACTCCAGAGACGGGGTCATTTGAGGCTACAGAGACGGGGTCATTTGAGGCTACAGAGATGGAGTCACGTGAGACTCCTGAGACTCCAGAGACGGGGCCATGTGAGACTCCAGAGATGGGGTCACGTGAGACTCCAGAGACGGGGTCACGTAAAACTCCAGAGACGGGGTCACCTGAGACTCCAGAGACGGGGTCACGTGAGACTCCAGAGACGGGGTCACGTGAGACTCCAGAGACGGGGTCACCTGAGACTCCAGAGACGGGGTCACCTGGGACTCCAGAGACGGGGTCACCTGAGACTCCAGAGACGGGGTCACGTGAGACTCCAGAGACGGGGTCACATGAGACTCCAGAGACGGGGTCGTGTTAGTCTCCAGAGACAGGGTCGTGTTAGTCTCCAGAGACAGGGTCACGTGAGACTCCTGAGACTCCAGAGACGGGGCCATGTGAGACTCCAGAGATGGGGTCACGTGAGACTCCAGAGACGGGGTCACGTGAGACTCCAGAGACGGGGTCACGTGAGACTCCAGAGACGGGGTCACGTGAGACTCCAGAGACGGGGTCACCTGAGACTCCAGAGACGGGGTCACCTGAGACTCCAGAGACGGGGTCACGTGAGACTCCAGAGACGGGGTCACGTGAGACTCCAGAGACAGGGTCACGTGAGACTCCAGAGACAGGGTCGTGTTAGTCTCCAGAGACAGGGTCGTGTTAGTCTCCAGAGACAGGGTCACGTGAGACTCCAGAGACGGGGTCACGTGAGACTCCAGAGACGGGGTCACGTGAGACTCCAGAGACGGGGTCACGTGAGACTCCAGAGATGGGGTCACGTGAGACTCCAGAGACGGGGTCACGTGAGACTCCAGAGACGGGTCACGTGAGTCTCCAGAGACGGGGTCATGTTAGTCTCCAGAGACAGGGTCGTGTTAGTCTCCAGAGACGGGGTCATGTGAGACTCCAGAGACGGGGTCATGTTAGTCTCCAGAGACAGGGTCGTGTTAGTCTCCAGAGACGGGTCACGTGAGTCTCCAGAGACGGGGTCGTGTTAGTCTCCAGAGACAGGGTCGTGTTAGTCTCCAGAGACAGGGTCACGTGAGACTCCAGAGACGGGGGTCACGTGAGACTCCAGAGACAGGGTCACGTGAGACTCCAGAGACGGGGTCATGTGAGACTCCAGAGACAGGGTCACGTGAGACTCCAGAGACGGGTCACGTGAGTCTCCAGAGACGGGGTCACGTGAGACTCCAGAGACGGGGTCACCTGAGACTCCAGAGACGGTGTCACGTTAGACTCCAGAGACGGGGTCACGTGAGACTCCAGAGACGGGGTCGTGTTAGTCTCCAGAGACAGGGTCGTGTTAGTCTCCAGAGACAGGGTCACGTGAGACTCCAGAGACGGGGTCACGTGAGACTCCAGAGACGGGGTCATTTGAGGCTACAGAGATGGGGTAATTTGAGGCTACAGAGACGGGGTCATTTGAGGCTACAGAGATGGAGTCACGTGAGACTCCTGAGACTCCAGAGACGGGGCCATGTGAGACTCCAGAGATGGGGTCACGTGAGACTCCAGAGACGGGGTCACGTGAGACTCCAGAGACGGGGTCACGTGAGACTCCAGAGACGGGGTCACGTGAGACTCCAGAGACGGGGTCACCTGAGACTCCAGAGACGGGGTCACCTGAGACTCCAGAGACGGGGTCACCTGAGACTCCAGAGACGGGGTCACCTGAGACTCCAGAGACGGGGTCACGTGAGACTCCAGAGACGGGGTCACGTGAGACTCCAGAGACGGGGTCACCTGAGACTCCAGAGACGGGGTCACCTGGGACTCCAGAGACGGGGTCACCTGAGACTCCAGAGACGGGGTCACGTGAGACTCCAGAGACGGGGTCACATGAGACTCCAGAGACGGGGTCGTGTTAGTCTCCAGAGACAGGGTCGTGTTAGTCTCCAGAGACAGGGTCACGTGAGACTCCTGAGACTCCAGAGACGGGGCCATGTGAGACTCCAGAGATGGGGTCACGTGAGACTCCAGAGACGGGGTCACGTGAGACTCCAGAGACGGGGTCACGTGAGACTCCAGAGACGGGGTCACGTGAGACTCCAGAGACGGGGTCACGTGAGACTCCAGAGACGGGGTCACCTGAGACTCCAGAGACGGGGTCACCTGAGACTCCAGAGACGGGGTCACCTGAGACTCCAGAGACGGGGTCACCTGAGACTCCAGAGACGGGGTCACGTGAGACTCCAGAGACGGGGTCACGTGAGACTCCAGAGACGGGGTCACGTGAGACTCCAGAGACGGGGTCGTGTTAGTCTCCAGAGACAGGGTCGTGTTAGTCTCCAGAGACAGGGTCACGTGAGACTCCAGAGACGGGGTCACGTGAGACTCCAGAGACGGGGTCACGTGAGACTCCAGAGACGGGGTCACGTGAGACTCCAGAGACGGGGTCACGTGAGACTCCAGAGACGGGGTCACGTGAGACTCCAGAGACGGGTCACGTGAGTCTCCAGAGACGGGGTCATGTTAGTCTCCAGAGACAGGGTCGTGTTAGTCTCCAGAGACGGGGTCATGTGAGACTCCAGAGACGGGTCACGTGAGTCTCCAGAGACGGGGTCATGTTAGTCTCCAGAGACAGGGTCGTGTTAGTCTCCAGAGACGGGTCACGTGAGTCTCCAGAGACGGGGTCGTGTTAGTCTCCAGAGACAGGGTCGTGTTAGTCTCCAGAGACAGGGTCACGTGAGACTCCAGAGACGGGGGTCACGTGAGACTCCAGAGACAGGGTCACGTGAGACTCCAGAGACGGGGTCATGTGAGACTCCAGAGACAGGGTCACGTGAGACTCCAGAGACGGGTCACGTGAGTCTCCAGAGACGGGGTCACGTGAGACTCCAGAGACGGGGTCACCTGAGACTCCAGAGACGGGGTCACGTGAGACTCCAGAGACGGGGTCACGTGAGACTCCAGAGACGGGGTCGTGTTAGTCTCCAGAGACAGGGTCGTGTTAGTCTCCAGAGACAGGGTCACGTGAGACTCCAGAGACGGGGTCACGTGAGACTCCAGAGACGGGGTCATTTGAGGCTACAGAGATGGGGTCATTTGAGGCTACAGAGACGGGGTCATTTGAGGCTACAGAGATGGAGTCACGTGAGACTCCTGAGACTCCAGAGACGGGGCCATGTGAGACTCCAGAGACGGGGTCACCTGAGACTCCAGAGACGGGGTCACCTGAGACTCCAGAGACGGGGTCACCTGAGACTCCAGAGACGGGGTCACCTGAGACTCCAGAGACGGGGTCACCTGAGACTCCAGAGACGGGGTCACGTGAGACTCCAGAGACGGGGTCACGTGAGACTCCAGAGACGGGGTCGTGTTAGTCTCCAGAGACAGAGTCGTGTTAGTCTCCAGAGACAGGGTCACGTGAGACTCCTGAGACTCCAGAGACGGGGCCATGTGAGACTCCAGAGACGGGGTCACGTGAGACTCCAGAGACGGGGTCACGTGAGACTCCAGAGACAGGGTCACGTGAGACTCCAGAGACGGGGTCACCTGAGACTCCAGAGACGGGCTCACGTGAGACTCCAGAGACGGGGTCACCTGAGACTCCAGAGACGGGGTCACGTGAGACTCCAGAGACGGGGTCACGTGAGACTCCAGAGACGGGGTCGTGTTAGTCTCCAGAGACAGGGTCGTGTTAGTCTCCAGAGACAGGGTCACGTGAGACTCCAGAGACGGGGTCACGTGAGACTCCAGAGACGGGGTCACGTGAGACTCCAGAGACGGGGTCACGTGAGACTCCAGAGACGGGGTCACGTGAGACTCCAGAGATGGGGTCACGTGAGACTCCAGAGACGGGGTCACGTGAGACTCCAGAGACGGGTCACGTGAGTCTCCAGAGACGGGGTCATGTTAGTCTCCAGAGACAGGGTCGTGTTAGTCTCCAGAGACGGGGTCATGTGAGACTCCAGAGACGGGTCACGTGAGTCTCCAGAGACGGGGTCATGTTAGTCTCCAGAGACAGGGTCGTGTTAGTCTCCAGAGACGGGTCACGTGAGTCTCCAGAGACGGGGTCGTGTTAGTCTCCAGAGACAGGGTCACGTGAGACTCCAGAGACGGGGGTCACGTGAGACTCCAGAGACAGGGTCAAGTGAGACTCCAGAGACGGGGTCATGTGAGACTCCAGAGACAGGGTCACGTGAGACTCCAGAGACAGGGTCACGTGAGACTCCAGAGACGAGTCACGTGAGTCTCCAGAGACGGGGTCACGTGAGACTCCAGAGACGGGGTCACCTGAGACTCCAGAGACGGGGTCACCTGAGACTCCAGAGACGGGGTCACGTGAGACTCCAGAGACGGGGTCACGTGAGACTCCAGAGACGGGGTCGTGTTAGTCTCCAGAGACAGGGTCACGTGAGACTCCAGAGACGGGGTCACGTCAGACTCCAGAGACGGGGTCACGTGAGACTCCAGAGATGGGGTCACGTGAGACTCCAGAGACGGGGTCACGTGAGACTCCAGAGACGGGTCACGTGAGTCTCCAGAGACGGGGTCGTGTTAGTCTCCAGAGACAGGGTCGTGTTAGTCTCCAGAGACGGGGTCATGTGAGACTCCAGAGACGGGTCACGTGAGTCTCCAGAGACGGGGTCATGTTAGTCTCCAGAGACAGGGTCGTGTTAGTCTCCAGAGACGGGTCACGTGAGTCTCCAGAGACGGGGTCGTGTTAGTCTCCAGAGACAGGGTCACGTGAGACTCCAGAGACGGGGTCACGTGAGACTCCAGAGACAGGGTCACGTGAGACTCCAGAGACGGGGTCATGTGAGACTCCAGAGACAGGGTCACGTGAGACTCCAGGGACGGGTCACGTGAGTCTCCAGAGACGGGGTCATGTTAGTCTCCAGAGACAGGGTCGTGTTAGTCTCCAGAGACGGGGTCATTTGAGGCTACAGAGACGGGGTCATTTGAGGCTACAGAGACGGGGTCACGTGAGACTCCAGAGATGGGGTCACGTGAGACTCCAGAGACGGGGTCATGTGAGACTCCAGAGACGGGGTCACGTGAGACTCCAGAGACGGGTCACGTGAGTCCCCAGAGACAGGGTCATGTTAGTCTCCAGAGACAGGGTCGTGTTAGTCTCCAGAGACGGGGTCATGTGAGACTCCAGAGACGGGTCACGTGAGTCTCCAGAGACGGGGTCATGTTAGTCTCCAGAGACAGGGTCGTGTCAGTCTCCAGAGACGGGTCACGTGAGTCTCCAGAGACGGGGTCGTGTTAGTCTCCAGAGACGGGGTCGTGTTAGTCTCCAGAGACAGGGTCGTGTTAGTCTCCAGAGACAGGGTCACGTGAGACTCCAGAGACGGGGTCACGTGAGACTCCAGAGACAGGGTCACGTGAGACTCCAGAGACGGGGTCATGTGAGACTCCAGAGACAAGGTCACGTGAGACTCCAGAGACGGGTCACGTGAGTCTCCAGAGACGGGGTCATGTTAGTCTCCAGAGACAGGGTCGTGTTAGTCTCCAGAGACGGGGTCATTTGAGGCTACAGAGACGGGGTCATTTGAGGCTACAGAGACGGGGTCACGTGAGACTCCAGAGATGGGGTCACGTGAGACTCCAGAGATGGGGTCACGTGAGACTCCAGAGACGGGGTCATGTGAGACTCCAGAGACGGGGTCACGTGAGACTCCAGAGACGGGTCACGTGAGTCCCCAGAGACAGGGTCATGTTAGTCTCCAGAGACAGGGTCGTGTTAGTCTCCAGAGACGGGGTCATGTGAGACTCCAGAGACGGGTCACGTGAGTCTCCAGAGACGGGGTCGTGTTAGTCTCCAGAGACAGGGTCGTGTTAGTCTCCAGAGACAGGGTCACGTGAGACTCCAGAGACGGGGTCACGTGAGACTTCAGAGACGGGGTCATTTGAGGCTACAGAGGCGGGGTCATTTGAGGCTACAGAGACGGGGTCACGTGAGACTCCAGAGACGGGGTCACGTGAGACTCCAGAGACGGGGTCACGTGAGACTCCAGAGACGGGGTCACGTGAGACTCCAGAGACGGGGTCACGTGAGACTCCAGAGACGGGGTCACGTGAGACTCCAGAGACGGGGTCATGTGAGACTCCAGAGATGGGGTTGTGTTAGTCTCCAGAGACGGGGTCACGTGTGACTCCAGAGACAGGTCACGTGCGTCTCCAGAGACGGGGTCATGTTAGTCTCCAGAGGCGGGGTCATGTGAGACTCCAGAGACGGGGTCGTGTTAGTCTCCAGAGATGGGGTCGTGTTAGTCTCCAGAGATGGGGTCATGTGAGACTCCAGAGACGGGGTCACGTAAGAATCCAGAGATGGGGTTACGTGAGACTCCAGAGACGGGGTCACGTGAGACTCCAGAGACGGGGTCACGTGAGACTCCAGAGACGGGGTCATTTGAGGCTACAGAGACGGGGTCATTTGAGGCTACAGAGACGGGGTCACGTGAGACTCCTGAGACTCCAGAGACGGGGCCATGTGAGACTCCAGAGATGGGGTCACGTGAGACTCCAGAGACGGGGTCACGTGAGACTCCAGAGACGAGGTCACGCAAGACTCCAGAGACGAGGTCACGCAAGACTCCAGAGACGGGGTCATGCGAGACTCCAGAGACGGGGTGATGTGTGACTCCAGAGACGGGGTCATTTGAGACTCCAGAGACGGGATCATGTGAGGCTCCAGAGACGGGGTCATGTGAGACTCAAGAGACGGCTTCATGTGAGACTCCAGAGACCCGGTCATGTGTGTCCCCAGAGACGGGGTCACGTAAGAATCCAGAGACGGGGTCATGTGAGACTCCAGAGACAGGGTCATGTGTGTCCCCAGAGACAGGGTCACGTGAGAATCCAGAGACGGGGTCATGTGTGTTCCCAGTGACGGGGCCACGTGAGAATCCAGAGACGGGGTCACGTGAGACTCCAGAGACAGGGTCACGTGAGACTCCAGAGACGGGGTCACGTGAGACTCCAGAGACGGGGTCACGTGAGACTCCAGAGACGGGGTCATTTGAGGCTACAGAGACGGGGTCATTTGAGGCTACAGAGACGGGGTCACGTGAGACTCCTGAGACTCCAGAGACGGGGCCATGTGAGACTCCAGAGATGGGATCACGTGAGACTCCAGAGATGGGGTCACGTGAGACTCCAGAGACGGGGTCACGTGAAACTCCAGAGACGGGGTCACCTGAGACTCCAGAGACGGGGTCACGTGAGACTCCAGAGACGGGGTTACGTGAGACTCCAGAGACGTGGTCACGTGAGGTCACGCAAGACTCCAGAGACGAGGTCACGCAAGACTCCATAGACGAGGTCACGTGAGACTCCAGAGACGGGGTCATGTGAGACTCCAGAGACGGGGTCATGTGTGTCCCCAGAGACGGGGTCATGTGTGTCCCCAGAGACGGGGTCATGTGAGACTCCAGAGACGGGGTCATGTGTGTCTCCAGAGACGGGGGTCATGTGAGTCTCCAGAGACGGGGTCACGTGAGACTCCAGAGACGGGGGTCATGTGAGACTCCAGAGACGGGGTCATGTGTGTCCCCAGAGACGGGGTCACCTGAGACTCCAGAGACGGGGTCACCTGAGACTCCAGAGACAGGGTCATGTGAGACTCCATTGATGGCTCTGGACTTGGAAAGCACTTTGCAGATAACTTTTAACGGAAAGTGCCGCAATGCAGAGTTCAGGGCCTGAAGGTCATATACCAGGTTACCCCCGGCATGACCAGTGAAGAAAGAGATTATCAAAGACTGTCAGGCTTTTCTTAGTCCTCGGACACTGGCACACAATTGAAGCTTGCTGGTTATGGGTGGGGAAACCATGGAGCAGTCTTAACATTTTGCCAGCGTTCAAGACTCCTGTAGGCCGCAGTATAACGCGACAGTCCCTGAATTCATGTGTCCCTCAGTAGACGAGAGAGAAAATGCCATTTGTGACACTATATATCTGGACAGAGATGACCTGGGGTAGAGAACCCTCTGTACATCCAGCAGTAAGAATACATATGGTGACCACAGTGACCAGCCCCATCATGCAGAATGAGGTCACTGTGTCCAGCTGAGGACACAGCCGTCATACCGGGATGTAAACCTCCTGTCAGCGACTACACAAGGCGAGCACCACGTTTCCCTGTGAAATTCATGAAGGTTTAAACATTTCCAGAATGCCTGAGTCAGATCTGGAGAACCACTTCAAAGGCTCCGTTCCCAGACTCCTTCATTGCTCAGGCAGCCCACCAAGGGGCCAGGAGATGGGGATTTCACAGAGGAAGAGCTGCTGGGAAATGCGGCCTCCATCACTTCCAATCCTTAATAGATAAATAGAATGAAATCTGACTTCACCAGTCCGGGCACATAGAGGTCACATGGTGGCAACCACAACCCAACGTGCCGGATGTGAGCCGTACCGGAGCTGCCAGGGGAACAGCTGACAATCCCAACTATTCCGTGTTATTAGTCAGAAAAGATCGAATCTCTTAGTTCTGGATGAGAAGATGTAAGGGTTAGAACCCCGCCAAGTTTTGATGGTTGCCTGTGTCCCCCCGCTTCGGAGATTCACCCTCTCTAATTGTCCTCTGTAAAAGGATACAATTGTCTCCAACAGGTATATATAGGAAATCATCCAATGGGGACACCAGTTCTGGTGACAACTAAAGCTGCCCATACATGGTTCAGATATTTCTTTGTTCAGCCAGAGTGCTGAATGGAAAAAAAACGAAACCGATTTCCCCATCCACAGATTAGCCGAGTGATTGTATCCTGACAGCAGGAAGTACTGCCGTGATCGGCTTATATCCAACGGGAGGGCTGACCTCTTCTTAAAGTGGCCGTAGATAGATCGAAATTCAGCAGGGACCGGATCGAAATTCAGACAGTAAAGCAGGGACCGGATCGAAATTCAGACAGTTCAGCAGGGACCGGATCGAAATTCAGACAGTAAAGCAGGGACCGGATCAAAATTCAGACAGTAAAGCAGGGACCAGATCGAAATTCAGACAGTAAAGCAGGGACCGGATCAAAATTCAGACAGTTCAGCAGGGACCGGATCAAAATTCAGACAGTAAAGCAGGGACCGGATCAAAATTCAGACAGTTCAGCAGGGACCGGATCAAAATTCAGACAGTTCAGCAGGGACCGGATCAAAATTCAGACAGTAAAGCCGGGACCGGATCGAAATTTAGACAGTAAAGCAGGGACCGGATCGAAATTCAGACAGTAAAGCAGGGACCGGATCAAAATTCAGACAGTAAAGCAGGGACCAGATCGAAATTCAGACAGTAAAGCAGGGACCGGATCAAAATTCAGACAGTTCAGCAGGGACCGGATCAAAATTCAGACAGTAAAGCAGGGACCGGATCAAAATTCAGACAGTTCAGCAGGGACCGGATCAAAATTCAGACAGTTCAGCAGGGACCGGATCAAAATTCAGACAGTAAAGCCGGGACCGGATCGAAATTTAGACAGTAAAGCAGGGACCGGATCGAAATTTAGACAGTAAAGCAGGGACCGGATCAAAATTCAGACAGTAAAGCAGGGACCGGATCAAAATTCAGACAGTAGAGCAGGGACCGGATCGAAATTCAGACAGTAAAGCAGGGACCGGATCGAAATTCAGACAGTAAAGCAGGGAGCGGATCGAAATTCAGACAGTAGAGTCGGGACCGGATCGAAATTCAGACAGTAGAGCAGGGACCGGATCGAAATTCAGACAGTAAAGCAGGGACCGGATCGAAATTCAGACAGTAAAGCAGGGACCGGATCGAAATTCAGACAGTAAAGCAGGGACCGGATCAAAATTCAGACAGTAGAGTCGGGACCGGATCGAAATTCAGACAGTAGAGCCGGGACCGGATCGAAATTCAGACAGTAAAGCAGGGACCGGATCGAAATTCAGACAGTAAAGCAGGGACCGGATCGAAATTCAGACAGTAAAGCAGGGACCGGATCGAAATTCAGACAGTAAAGCAGGGACCGGATCGAAATTCAGACAGTAAAGCAGGGACCGGATCGAAATTCAGACAGTAAAGCGGGGACCGGATCAAAATTCAGACAGTTCAGCAGGGACCGGATCGAAATTCAGACAGTAAAGCAGGGACCGGATCAAAATTCAGACAGTAAAGCAGGGACCGGATCAAAATTCAGACAGTAAAGCAGGGACCGGATCAAAATTCAGACAGTAAAGCAGGGACCGGATCGAAATTCAGACAGTAAAGCAGGGACCGGATCGAAATTCAGACAGTAAAGCAGGGACCGGATCAAAATTCAGACAGTAAAGCAGGGACCGGATCAAAATTCAGACAGTTCAGCAGGGACCGGATCGAAATTCAGACAGTTCAGCAGGGACCGGATCGAAATTCAGACAGTAAAGCAGGGACCGGATCAAAATTCAGACAGTAAAGCAGGGACCGGATCAAAATTCAGACAGTAAAGCAGGGACCGGATTGAAATTCAGACAGTAAAGCAGGGACCGGATTGAAATTCAGACAGTAAAGCAGGGACCGGATCGAAATTCAGACAGTAAAGCAGGGACCGGATCAAAATTCAGACAGTAAAGCCGGGACCGGATCAAAATTCAGACAGTTCAGCAGGGACCGGATCGAAATTCAGACAGTAAAGCAGGGACCGGATCAAAATTCAGACAGTAAAGCAGGGACCGGATTGAAATTCAGACAGTAAAGCAGGGACCGGATCAAAATTCAGACAGTAAAGCAGGGACCGGATTGAAATTCAGACAGTAAAGTGGGGACCGGATCGAAATTCAGACAGTAAAGCCGGGACCGGATCAAAATTCAGACAGTAAAGCAGGGACCGGATTGAAATTCAGACAGTAAAGTGGGGACCGGATCGAAATTCAGACAGTTCAGCAGGGACCGGATCGAAATTCAGACAGTAAAGCAGGGACCGGATCGAAATTCAGACAGTAAAGCCGGGACCGGATCGAAATTCAGACAGTAAAGCAGGGACCGGATCGAAATTCAGACAGTAAAGCAGGGACCGGATCGAAATTCAGACAGTAAAGTGGGGACCGGATCGAAATTCAGACAGTAAAGCAGGGACCGGATCGAAATTCAGACAGTAAAGCAGGGACCGGATCGAAATTCAAACAGTGAAGCAGGGACCGGATCGAATTACAGACAGTAAAGCTGGGACCGGATCGAAATTCAAACAGTGAAGCAGGGACCGGATCGAAATTCAGACAGTTCAGCAGGGACCGGATCGAAATTCAAACAGTGAAGCAGGGACCGGATCGAAATTCAGACAGTTCAGCAGGGACCGGATCGAAATTCAGACAGTTCAGCAGGGACCGGATCGAAATTCAAACAGTGAAGCAGGGACCGGATCGAAATTCAGACAGTAAAGCCGGGACCGGATCAAAATTCAGACAGTAAAGCCGGGACCGGATCGAATTACAGACAGTAAAGCCGGGACCGGATCGAAATTCAAACAGTAAAGCAGGGACCGGATCGAAATTCAGACAGTAAAGCAGGGACCGGATCGAAATTCAGACAGTAAAGCCGGGACCGGATCAAAATTCAGACAGTAAAGCCGGGACCGGATCGAAATTCAGACAGTAAAGCAGGGACCGGATCGAAATTCAGACAGTTCAGCAGGGACCGGATCGAAATTCAGACAGTAAAGCAGGGACCGGATCGAAATTCAGACAGTAGAGCAGGGACCGGATCGAAATTCAGACAGTAAAGCAGGGACCGGATCAAAATTCAGACAGTAAAGCAGGGACCGGATCGAAATTCAGACAGTTCAGCAGGGACCGGATCGAAATTCAGACAGTAAAGCAGGGACCGGATCGAAATTCAGACAGTAAAGTGGGGACCGGATCGAAATTCAGACAGTAAAGCAGGGACCGGATCGAAATTCAGACAGTTCAGCAGGGACCGGATCGAAATTCAGACAGTAAAGCAGGGACCGGATCGAAATTCAGACAGTAAAGCAGGGACCGGATCGAAATTCAAACAGTGGAACAGGGACCGGATTGAAATTCAGACAGTAAAGCAGGGACCGGATCGAAATTCAGACAGTTCAGCAGGGACCGGATCGAAATTCAGACAGTAAAGCAGGGACCGGATCAAAATTCAGACAGTAAAGCAGGGACCGGATCAAAATTCAGACAGTAAAGCAGGGACCGGATCAAAATTCAGACAGTAAAGCAGGGACCGGATTGAAATTCAGACAGTAAAGCAGGGACCGGATCGAAATTCAGACAGTAAAGCAGGGACCGGATCAAAATTCAGACAGTAAAGCCGGGACCGGATCAAAATTCAGACAGTTCAGCAGGGACCGGATCGAAATTCAGACAGTAAAGCCGGGACCGGATCAAAATTCAGACAGTAAAGCAGGGACCGGATTGAAATTCAGACAGTAAAGCAGGGACCGGATCGAAATTCAGACAGTAAAGCAGGGACCGGATCGAAATTCAGACAGTAAAGCAGGGACCGGATCGAATTACAGACAGTAAAGCTTGGACCGGATCGAAATTCAAACAGTAAAGCAGGGACCGGATCAAAATTCAGACAGTAAAGCAGGGACCGGATCGAAATTCAGACAGTTCAGCAGGGACCGGATCGAAATTCAAACAGTGAAGCAGGGACCGGATCGAAATTCAGACAGTAAAGCCGGGACCGGATCAAAATTCAGACAGTAAAGCAGGGACCGGATCGAAATTCAGACAGTTCAGCAGGGACCGGATCGAAATTCAGACAGTTCAGCAGGGACCGGATCGAAATTCAAACAGTGAAGCAGGGACCGGATCGAAATTCAGACAGTTCAGCAGGGACCGGATCGAAATTCAGACAGTAAAGCAGGGACCGGATCGAAATTCAGACAGTTCAGCAGGGACCGGATCGAAATTCAGACAGTAGAGCAGGGACCGGATCGAAATTCAGACAGTAAAGCAGGGACCGGATCAAAATTCAGACAGTAAAGCCGGGACCGGATCGAAATTCAGACAGTTCAGCAGGGACCGGATCGAAATTCAGACAGTAAAGCAGGGACCGGATCGAAATTCAGACAGTTCAGCAGGGACCGGATCGAAATTCAGACAGTAAAGCAGGGACCGGATCGAAATTCAGACAGTAAAGCAGGGACCGGATCGAAATTCAGACAGTAAAGCAGGGACCGGATCGAAATTCAGACAGTAAAGTGGGGACCGGATCGAAATTCAGACAGTAAAGCAGGGACCGGATCGAAATTCAGACAGTTCAGCAGGGACCGGATCGAAATTCAGACAGTAAAGCAGGGACCGGATCGAAATTCAGACAGTTCAGCAGGGACCGGATCGAAATTCAGACAGTTCAGCAGGGACCGGATCAAAATTGAGACAGTAAAGCCGGGAGCAGATCGAAATTCAGACAGTTCAGCAGGGACCGGATCGAAATTCAAACAGTGAAACAGGGACCGGATCAAAATTGAGACAGTAAAGCCGGGACCGGATCGAAATTCAGACAGTAGAGCAGGGACCGGATCGAAATTCAGACAGTAAAGCAGGGACCGTATCGAAATTCAGACAGTAAAGCCGGGACCGGATCGAAATTCAGACAGTAAAGCAGGGACCGGATCGAAATTCAGACAGTAAAGCAGGGACCGGATCGAAATTCAGACAGTAAAGCAGGGACCGGATCAAAATTCAGACAGTAAAGCAGGGACCGGATCAAAATTCAGACAGTAAAGCCGGGACCGGATCGAAATTCAGACAGTTCAGCAGGGACCGGATCGAAATTCAGACAGTAAAGCAGGGACCGGATCGAAATTCAGACAGTTCAGCAGGGACCGGATCGAAATTCAGACAGTAAAGCAGGGACCGGATCGAAATTCAGACAGTAAAGCAGGGACCGGATCGAAATTCAGACAGTAAAGCAGGGACCGGATCGAAATTCAGACAGTAAAGCAGGGACCGGATCGAAATTCAGACAGTAAAGCAGGGACCGGATCGAAATTCAGACAGTAAAGCAGGGACCGGATCAAAATTCAGACAGTAGAGCAGGGACCGGATCGAAATTCAGACAGTAAAGCAGGGACCGGATCGAAATTCAGACAGTTCAGCAGGGACCGGATCGAAATTCAGACAGTAAAGCAGGGACCGGATCGAAATTCAGACAGTAGAGCAGGGACCGGATCGAAATTCAGACAGTAAAGCAGGGACCGGATCAAAATTCAGACAGTAAAGCCGGGACCGGATCGAAATTCAGACAGTAAAGCAGGGACCGGATCGAAATTCAGACAGTTCAGCAGGGACCGGATCGAAATTCAGACAGTAAAGCAGGGACCGGATCGAAATTCAGACAGTAAAGTGGGGACCGGATCGAAATTCAGACAGTAAAGCAGGGACCGGATCGAAATTCAGACAGTTCAGCAGGGACCGGATCGAAATTCAGACAGTAAAGCAGGGACCGGATCGAAATTCAGACAGTAAAGCAGGGACCGGATCGAAATTCAAACAGTGGAACAGGGACCGGATTGAAATTCAGACAGTAAAGCAGGGACCGGATCGAAATTCAGACAGTTCAGCAGGGACCGGATCGAAATTCAGACAGTAAAGCAGGGACCGGATCGAAATTCAGACAGTAAAGTGGGGACCGGATCGAAATTCAGACAGTAAAGCAGGGACCGGATCGAAATTCAGACAGTAAAGTGGGGACCGGATCGAAATTCAGACAGTAAAGCAGGGACCGGATCGAAATTCAGACAGTTCAGCAGGGACCGGATCGAAATTCAGACAGTAAAGCAGGGACCGGATCGAAATTCAGACAGTAAAGCAGGGACCGGATCGAAATTCAGACAGTAAAGCAGGGACCGGATCGAAATTCAGACAGTAAAGCAGGGACCGGATCGAAATTCAGACAGTAAAGCCGGGACCGGATCGAAATTTAGACAGTAAAGCAGGGACCGGATCGAAATTTAGACAGTAAAGCCGGGACCGGATCAAAATTGAGACAGTAAAGCCGGGACCGGATCAAAATTCAGACAGTTCAGCAGGGACCGGATCGAAATTCAGACAGTAAAGCCGGGACCGGATCGAAATTCAGACAGTTCAGCAGGGACCGGATCGAAATTCAGACAGTTCAGCAGGGACCGGATCAAAATTGAGACAGTAAAGCCGGGAGCAGATCGAAATTCAGACAGTTCAGCAGGGACCGGATCGAAATTCAAACAGTGAAACAGGGACCGGATCAAAATTGAGACAGTAAAGCCGGGACCGGATCGAAATTCAGACAGTAGAGCAGGGACCGGATCGAAATTCAGACAGTAAAGCCGGGACCGGATCGAAATTCAGACAGTAAAGTGGGGACCGGATCGAAATTCAGACAGTAAAGTGGGGACCGGATCGAAATTCAGACAGTAAAGCAGGGACCGGATCGAAATTCAGACAGTAAAGCAGGGACCGGATCAAAATTGAGACAGTAAAGCCGGGACCGGATCGAAATTCAGACAGTAGAGCAGGGACCGGATCGAAATTCAGACAGTAAAGCAGGGACCGGATCGAAATTCAGACAGTAAAGCCGGGACCGGATCGAAATTCAGACAGTAAAGTGGGGACCGGATCGAAATTCAGACAGTAAAGTGGGGACCGGATCGAAATTCAGACAGTAAAGCAGGGACCGGATCGAAATTCAGACAGTAAAGCAGGGACCGGATCGAAATTCAAACAGTGAAGCAGGGACCGGATCGAATTACAGACAGTAAAGCTGGGACCGGATCGAAATTCAAACAGTGAAGCAGGGACCGGATCGAATTACAGACAGTAAAGCTTGGACCGGATCGAAATTCAAACAGTGAAGCAGGGACCGGATCGAATTACAGACAGTAAAGCAGGGACCGGATCGAAATTCAGACAGTAAAGTGGGGACCGGATCGAAATTCAGACAGTAAAGCAGGGACCGGATCGAAATTCAGACAGTAAAGCAGGGACCGGATCAAAATTGAGACAGTAAAGCCGGGACCGGATCGAAATTCAGACAGTAGAGCAGGGACCGGATCGAAATTCAGACAGTAAAGCCGGGACCGGATCGAAATTCAGACAGTAAAGTGGGGACCGGATCGAAATTCAGACAGTAAAGTGGGGACCGGATTGAAATTCAGACAGTAAAGCAGGGACCGGATCGAAATTCAGACAGTAAAGCAGGGACCGGATCAAAATTGAGACAGTAAAGCCGGGACCGGATCGAAATTCAGACAGTAAAGCAGGGACCGGATCGAAATTCAGACAGTAAAGCCGGGACCGGATCGAAATTCAGACAGTAAAGTGGGGACCGGATCGAAATTCAGACAGTAAAGTGGGGACCGGATCGAAATTCAGACAGTAAAGCAGGGACCGGATCGAAATTCAGACAGTAAAGCAGGGACCGGATCGAAATTCAAACAGTGAAGCAGGGACCGGATCGAATTACAGACAGTAAAGCTGGGACCGGATCGAAATTCAAACAGTGAAGCAGGGACCGGATCGAATTACAGACAGTAAAGCTTGGACCGGATCGAAATTCAAACAGTAAAGCAGGGACCGGATCGAAATTCAGACAGTTCAGCAGGGACCGGATCGAAATTCAAACAGTGAAGCAGGGACCGGATCGAAATTCAGACAGTAAAGCCGGGACCGTATCGAAATTCAGACAGTAAAGCAGGGACCGGATCGAAATTCAGACAGTAAAGCAGGGACCGGATCGAAATTCAGACAGTAAAGCAGGGACCGGATCGAAATTCAGACAGTTCAGCAGGGACCGGATCGAAATTCAGACAGTAAAGCCGGGACTGGATCGAAATTCAGACAGTAAAGCAGGGACCGGATCAAAATTCAGACAGTAAAGCCGGGACCGGATCGAAATTCAGACAGTAAAGCAGGGACCGGATCGAAATTCAGACAGTTCAGCAGGGACCGGATCGAAATTCAGACAGTAAAGCAGGGACCGGATCGAAATTCAGACAGTAAAGCAGGGACCGGATCAAAATTCAGACAGTAAAGCAGGGACCGGATCAAAATTCAGACAGTAAAGCAGGGACCGGATCAAAATTCAGACAGTAAAGCAGGGACCGGATCGAAATTCAGACAGTTCAGCAGGGACCGGATCGAAATTCAGACAGTAAAGCAGGGACCGGATCGAATTACAGACAGTAAAGCTTGGACCGGATCAAAATTCAGACAGTAAAGCCGGGACCGGATCGAAATTCAGACAGTTCAGGAGGGACCGGATCGAAATTCAGACAGTAAAGCAGGGACCGGATCGAAATTCAAACAGTAAAGCAGGGACCGGATCAAAATTCAGACAGTAAAGCAGGGACCGGATCAAAATTCAGACAGTAAAGCAGGGACCGGATTGAAATTCAGACAGTAAAGCAGGGACCGGATCGAATTACAGACAGTAAAGCTTGGACCGGATCGAAATTCAAACAGTAAAGCAGGGACCGGATCAAAATTCAGACAGTAAAGCAGGGACCGGATCGAAATTCAGACAGTAAAGCCGGGACCGGATCAAAATTCAGACAGTAAAGCCGGGACCGGATCGAAATTCAGACAGTAAAGCAGGGACCGGATCGAAATTCAGACAGTTCAGCAGGGACCGGATCGAAATTCAGACAGTAAAGCAGGGACCGGATCGAAATTCAGACAGTAAAGCAGGGACCGGATCGAAATTCAGACAGTTCAGCAGGGACCGGATCGAAATTCAGACAGTAAAGCAGGGACCGGATCGAAATTCAGACAGTAAAGTGGGGACCGGATCGAAATTCAGACAGTAAAGCAGGGACCGGATCGAAATTCAGACAGTTCAGCAGGGACCGGATCGAAATTCAGACAGTAAAGCAGGGACCGGATCGAAATTCAGACAGTAAAGCAGGGACCGGATCGAAATTCAGACAGTAAAGTGGGGACCGGATCGAAATTCAGACAGTTCAGCAGGGACCGGATCGAAATTCAGACAGTAAAGCCGGGACCGGATCGAAATTTAGACAGTAAAGCCGGGACCGGATCAAAATTGAGACAGTTCAGCAGGGACCGGATCGAAATTCAAACAGTGAAACAGGGACCGGATCAAAATTCAGACAGTAAAGCCGGAACCGGATCAAAATTCAGACAGTAAAGCAGGGACCGGATTGAAATTCAGACAGTAAAGCAGGGACCGGATCGAATTACAGACAGTAAAGCTTGGACCGGATCGAAATTCAAACAGTAAAGCAGGGACCGGATCAAAATTCAGACAGTAAAGCAGGGACCGGATCGAAATTCAGACAGTAAAGCCGGGACCGGATCAAAATTCAGACAGTAAAGCCGGGACCGGATCGAAATTCAGACAGTAAAGCAGGGACCGGATCGAAATTCAGACAGTTCAGCAGGGACCGGATCGAAATTCAGACAGTAAAGCAGGGACCGGATCGAAATTCAGACAGTAAAGCAGGGACCGGATCGAAATTCAGACAGTTCAGCAGGGACCGGATCGAAATTCAGACAGTAAAGCAGGGACCGGATCGAAATTCAGACAGTAAAGTGGGGACCGGATCGAAATTCAGACAGTAAAGCAGGGACCGGATCGAAATTCAGACAGTTCAGCAGGGACCGGATCGAAATTCAGACAGTAAAGCAGGGACCGGATCGAAATTCAGACAGTAAAGCAGGGACCGGATCGAAATTCAGACAGTAAAGTGGGGACCGGATCGAAATTCAGACAGTTCAGCAGGGACCGGATCGAAATTCAGACAGTAAAGCCGGGACCGGATCGAAATTTAGACAGTAAAGCCGGGACCGGATCAAAATTGAGACAGTTCAGCAGGGACCGGATCGAAATTCAAACAGTGAAGCAGGGACCGGATCAAAATTCAGACAGTTCAGCAGGGACCGGATCGAAATTCAAACAGTGAAACAGGGACCGGATCAAAATTCAGACAGTAAAGCCGGAACCGGATCAAAATTGAGACAGTAAAGCCGGGACCGGATCGAAATTCAGACAGTAGAGCAGGGACCGGATCGAAATTCAGACAGTAAAGCCGGGACCGGATCGAAATTCAGACAGTAAAGCCGGGACCGGATCGAAATTCAGACAGTAGAGCAGGGACCGGATCGAAATTCAGACAGTAGAGCAGGGACCGGATCGAAATTCAGACAGTAAAGCCGGGACCGGATCGAAATTCAGACAGTAAAGCCGGGACCGGATCAAAATTGAGACAGTAAAGCCGGGACCGGATCGAAATTCAGACAGTAGAGCAGGGACCGGATCGAAATTCAGACAGTAAAGCCAGGACCGGATCGAAATTCAGACAGTTCAGCAGGGACCGGATCGAAATTCAGACAGTAAAGCAGGGACCGGATCGAAATTCAGACAGTTCAGCAGGGACCGGATCGAAATTCAGACAGTAAAACAGGGACCGGATCGAAATTCAGACAGTAAAGCCGGGACCGGATCGAAATTCAGACAGTAAAGCAGGGACCGGATCGAAATTCAGACAGTAAAGCAGGGACCGGATCAAAATTCAGACAGTAAAGCAGGGACCGGATCGAAATTCAGACAGTTCAGCAGGGACCGGATCGAAATTCAGACAGTTCAGCAGGGACCGGATCGAAATTCAGACAGTAAAGCAGGGACCGGATCAAAATTCAGACAGTAAAGCAGGGACCGGATCGAAATTCAGACAGTAAAGCAGGGACCGGATCGAAATTCAGACAGTAAAGCAGGGACCGGATCGAAATTCAGACAGTTCAGCAGGGACCGGATCGAAATTCAGACAGTAAAACAGGGACCGGATCGAAATTCAGACAGTAAAGCCGGGACCGGATCGAAATTCAGACAGTAAAGCAGGGACCGGATCGAAATTCAGACAGTAAAGCAGGGACCGGATCAAAATTCAGACAGTAAAGCAGGGACCGGATCGAAATTCAGACAGTTCAGCAGGGACCGGATCGAAATTCAGACAGTTCAGCAGGGACCGGATCGAAATTCAGACAGTAAAGCAGGGACCGGATCAAAATTCAGACAGTAAAGCAGGGACCGGATCGAAATTCAGACAGTAAAGCCGGGACCGGATCGAAATTCAGACAGTAAAGCAGGGACCGGATCGAAATTCAGACAGTAAAGCAGGGACCGGATCGAAATTCAGACAGTAGAGCAGGGACCGGATCGAAATTCAGACAGTTCAGCAGGGACCGGATCGAAATTCAGACAGTAAAGCAGGGACCGGATCGAAATTCAGACAGTTCAGCAGGGACCGGATCGAAATTCAGACAGTTCAGCAGGGACCGGATCAAAATTGAGACAGTAAAGCCGGGAGCAGATCGAAATTCAGACAGTTCAGCAGGGACCGGATCGAAATTCAAACAGTGAAACAGGGACCGGATCAAAATTGAGACAGTAAAGCCGGGACCGGATCGAAATTCAGACAGTAGAGCAGGGACCGGATCGAAATTCAGACAGTAAAGCAGGGACCGTATCGAAATTCAGACAGTAAAGCCGGGACCGGATCGAAATTCAGACAGTAAAGTGGGGACCGGATCGAAATTCAGACAGTAAAGCAGGGACCGGATCGAAATTCAGACAGTTCAGCAGGGACCGGATCGAAATTCAGACAGTAAAGCAGGGACCGGATCGAAATTCAGACAGTAGAGCAGGGACCGGATCGAAATTCAAACAGTAAAGCAGGGACCGGATCAAAATTCAGACAGTAAAGCAGGGACCGGATCGAAATTCAGACAGTTCAGCAGGGACCGGATCGAAATTCAAACAGTGAAGCAGGGACCGGATCGAAATTCAGACAGTAAAGCCGGGACCGGATCAAAATTCAGACAGTAAAGCCGGGACCGGATCGAAATTCAGACAGTAAAGCAGGGACCGGATCGAAATTCAGACAGTTCAGCAGGGACCGGATCGAAATTCAGACAGTAAAGCAGGGACCGGATCGAAATTCAGACAGTAGAGCAGGGACCGGATCGAAATTCAGACAGTAAAGCAGGGACCGGATCAAAATTCAGACAGTAAAGCCGGGACCGGATCGAAATTCAGACAGTAAAGCAGGGACCGGATCGAAATTCAGACAGTTCAGCAGGGACCGGATCGAAATTCAGACAGTAAAGCAGGGACCGGATCGAAATTCAGACAGTAAAGTGGGGACCGGATCGAAATTCAGACAGTAAAGCAGGGACCGGATCGAAATTCAGACAGTTCAGCAGGGACCGGATCGAAATTCAGACAGTAAAGCAGGGACCGGATCGAAATTCAGACAGTAAAGCAGGGACCGGATCGAAATTCAAACAGTGGAACAGGGACCGGATTGAAATTCAGACAGTAAAGCAGGGACCGGATCGAAATTCAGACAGTAAAGCAGGGACCGGATCGAAATTCAGACAGTAAAGCAGGGACCGGATCGAAATTCAGACAGTTCAGCAGGGACCGGATCGAAATTTAGACAGTAAAGCAGGGACCGGATCGAAATTTAGACAGTAAAGCCGGGACCGGATCAAAATTGAGACAGTAAAGCCGGGACCGGATCAAAATTCAGACAGTTCAGCAGGGACCGGATCGAAATTCAGACAGTAAAGCCGGGACCGGATCGAAATTCAGACAGTTCAGCAGGGACCGGATCGAAATTCAGACAGTTCAGCAGGGACCGGATCAAAATTGAGACAGTAAAGCCGGGAGCAGATCGAAATTCAGACAGTTCAGCAGGGACCGGATCGAAATTCAAACAGTGAAACAGGGACCGGATCAAAATTGAGACAGTAAAGCCGGGACCGGATCGAAATTCAGACAGTAGAGCAGGGACCGGATCGAAATTCAGACAGTAAAGCCGGGACCGGATCGAAATTCAGACAGTAAAGTGGGGACCGGATCGAAATTCAGACAGTAAAGTGGGGACCGGATCGAAATTCAGACAGTAAAGCAGGGACCGGATCGAAATTCAGACAGTAAAGCAGGGACCGGATCAAAATTGAGACAGTAAAGCCGGGACCGGATCGAAATTCAGACAGTAGAGCAGGGACCGGATCGAAATTCAGACAGTAAAGCAGGGACCGGATCGAAATTCAGACAGTAAAGCCGGGACCGGATCGAAATTCAGACAGTAAAGTGGGGACCGGATCGAAATTCAGACAGTAAAGTGGGGACCGGATCGAAATTCAGACAGTAAAGCAGGGACCGGATCGAAATTCAGACAGTAAAGCAGGGACCGGATCGAAATTCAAACAGTGAAGCAGGGACCGGATCGAATTACAGACAGTAAAGCTGGGACCGGATCGAAATTCAAACAGTGAAGCAGGGACCGGATCGAATTACAGACAGTAAAGCTTGGACCGGATCGAAATTCAAACAGTAAAGCAGGGACCGGATCGAAATTCAGACAGTTCAGCAGGGACCGGATCGAAATTCAAACAGTGAAGCCGGGACCGTATCGAAATTCAGACAGTAAAGCAGGGACCGGATCGAAATTCAGACAGTAAAGCAGGGACCGGATCGAAATTCAGACAGTAAAGCAGGGACCGGATCGAAATTCAGACAGTTCAGCAGGGACCGGATCGAAATTCAGACAGTAAAGCCGGGACTGGATCGAAATTCAGACAGTAAAGCAGGGACCGGATCAAAATTCAGACAGTAAAGCCGGGACTGGATCGAAATTCAGACAGTAAAGCAGGGACCGGATCGAAATTCAGACAGTTCAGCAGGGACCGGATCGAAATTCAGACAGTAAAGCAGGGACCGGATCGAAATTCAGACAGTAAAGCAGGGACCGGATCAAAATTCAGACAGTAAAGCAGGGACCGGATCAAAATTCAGACAGTAAAGCAGGGACCGGATCAAAATTCAGACAGTAAAGCAGGGACCGGATCGAAATTCAGACAGTTCAGCAGGGACCGGATCGAAATTCAGACAGTAAAGCAGGGACCGGATCGAATTACAGACAGTAAAGCTTGGACCGGATCAAAATTCAGACAGTAAAGCCGGGACCGGATCGAAATTCAGACAGTTCAGCAGGGACCGGATCGAAATTCAGACAGTAAAGCAGGGACCGGATCGAAATTCAAACAGTAAAGCAGGGACCGGATCAAAATTCAGACAGTAAAGCAGGGACCGGATCAAAATTCAGACAGTAAAGCAGGGACCGGATTGAAATTCAGACAGTAAAGCAGGGACCGGATCGAATTACAGACAGTAAAGCTTGGACCGGATCAAAATTCAGACAGTAAAGCCGGGACCGGATCGAAATTCAGACAGTTCAGCAGGGACCGGATCAAAATTCAGACAGTAAAGCAGGGACCGGATCGAAATTCAGACAGTAAAGCCGGGACCGGATCAAAATTCAGACAGTAAAGCCGGGACCGGATCGAAATTCAGACAGTAAAGCAGGGACCGGATCGAAATTCAGACAGTTCAGCAGGGACCGGATCGAAATTCAGACAGTAAAGCAGGGACCGGATCGAAATTCAGACAGTAAAGCAGGGACCGGATCGAAATTCAGACAGTTCAGCAGGGACCGGATCGAAATTCAGACAGTAAAGCAGGGACCGGATCGAAATTCAGACAGTAAAGTGGGGACCGGATCGAAATTCAGACAGTAAAGCAGGGACCGGATCGAAATTCAGACAGTTCAGCAGGGACCGGATCGAAATTCAGACAGTAAAGCAGGGACCGGATCGAAATTCAGACAGTAAAGCAGGGACCGGATCGAAATTCAGACAGTAAAGTGGGGACCGGATCGAAATTCAGACAGTTCAGCAGGGACCGGATCGAAATTCAGACAGTAAAGCCGGGACCGGATCGAAATTTAGACAGTAAAGCCGGGACCGGATCAAAATTGAGACAGTTCAGCAGGGACCGGATCGAAATTCAAACAGTGAAACAGGGACCGGATCAAAATTCAGACAGTAAAGCCGGAACCGGATCAAAATTCAGACAGTAAAGCAGGGACCGGATTGAAATTCAGACAGTAAAGCAGGGACCGGATCGAATTACAGACAGTAAAGCTTGGACCGGATCGAAATTCAAACAGTAAAGCAGGGACCGGATCAAAATTCAGACAGTAAAGCAGGGACCGGATCGAAATTCAGACAGTAAAGCCGGGACCGGATCAAAATTCAGACAGTAAAGCCGGGACCGGATCGAAATTCAGACAGTAAAGCAGGGACCGGATCGAAATTCAGACAGTTCAGCAGGGACCGGATCGAAATTCAGACAGTAAAGCAGGGACCGGATCGAAATTCAGACAGTAAAGCAGGGACCGGATCGAAATTCAGACAGTTCAGCAGGGACCGGATCGAAATTCAGACAGTAAAGCAGGGACCGGATCGAAATTCAGACAGTAAAGTGGGGACCGGATCGAAATTCAGACAGTAAAGCAGGGACCGGATCGAAATTCAGACAGTTCAGCAGGGACCGGATCGAAATTCAGACAGTAAAGCCGGGACCGGATCGAAATTTAGACAGTAAAGCCGGGACCGGATCAAAATTGAGACAGTTCAGCAGGGACCGGATCGAAATTCAAACAGTGAAGCAGGGACCGGATCAAAATTCAGACAGTTCAGCAGGGACCGGATCGAAATTCAAACAGTGAAACAGGGACCGGATCAAAATTCAGACAGTAAAGCCGGAACCGGATCAAAATTGAGAC
This sequence comes from Lithobates clamitans, assembly GCA_037952925.1. Lineage (NCBI taxonomy): Eukaryota > Metazoa > Chordata > Amphibia > Anura > Ranidae > Lithobates > Lithobates clamitans. Next base: position 1,111 of record JBBGZY010003010.1, on the reverse strand, counting down.
AGTAAAGCCGGGACCGGATCGAAATTCAGACAGTAGAGCAGGGACCGGATCGAAATTCAGACAGTAAAGCCGGGACCGGATCGAAATTCAGACAGTAAAGCCGGGACCGGATCGAAATTCAGACAGTAAAGCCGGGACCGGATCAAAATTGAGACAGTAAAGCCGGGACCGGATCGAAATTCAGACAGTAGAGCAGGGACCGGATCGAAATTCAGACAGTAAAGCCAGGACCGGATCGAAATTCAGACAGTTCAGCAGGGACCGGATCGAAATTCAGACAGTAAAGCAGGGACCGGATCGAAATTCAGACAGTTCAGCAGGGACCGGATCGAAATTCAGACAGTAAAACAGGGACCGGATCGAAATTCAGACAGTAAAGCCGGGACCGGATCGAAATTCAGACAGTAAAGCAGGGACCGGATCGAAATTCAGACAGTAAAGCAGGGACCGGATCAAAATTCAGACAGTAAAGCAGGGACCGGATCGAAATTCAGACAGTTCAGCAGGGACCGGATCGAAATTCAGACAGTTCAGCAGGGACCGGATCGAAATTCAGACAGTAAAGCAGGGACCGGATCAAAATTCAGACAGTAAAGCAGGGACCGGATCGAAATTCAGACAGTAAAGCAGGGACCGGATCGAAATTCAGACAGTAAAGCAGGGACCGGATCGAAATTCAGACAGTTCAGCAGGGACCGGATCGAAATTCAGACAGTAAAACAGGGACCGGATCGAAATTCAGACAGTAAAGCCGGGACCGGATCGAAATTCAGACAGTAAAGCAGGGACCGGATCGAAATTCAGACAGTAAAGCAGGGACCGGATCAAAATTCAGACAGTAAAGCAGGGACCGGATCGAAATTCAGACAGTAAAGCAGGGACCGGATCGAAATTCAGACAGTAAAGCAGGGACCGGATTGAAATTCAGACAGTAAAGCAGGGACCGGATTGAAATTCAGACAGTAAAGCAGGGACCGGATCGAATTACAGACAGTAAAGCTTGGACCGGATCGAAATTCAAACAGTAAAGCAGGGACCGGATCAAAATTCAGACAGTAAAGCAGGGACCGGATCGAAATTCAGACAGTAAAGCCGGGACCGGATCAAAATT